>JAHHUM010000321.1:156718-745099 GCA_036173005.1 Crenichthys baileyi
CTTTGAAGGAATAACAAGCATTTAGGTTGCAATAATTATTTGTGAAATAAAGGAAACAAAAACCTAATCATTTAATACCCTCACTCCAGCTTCTTCTGAGTTGTTTAACCATCTTCCATGAGCTGCCTAGATCCCTCTCTGCCTTTGACTGTGTCAAGAAGAACATCTGAGAGTAAACCTGGAGGAGAGTACCAGTAAGATCTGGTTTCGTTTGGTGTGATCTGGACTCACCTTAGAGTAAAACTTGTCCCATTGGCCTGGAAGGTTGCTGTTGTGCGTTTTTCAGTCTGGCACCACCTGCCTTGGCCTGAAGAGTCCTGGTCCGTTTGGAGTGTATCCGACTCATCCAAGTCCATACACACCCCACCTTCACAGAGCAATGATGCCTGGTTCTGACAGTCATTTCTGCCATTTTCTCGGTGAAAGAAAGTCACCTGCAGGGTTTATAAAACATAAATTGAACATAAAAATTTACCTTCAAAGAATCCAGACGTTCTTGAAATCCTTGAAATTAGTTATAGACTTTCTGAAGCTCTTTCTCATGTTTTTTTAGGACTTTGGCTGCTTTTCCACCCAATTTTAATCCATTAAATTAGATTTTTAAGATGTTTGTTTCTAGCAGACTCACAAAGACACTATTTCCCTTCAAGTAATCTATGAAAATCCCAAATATTGCACCTTTGGAAAACCAGAAGAGAGGTTTTTTTTGCTCCGTTAGCTGAAAGAAGATGCCCTTAGATGTCCGGGACATCTAAGAAGATGCCACAAATCACTTCTTCTGTTTCTTTTCTTTATTCTACGTGGCTGTTTAGTTTCTAAAGTCAGGGAACAGAAAGAAGTTACTCCAACAAACCCACGTTTCCTACTAACACAATGGTTTATTCCTGGCCCATCGGGTTTCAGGATTTAATTCTGTCTCTTCAGTTTGATAGAATCAAGTTAAACTACATACTCAGACACCGAACTTGAAGCAGCAATGTGGTTAGTGTTGTTCTGTACCTTGTATCTCCCATCTGTGTTCATCTGTAGAGGTGAGAAACTGATGCTGTCTCCATAAAAGCTGACAGCTGAGCTCTTCCCCAGCAAAGCGACCAGCAGCAGCAGAGCTGCACCTGTCTCCATGATACCTCTCAAGATCTGTTCGTGTCAAAGTCCAACCTGGCACTTTCAGTGTCAGAGATGGAGGAGGCGGTTCCCTCTGAGTTTCTCCAACAGGTCTGACTGGATCTGAGCTCACTTCAAACCATTTATGTTGCAATAGAACAGGCAAGTGACAAAGCTTTTCAGAGCTGGGAGCTGTGATTAACTAAAACACCCTCTGAGCATAAAGTTACACTCTGCATAGCAGTTCCTTTAAAGTCCAAATAGTGCTGGAAAAAATATTCACCCTCTTGTTCTGCTTTTTGTGTGTTTCAGATCTGGTCATGCCACAGAATCTCTATCAGTCCAGACTTTGACTAGGCCACTCAGATGTGGACCTGCTGTTGTGTTTTGGACCATTGCCCTGCTGCATAAACAAAGAGGACTTGAGCTTAAGGTTACTAACTGATGGTAGGATATTCTCCTTCAGGATTTCCTGCTGGAAAGCAGAAAACATGGTTCCATCATTTACAGCAAACCATTGAGGTCCTAAAACACCAGAGCAGCCCCAGACCTTCGCACTACCACCACCATGATTTAAGGCGTGCTGTGTTGCTTTATGAAAATTTTCAGCCTACTTCATGTTGTCAGACTTGTTCTGTTTAAGTCATTTCTTGATTCTATGGGTCTGGTAGTAGTCAGGTCAGAGTGTGGCTAGGGACATATAACCAGAAATGTGGTCAATCACAGTTAATTCATGAGTTAACAATGAGGATATTTATTTTTACTCAGAGAACCAGATTTGGTTTGGATTGTCTTTTTTCCATTCATAATTGATCATTTGAAAACTCAAATCAAATCCAATAAATTTTTGGTGTGACCACCCTTTACCTTTAAAACAGCATCAGTTCTTCTAGGTCCGCTTACAGTTTTTGAAGGAACTCGGCTGGTAGGTTGTTCCAAACATCTTGGAGAACCAACCACAGATGTTAAGATTATAATCTTAATGCTGATTGGCTGAATGTAAACAGCTGATAGAATCATATTATGTAATATTTGGTAACCGTGACATAATTCAAAGATTTATTTTTTATATATTTAAAACGTGTTTATTTTTAACCGTCCTGCTTTTCTGTAAGATTACAGATTTTTTAATTTATTTTAATTGTTATATTATTAATTTTTTTTGTGAAGGTAAAGAATAAACCTTCGCTTTTCCACAGTCTATGCAACTATCGGTAGTGACGTCAGCTCATGAAATTTGTAAGACACGGTGGCAAGATGGCTACGGAACCAAATAAGACCGAAATCCTGACGATTTTCAAAAGATTAAGATCAGTTCCCACGAACAAGGTAACCAAATTCGACGTAGTTGACCTGTGTTGTATTGTTATCTAGTGGACGTTTTACTGACACGTGTTCGTTTATGATATATATATATATAAATATATTCGGTTAGTAGCAGTTAGCATCGGCCGCTAACGGAAACTGACAGCAGCTAATAGCTAGCGGGTGCTAATACTGTTCCGTTCAATACTACGGAGAAACGGAGCTAACGGCTAACAGGAGCTAACATCTGCTAGCCTGCCGGTCCTGGAGTCAAACCTTAAGGCCACGTAAATGGTTTGCGTTTGCCTGGAAGAAAATCTGCTAGCTTGGCTGCTTTTAAGCCATGTAACCAGGAAAATGTATCGGATCTTATCCAGGACTGAATATAAGTCGCAGAAGGCGATAAATGCTAATATCGAGTTAATTCGCCGCATTGATCGTTTTGCTGTTAGTTAATACAAGCTGTATCTGATGTGTTACAGTTCGTAGAACCTTAACTTCAACATTATGTCAGACACTTTTTTTTTTATCAAAGCCGGCAAAAAATGTTTTGACGTTTTCCATCAGTTCTTCTACACAGTCATGCTTGTTCATCTGTGTTTGTGGCAGTTCTTTTGCACTCTATATATACAGGGGTTGGACAATGAAACTGAAACATGTGGGGTTCCTCAAGGCCTTATTCTCAGACCACATCTGTTCTAAATTTACATGCTTTTCAACCGTGACAAAAATCTCCTGGTTTGTTTGCTAGTTTTAAAGTTATTTTGTCGTCTGCAGGGAATTTTGAATTGTGTTCAGTGAATCCGGTTTGACAAGTTGTCTTTGGAATCTTAAATAATTTAAGGATGAGTGGGTCACATCGGTGGAGGAGGAGGGATTGCTGCAGAGTCAGTGAACCCATGCAAAAAGCTGGTGTTCATTTAATTTTTTAACATGAGTGCTTAATGCATGTAATTGAATTAAATCTGTGTATTTGATTGGATTGAATGGACTACCTATTTCTCCTTAGAAGGTGGATCTGTTTGTGTCCTGGAGATGACATTGGGTCTGAATCAGAGCGATGTAAATACAGTCTGGGGAACTGAGTAGAATTTCAAGCTCAGCCGGACATTCAGTTGTAGAAAGGCTGACATCATTTTATCATGTAAAATAAAAACAGACATGTTCCATCGGCATTATGAAAATATTCGGGTGGTTTTATCATTTAACGTGATGCAAATTGTAAAATACCAATAATTGTCACATATTTGTGATATTTAGATTTCAATTAAAAAGTTATTATATTTTTTTTGCAGCACTAGAGGCCTTTATTTTTTTTTATTTTTCCGACAGTAGTTAGACAGGAAACAGAACAAAGAGAGGGAGAGACATTCGGCAAAGGGCGCCGGGTCTGGGACTAGAACCCGGGCCAGCCGCATCGAGGACTATAGCCTCTGCACATGGTCGCGCACTTAACCCCTATACCACCAGCGCCGCGCCCTAAAAAGTAATTTTAATATGGAACTGCCTTTATTCTCACTACTGTTTTATAGTTGTTGCATCTATATTAACATAGCAGTAAATGTGAGCGAAAGACATGGCTCGACTGTGACAGTTTAGATCCAGTGTTTGGGGAAAGCCTCCACTAGATGTTCTCGTTTTAGCTTAATGGCTGAGTTGACCGATAAGTGTGTTATTCCCTGCAAATGTTTGTAATTAGACGTCTCATTAAAGTGTCCCAGAACAGTTGGTGTTGTTATCAGTAAATACAGGATTAATTGTGGATTCTGTGCAGGCTTGTTTCGACTGTGCTGCCAAAAACCCGAGCTGGGCCAGCATCTCGTATGGCGTTTTCCTGTGCATCGACTGCTCTGGCATCCATCGCTCACTGGGAGTCCATCTCAGCTTCATCAGGTGAGCCTCACAACAGTAGATGATCAGTGATGTCTCTACTTTCCTGCTTAATTCGTTACCAGGTGATGAATCTTTGAACAATCTGAATATCAGATGAATCAGCAGGTTTGGGACTCCTTTCAGTGATTTATGTTTCACGGATGGTTGATTTTTTTTTTATTTTTTCACAGATCTACAGAATTAGACTCCAACTGGAACTGGTTTCAGCTCAGATGTATGCAGGTTGGAGGGAATGCCAACGCAGTACGTCACTGCTCTGAGATTAGCTCATGTTTGGTGTTGCTCTGATTATTTCCTGACACGATGCAGTAACATTTTCTCCTTTCGTATGAAGACGGCCTTCTTCCGTCAGCATGGCTGCTCCACCAACGACACCAACTGCAAGTACAACAGCCGTGCTGCCCAAATGTACAGGGAGAAGATTCGGCAGCTGGCAAACGCAGCATTGTCCAAATATGGCACTCAGGTGAGAATCAAGAAAGTTTGAAATAAGTTTTATCTTATAGCAGACATCAGAGCAAACGTTAGCTCCACTGGTCATGTTTACCTCAGTAAAGGTCTGAGTCCTCTGACTTCACAAGCAGGACTTTTAATTCTTACCCGTACAATAATAAGAGCTGTAAAAGTCAACTAAAAAGCTGATTTTTACAGTCAAAGATGAATAAAATTGGTGTGTAGACCGTCTGGGGATTTAAAATGTACCAGAAAGGAGTTTCAGGTCCAATCTTTTCTGTGCCCTCTGGTTTCACTCTGATTTTATTGCAGATATTTAGGATTTTAAATCTTTTGACTTTCCTGCTGGCTGTCAGTCCTTCCTACCGATGTCAGATCATCCATGCTCATCCTTTCTTACTGTCTGTGGGTCTTTTAAAGCTTCACCACTTTAGAAATATTTACCATAAATCCATAGTTATTTTTTGTATTAACTGAGAAACCTCACAATGTCTGTCTAGAAAGTTTAGATTTTTTAGAAATGGAAAATATCCAGAGAAGCTGGTTGGTTTGTTGGTACCGTTTTCTGACCTTAAACTGTGGTTGGTTGGGATGTTTTGGTGACATGATGAATCGGACAGAGCTGCAAAGATACCAGCTCACTGTAATTTACAGACAAAATGTGTCAGACTGCAAAATCAGAAGAAACAAGGAAATTAAAGTCCTTTTACAGATCGCATGTTCTTACATCAAGTACATCTGTTTGAAAGTTAGTCAGTTTTGTAATATCCAAATTAGTTTGAGGTTTAAATGTATGTCTATGTTAAACATTATAACCCTGCTGGAACATGCTGTTTTGTTGGAGAAAATATCCTCATCTTCTTAAGACAATCATTCATCCCTTCTCCAGTCAAAGTCTGACTGGAACATGGAGAACTACGGATTAATGAAGACAAACAGATCTCTGCTTCTCATCTCTTTTTGTTTCAAATAAAATAAAAAATGAATCATTTTAAAGAAACTCAACTCATTCAGTAGACGTTCAATGTGGTGACCATGATTAGATAAAGGCCTGTAGTAGATAACATGGCTGCACCTTTCTGGTTATACGACGACTGGCCTGAACTAACAGGATCTTTGACTTGTTACAAAACGTTGATGAAGAGGTTTATCTGTGTCTGAGTGGCAGCTCAGCACATCTGGTCCAGAGTACACAGGGTGTGTAATTCCTACAGTACAGTAATAACCACGTTTAACATTAGAATACGATTAAATCAATCTCCTGCATGCAGACTAGTAAACCCAGTTATAAACCTTTTCCTGTTGTTGTTGCAGCTGTGGATCGATTCTTCTGCAGGAGGACCATCTGCTGCCCCTGAGAAGAAGGACGATGACTTTTTTGCTGAGCATTCAAAGGTTCAACTTGTTTTTTAACTTATGGAAAAAAAGTAGTTTTAAATATTTTATACAGGATATGAGAATGAAAGATGATTACAAACTTTAGCAGCATTTATGAGCAGAACACAACAGGGCTGCACAATATCAGGAAAATATGCAACTGCAGTACAACTGATGCCTGCAAAGGTTGTCACCATGATGTCAGCAGCCTCCATCAGCCTCCACCACAAAGACTATATTAGGACCAACTGAGCGGACATATTTCTGACAATCAGAGCTGGGACGCGCTGCGTTGGTACAATAGCCTAACAAATGTTGTCTTGCATCATTCCTTGGTGATTGCAATATTGTAGATCGATTTTGTAATGACTATTGCTATTCAGTATATTTGCATCACTAGTGAACTATTGAGGCCGGCACTGTGCAAATTCATTAGCTTGTCAAAAGAGTTTGAAAATGATATTTAAATAAAGCTTTTCCATCAGTTTTAACAGCAGGTTTACTGATGCGTTCTACGTTTTACTGCAGTGTAATCCAATATAATCATTGCATTGGTTTATGTCCAAAAGCATGACTAGGGCTGCACCGTAGCGCAGTTGGTAGCCAGTCTGAGACCATTGCTCACTGAGGGTCGGTCAAAAACTGGTTTTAGGTTTCTTTTTATGGCACTAGTGTAAAAAGTAGGGTAAAGAGGGGGAAGACGTGCAGCACAGGTTGCCGGGGTCGGGACTCGAACCAGGGACGGCTGCGTCGAAGACTGAAGCCTCTGTATATGGGTAGCGCTCTCCACCGCTACGCCACACACTGTGCCCTGCGTTTTGTGGTTTGAGCAGTGCTGGTCGCTCTCTCCTGCAGAGACACATGACTAACTTTGTCTTCTCTCCCATATTTAATAACAAAAATACACAAAACTAGTTCCAACAAGTCATATTTCATGTTAGTATATCATCAACATTGATAATTCACCTTAATTCAATTTATATTAATTAACCTGCATTTTATTTTCTTCTAAACAACAGTGACACCATGAAACTTTTTACAGCTTTTATGGATACACCTTAAATAAAGTAATAATAATGGAGCGCAGCACTTGGGTTCGTTATTTCTCTTTCAAAAGAAAAAGGAGAGAAGAGGACCTTTCCACACATGTTAGTTCAGAGGCTGTTTGTGAGCCAACAAGCATTCACACATAACACGTTGCCCTTTCACAGTTGCAGATATATAAACACGTTGGTGAACGTCGTCTTTGAGATTATCAGTCAGACTTTAACACTACCAGACGCATCTAAATATCTTTTTATTCATTATCTCTTTTCAGTCTGCTACTGAGTGGAACATAGCGCCCCCTTCAGAGCAGAATGGAGCCACTGTGTCCCCACAGCTGACGGATACAACGCCTAAAGCCCCGGATGACGGCCGTGAGTGAACCACAGTTGTCAGCTTCAATGTTCGGTGTGAGAAGAATGTTGTGGTGTTTGGGAAGATGATTCCTGACTCGGCTTCATCCTGGTAACACAAGGAGGACCTAAATATGGTGGATGAAAACGTCACAAATGCTTCCAGCTTCAATGATCACTTTCCCTAAAAATCTACACATGTAGATTTAAAAAAGCGCATCGTGGATTTATTCGGTTTTGTATTTCCTTCCTCATTGAAAAGGCCTCGCCCACATCATTAGAAAGTGATAAATGATGATTTTACTGCTCCGTAATCTGCCAGTTTGTCTCAGTGTCTGGGTTTACCTTGATGTTCCCCAACGGTGTGATAAGAAGTTCAGTTTGTTAGGCCATTCTTATCCTATGTTTAATCCCAGGATAAAGCTGGAATTTCAATTTATTCTAGAAGTTTGATTCAATAGAGCTTTAAATTAATCTTCTTGTCTTACATTTGGACCCGATATAAACATATTCGTACTGATACGGTTTTCTTTGTTGGTCCTTCTCAGTCATTCTGGTTATGAAACGATATTTTATTATTTTAACTAACTGAGATGTATATTGGATGAGTTCACCAGGTTTTTCCAGCTTGTTTTAGTGCTGCATGGTTGCTGGACCTACCTTGATGCAGTCTGATCATGCTCGATGGGCTGAGCAATTGGGTCAGTGCATCAGAATCTGCTTTGATGTAGTTTTCTTCACATCTTTGGAACTGATCCTTTTCTGCAGCTGTTCTAAGTTACAGGTCTTCTTCACGTCCACTCCACTAAGGTGTACCTCAGGGCTCTGGTTTGGGGCCCTTGTTTCCGTAGTACATGTCCTCTACATTTTGAGCACTTTTATTAGACATTTTTATTGTCATACTATTTGAAGCCTGATCAGGGCACTACGTTGCACATGTTACATGAGTGCTTTGAATATGTGAAAGTATAATTCCTGGAAATATTTGTTTATGCTCCAGACCAAATTATTCCTCAGGTAACAGAAACTTTTTCATCTGACATTAAATCTGTCTGAAACCTTGAGGCAATCTTTGACTCAAGTTTTACATTAGATGTTCAGGTCCAATCTTTATTTTTATTGCTTATAAAACATAGTGAGTTGAGTTCCATTGTGTTGTAGTCAGAACTGGAAACATCTCCCTGTTTTGCTGTAGTTCACCTGCATGATGAGCATCTACCTGCTGTTGTCAGGTCACACTGCAGCTACACTGGCTTCCTGTCAGTTTCAGAGTACATTATTGGGTCCGGGTTCATACTGGCAGAGCTGATCTCTGAGGTTCGATGATCAGTGACGAGGCTGAAATCAAAATGTGACAGTTTATGTAACAATAGCCTCAGGAAGTCTGTCCCATTGAGTCTGTGATCTGTGGAATCTGTTAAAAAGCAACTAAAACTGATTTTCTGGAGGTAACTTTTATTGATTTTAATGTTTCTTTTGTAGAACTTTGTGTTTTGATGTTTTAAATGGTGCTAAAAACCTGCACTTGCTTGCTTACACTGTAGTATTTGACATAATCCAGGTTTTTGGACTGTCACACATGCAAACCGTAGAACGTTGAAGTCTTCAGTACTGGGGTCAGTTTGTGATCTAGGAGTTCTTATTTTCATCATAATACAGTCCAAGCTTTGGATCTGACAGTTTCTGCTCTCTCAGACGTGCAGCTGTAGTAACGTGGGAGTGGTGGCCCAGTGGTTAGAGCAGGAGGTTTGTGTTCCAGAGGGGACACAAGGGGCTGAGTTCGTATCCCACAGATTGCCACTCCAGCTCCCTGAGCAAGACCCTTAGTCCCAGAATGCTGCACAATGGCAGCCCACTGTTCCCCTATAAGGGATGTAATGTACATGTGCAATGACCAATAAAGACTGTGTTGGATTCTCCTGCTTCACTCATAGAACCGGAGGAAGGACCCAGCATCGATGGTCTGAGCACGTCGCCCCAGGCCTCCATTGGTGAGTAAATCTGCATTAGCTCTCCTCTGGAGTTTATGTTCATAAATGCGTGTTTGACTTTCATATCAGATTCATGTGATTCAGTGCTCCAGATGTCTCTACACTTTGCTTCCTTTGAGCCAGAAATCTTTCATTTTTTTAAAACCGTTTCAGCTAAAACCTCTCTGGGAATCACCTTGTTGGTGTTTAAATATGATGTAGTTTGTTGGTCTGATTTAGCTGCTGTCAACAGGAAGCCTAGAGATCCTCTGGAAACCAGATTCTTTGCTGACTCGACACAACACTGGTTCATATCCTGTGCATAAATCATAGCTCAGAGTAAAACCACATTCTTAGCAAATAACCAGGTTCTAGACTGGAACAGAGTGAGAAGGAAGCAACCAGAGTCCAAAGAAAAAGACCTTCAGAAAGCCTGGTAATCAGTTGATCAGGTCTGGCTGCTTTACGAGGAGAACAGGGCAAAACATTTTAACCAGGAATAAACCGGTATGAGTGTAAAAAACGTTTCCTTTTTAATGACACTAGAATAAATGATTCCCATAAAGAACAGCCAAGCAGGAGCTTTTATTTGAGCTCAGACGTCCCTGTTTGTTGAGTCTCCTCTGTCTGTACTGTAATGATAAATATTATGACCATCTTGTACTGTAGAGGACTCCATGTGTTTGTCACCACAGAGCGGCCGGACACCTTCAGGTGAAGGTTTGGTGTGTTTGTTGCATGGCCGCCCTGTTTGGCATTTCCTCAGCCTCCTCCCGTTCCTGCTTCTCACGCTGGGGAGCTTCATGGTTCAGACCTGTTGTTTGACCAGATGTTTGTGGCAAAATAAGCTGGGTTTTCTGTACCAGAACAACTTAATCATTCTGCTTTGTGTGGAAAAAAGGCTTTGTGCATCTTGCTCTTCTCACTGACGGCTGGTTTAACAACGCTGCTGATTTTCCCGGCAGTCTGACAGATGAATTGTTCCTTTAAATAGCTTCAATTTAAATTCCTTCTCCTCTTATGTTGTTTCCCATCAAGTTCTGGGACTGAGGAGAATTGACCTTTAAGCTGTTGGTGCTTTTAACCAAAGAAAGGAAAATGTTGGTGTTTTTTGGTTCAGATGTGTTTGAAATTCCCTCCTGTGTTGCAGATGTGAAGCCTTCCATCATTGGGAAAAAGAAGCCCATGGCTGCTAAAAAAGGGGTGAGTCCAACTGAGTCAGTTCTGACCCGACGTTACACTCCATCCTGACGGAGTCCGATACAAGCAGACGGATTTCACCACGACTGCCTGTTTTTAAAATCTGACTTGTCAGGTTAATACTTTAATGAGCCTTTGGCGCTGGTTTAAAACTAGCTCCACGTGCCTCAGTTCCTTTCGAAGTGTGTTCTCACCGCCACTGTCTTGCAAAATATTCAAACTAGGGGTGCACCGATGTAGCCAATCCCAGATTACCGATCTTTAAAAAGCCTGAGCTGCCGCTTCCGATTTTGGTCGATACCGATGAAGTGACACTGTCAGGTGTTATAAGGTCACCTTCAGTGTTCCAATCGTATTTGATTGAAAAACACTGAACAATAAAAAGTTGGCAGTGCTCTCAAATATAAATGAAACGTTTAGAGCACTGCTGTTCGTTTAGTCTTTTTATTTTCACATTTTAAAAAGAAACAAAACTTACAAAATATCTTAGACAACTGGATAAGATCGGTTTCACATGTAAGTATCAGCTGATCACCGATCTCTCAAAATTGAGGTCGGTAGATCGATCGGTGCACCCCTGATTCAAACTCTTTTAACTTTTCCACATTTGGTCCCATTCCAGCCACAAACCTTGGTGTACTACTTGGGATTTTTCTACAAATGAAAATCTGAAAAGCGTGGTATGGAGCTCCAGTCAGTTCTCTGTAGAACATCTTCGGCTGTGACTAATTGATCACAACTCAAACATTTCTACAGCAGCTCTTTGAATAGAAACTACTTTCAGTTGTTGAAGCTTTTCCCTCCTGACTCCTGAGCAAATCTCTGTTGGATGTGTCTCCATGTTGCTGCAGCTTGGTGCAAAGAAAGGTCTCGGTGCACAGAAGGTGAGCAGTAAAAGCTTCTCGGAGGTGGAGAAGCAGGCTCAGGTGGCTGAGAAGCTGAAAGAGGAGCAGGCCACAGAGGCTAAGAAACAAGCAGAGGAGTCCATGTAAGGAAAACAGGTTCTTTCCTTCTTCCCCTCTGTGGTAAGTTTAAAACCTCAGTGCTCTGATGGAAGTCCCTCTTGTCTGTTACAGAGTGGCCTCCATGCGACTGGCCTACAAGGAGCTGGAGATAGACAGGAAGATTGAGGAAAAGAAGCTCCAGAACCTGGAAGGAAAGAAGAGGGAGCAGGCTGAGAGGCTGGGAATGGGCTTCGGCAGCAGGAGGTAACGAGTCCATGTCTGAGTGGCCCTCAGTCTCTGCTCTAGTGTTCATGGAGTAACTGTGACTGTGGTTTTCTGTTTCAGTGTCGTGTCTCACTCAGTGATGTCAGAGATGCAGGTGATCGAGCAGGAAACACCTGTGGGAGCCAAGTCTTCCTCCCGCTCCAGGCTGGACATGTTCGATGAGCCAGGATTCACTTCTGGACCACCAAAGTACTCAATACTCCCCACCTCACCAGGAACACCATCTAACCAGCGCCTCCAATCCCAGCTGCTCAGCTGGAGCAGATCTCAGCGTGTTTTTAACCCTTGTTTTCACTCTCAGGTACAAGGACAACCCGTTCACAGTCGGAGACACCTTTGGTTCCCTTTGGGACGCTGATGGGGGAACCGCCTCTTTTACCACCTCCTGGGCTCTGGAGAAGGACGAGCCCAAAGAGGAGGTCACCATCTCCAGTATCCAGCCAATCGGAGAGAGGTACCAGCACATTCTCACACAGTCTGCGTCTTTGGACTGGTTCCAGTTCTGATGACTGTTCTTCCCGGTAAATTCAGGCTTCCTAGCAGGAGGAAAGCCGAGGTGTCCTCCCCAGTGTCTGAGTCCAGTGAGGCCAGGCAGAAGTTTGCCAATGCGAAGGCCATCTCCTCAGACATGTTCTTTGGTCGGGAGAGCAACGCTGAGGTGAGCAGCCTCAGCTTGGGCTGAACCAGCTCTGAGCTCTGGTTCCACTCATTAGGAAGTTGAACCTTTGTGTTCCTCCGCTGCGACCCAGTGGTCGGTCATTAACGTTGTTCCTCCACCTGTCAGTATGAGGCGAAGACGAAGCTGGAGAGTCTGTCCGGCAGCAGCTCCATCAGCTCAGCCGACCTGTTTGGAGACGGCAGCGACCATAAAGGTGAGAGATCCTGCAGCAGGAGAGAGGGAGGTCCAGACAATCCTCCATCTGGTGCTGGTTCTGTTTGGAGTGCCTACAGATCAGAACCTTTGGGTTTTAACGATTGTTTCAGTTCTACAGAATCAGAATGTGAGTTTCTAACAGTTTAACCAGTAAGCATCATTTAGCTGCAGGCGGTCAGACTGAGGTCTCACAGTAACCCCAGGCTGCACTTAACATCCAGTCGACCCGGTTACTGATCCGACCAGTGATCTCTGCCTCTCTCTTTGTTGACCTTTCTAAAAAAAACTATATATATATATATTCAATATATTTTTAACTTTTCAGAAGATACATTTCTGAGTATTGTGGCTTTTGTCTTCATAAAATACTTTCTTCCTTTTTAAAATATAAGAAATTATTTAAACTTTAGTTTAGCATCTCCGGTAAAATAAGATAAAACACGAAGTAAAAGTTTACAATAAGGCAACAATATATTATTTATTACAGAAAGATCTCAACTTCCATGTGGAAAAACTACATTTACCAGCGTTTAATCCCCAAAGAACAGATTTTATTATGCGAGTCTGGAAGCAGGCTTGATTTGTTTTCCATTCCATATATGGAAATATGTAAAAAATTAAACATATTTTAAAGAGATTTCAACACAAGGGAATGAGGAAAAACCCTTAAAAACACAAATTAAACCGCAGAGATGAAAAACCAGACCCAGGTTGGTCCTTTTAGTATAAATCCACATTAAAGCTTTGGACAAATTCCTCCAAAATACCAAATATGGTCTGATTTTATTCAGTTTACATAAATGCACTAAAGTTCTGCAAAAATACAATAAATACATTTCTAATGGACCCATAGTGGATAAAAGGTGATTGACGACAACACTGAGGTGAAGTGAACTTTGACCAAATAATGAAGCAAGGAGCTTAGAGCATAAACAGAGAGAGTCTTCCCTATGATACTAATTTCATTGTTTTGGGAATAGTTTTATTAATAAATTAAAAACAAAAGGCAGCACAGTCTTCTTATGGGAGGAAATAAACAGTCGTTCAGAAAAAAGCCCCTCGGCTGTGAAGGTAAAGTTTATTAACAGACTAATGGACCCATCACTGGCTGGCCTCCTCTCTGTTTTAATGTGACTCGTTGAAATTTGGTTTCATTAGAAGGTTTTTATGGTTCCTGATGATTGTTTTGCAGAACCATAGAAAATAATTACTTTGATTAAAAAATTGAGCCCAGTTCAGACCTCCCAGTAATCAACTGGTCCAAAAAGTCGGGAACGATGTGAAAACAGCTGCACAGGAAACTTGGTTGACATCCTGTTGTTCTACAGGGACCAGCTTGTTGATGGACCCACCCTGCCCAGCAACAGAACTTGTAACTAGAACATGAAATGTTTAAACTGCTCTGATAATCAGGAGACGAACAAACGATTCATTTTATAAACAGAAATTCATGGATTCGGAACATGGAATTTCTTCCTGGTTCAGAGCCGCTTGTTGCTCTGTAGTGTTTATCTTGAGCCTCATTTTAAATCGGTTTAAGAACAGAGCTGACAAAAATGGAGTCAGGAAAAACAGGGACTACTTTCAGCGGCGGATGTACAGGCCGTGGCATCACCTCTCCTTCCTCTCCTCAGGCAGGGCGTCGGGCTTCGACAGCGTCCTCCCCTCCGGCCCGGACATCGCACAGTTCAAGCAGGGAGTGAAAACCGTCGCAGGAAAGATGGCTGTCCTCGCCAACGGTGTGATGAACACGATCCAGGTGAGACATCCCAGAGCCACCTTCGGCTCTTCTCTAGCATCTTTGTCGGTGCTGTTCTTTAACTCGCTGAGACTTGCCCATGTTTCCCAGGATCGTTACGGATCATACTGAGTACTCATGGGAAAAACTGACGCCCGTGGAACAAACCAGCCTCCTGACTGACGTGTGCATTTGGACAGAGGAGACAGGCGAGGCGGGCGAAGATTTGCATGGAAAGACGGCGTCCCTGTTGCCTGTCCTCCACTAGAGACAGTATTCCCTTCCCTCATTAGCAGAATCTGGAGTTTTATTTTCATAAACCATCAGAAATGTCAGATCTTTTCTAAAATAACTGCTGTTCCTGTCCACAACCTGCTGGTCTTAGATTTTCAACATGAGTTCTTTATTTAGAAATCAATGTGTTGATTTTGATAACATTTAAAGTTTCATTGTGATGTTTCATTTTCAGTTGAACAGAATCCATCCTGTTTTAAAGCTGCTGACTTTCAGTAGAGTTTGGTTGTTTTTCTTCTACATGAAGCACTGATTTCAGACCAGCCCTGAGCTGAAGGTCCAGCATCTCTACTCAGACTGATTCCTGACCTCTGCTCTGCTGAGGTTTTATTAAAACGGTTAAACAGGGAGTTTAGATCCAACAATGGTTTGTGCCTAAATCAGAGGTCAGAACATGCTGCCTCCAGCTCATGGATCAAGGATCTGACTATGCATCCTCACTTTACAAGCAGGTGTTACTGTTTGAACCTCACGTCTGCTGCGAGCGACCTCAGATCCCGTTTCTACAGTATTCCTGATTGATTTCAGGACGTGAATTCAGACCTGTTCAGTATAATCCCCACAGCTCCACGGTCTGAGCAGACTTGACGTTCAGCAGATGTTTGTCATTTTCTTTGCCACGTCCCGACCTGAGAGTCTCCAATCACATGTGGACTGAAAGGATCAGACCATTTATTTGTAGACTACAAAGAACCGTATACAGTATGACAATAAAGATGAAAAACCTTCAGAGTTTCTCTCTGACTCCATCTCTCACACACACAAATCTCTATAGTCTCATCCAGTTCGTCTTTATTTCAGCAGGAAAATTAATTAGGATTAAACTGAGAAGTTTCTCTGGAGGAAAAAACACTGTTCTGGGAAAGTGTTCCTGCTCTCTGACCTGCAGGAATGGAATGTAACTTCTCAAAGATCTCACCACAAATTATACAACCCTGTCAGCGAGCTGACGGAGCATAAATCACAGGCTGGAGGAATGGAGAAACTCCACATGGCTGACGTCTGTACACAAACAGGTCAACGTTCGTCAAACCGGATCGAACAAGTATTTCAATCTGAGCGCAAAATCATGCTGAGACAAATCTAACATGTCCCTGTTTCCACATCGGTTTTCCCAGGACTGGTGGGAATGTTAGTCTATATTCCAGGAGGAGCAGGAACATCCACACAGCTCCACCCATGAAGGTTTATCCCCAGTTATAGAAGTAGATCTTCTGCCAGGTGGGGAGGTATTCCATCAGAGGACCTGAAAACACAGCAGCTTTAGTTTCCTGCAGAAATGTGGGGAAATAAATAGTTTAACAGTGAATCCTCAAAGTTTCTGCTGAGGCTGAATTCAGCCCATTTGAATCATTCGCTCCATATCTGACTGCGTTTCATCTGTCCAGAGGACATTGTTCCAGAAGTTGTGTGCTTCAGTCAGATGCTAACCTAAGTCCTGCTGCCATCTTGTTTTTAGAAAGAGGAGGCTTTCTCTTTCAACCACTTCCAAACAGACTGGTTCTGTGTCCTGACCTTTAACCTGCTAACTGATGCCTGTAAAGTCTGAGATGGAGCTCTGGTCATTTCTCTGAGCTTCACGCTCTGACCTTGGGCTGAATCTGCTGGGACGTCCTCTCCTGGGAAGATGATGGCAGCTGTCTGAGATGTTTTCCTCTTGGGAATAATCTTTCTGTAGGATAATGGAGTAAGAACGGACTGGAGATGACCTGATAACCCTTCCCAGATTGACGAGCAGCAACAGTTGCTTCTGTAAGATCATTGCCGATGTCTTCCCGCCCTGGCATTGTGTTAAACAACAAACTGTCTCAGCTCATGATGACGAGTTAATGCAGTTTTTGAGCAGCTATTCTCCCTCATAAATGCATCAAGGCTGGACTAAAGACATGGGAAACTTTCCTCATGACTCTGAAGCTTTATTTCCAGTTTTCGTCTTATTTTGGTTGAAAAGGTTTAAACACGAGGCTTACATCATGAACATACTGCAGTACTTACGCGCCACGAGTCCGATTCCTGGAACATGATCTGCCAGAAGTCTGAGCAGGAAAAGGATCTTTTCTCTGCAGACAAATTGGAAAAATCAGTCAGATTTTCACTTTACTGTTTTACTGAGAGAAACAACCCTTGAGTGACCACAGCCATGTCTGCTGGTGTTTCTGTCTCAGCTCTGTGTGATCTGACTGAACGTTTTCATGTAATCAGCAGGTTGCTGCTGTTTTCTGAAATATCAGTGTGTGCAATTCTCTGACAGTCAGGTTGTTTCCAAATCGAATCTAATGTAGCAGACACATCTAAGATATGAATTGTTACCTACATAACTCTCTCTGTGTCACTTCAGATGCCTCGTAGGACTGTAGATCTAGTCAAAGCAGACTAGACCTACAGGATTTAATGACCTTGCTAGGTTGTGATAGTCTATGTGTTTATCTGGCAGCTCCTCAGCACATATGAACCTTCTGAGATTGGACTGAGCAAAATGTTTTATTCTGGTTGCTGTATTTTGTTCACGTGAAAAATCCAAGAATTCATCCTTGGCTGGGCAAGTTTTCCCCAAGACTGCATCTGATTGGTCGACCAACTCCCACCTGACAAGTTCACCCCGGAAGTGAACTCCTTCACACGGCTGGTACCAGTAAACCTGAAAGTAAGCTTTGAAAGGAGTTGATGCCCATTCTGAGTCATGCTGAGTTCAATGTTCTGGTTGGACGTGTCGTATAAGTAGTTTAAACTGTTGTATGGTTACATTTTTCATCATACACACCGAAACAACGCGCTAAATCTAACCCAGTACATTAATTAAGCTGCTTTACCCTTTATAGTAACCACAGCCAAGCAGAGACTGGGTCAGAACCACACATCCACAGAGAGAAGGCTGGTTCCACAGAAGTTGAGACAGCGATGAATCGGACCTAAAGTAAGGCACTCTGCTCTTTACTACTGTGGCAGCTGTCTGGTGCTCAAGATCACGGGTCAAGAAGGTGGTCCTAAGAACTGACCTCTACCTACCTAACCAAAGTTAGACTGAGTTTAGAAAAAGGCCATAAAATGTTTTCCTTTGGGCCTCAGAGAAACATCTAATCTGCTGGTGATTCTTAGGATTTAATCTGTTTCTATTTCCTGGTTATTATTTCTCTCTGTAGTATCAGTTTGCATTTTTTTTATTTGAAGTGTTGATTTTCACTGAATTCTGAGTTCAGGAAGATCCAGAAATGTTCTGGTGCTTATTTTAGTGGAAGGACAGAGGAGAAGCCTTCACTGATGGCTTTATGAACATTAGTAACATTTAGTGCCGGTACCCTCCCTACACAAACATCCAGACACTAATTGGGGGAGGCTTCAGGTATTTTACTCACTCAGAGTATTTGTCGTAGAACGGCGAGCGCAGCAGGTAGTAACTCAACAGGAACGCTCGCCTCTTCATCTCGGCTTTTTCCCATCGGTTTTCAAACTTGGCATCGCTGAGGAGGGCGAAGCTGCAGCAAACCACAGAAACGAGTGAAATGCTTCCTCACTCATGACATGTAAGTCACAGATCGAGTCCAGATGTCCAAGAACATGAGGAGCTGAGGATTTAGCTCAGGATAAAAGTTTTGGAAAGTTTTCCTGTTAGCGGATGAACAGAAACAAGCGATTAATTTATTTTTTCATTTTCCCTTATTTCACCTTGTTGGAGCTGAAATTCAGTTTTCTGTCTGTTATCTGTGGGATTTTATCAGATTCACATGAAGAAATGAGGACAAATCTGCATCTAACAAATACTAAACAAAACTGATCAGCTTTAATTAGAAAACCTTTAAATCTGTGCATTGGTGAAAACATCTCATTTATCCATCCTGGGAAATATGCAACCTTAAACTTAAATCTAGAGGAAGTTATTATAGGACGAGCAGTTAGTTTACCTGGACAGCTCCAGGGCAGCAGAGACCAGCCACGGCTTCCACGACTGCTTCCCACAGAGTCCGAGACACAGGACTGCCGTCAGGAAAAACGGATTCAAGGAAAACTGCTGCTTAATGTCCCAAAAACACACAGATCTCTGTTTCAGTGTCTGAAATCCAACTTTTTTGGCTTTAAATGAAAACATTTGGTGGAAGGATGATACAGACCATCTACATCCAATCCTGCGTCACTTCTTTTGACATAGAAATTCTGAGTTCAGTGAAAGCATAGAATCTGAAACATTCCCCATTAGTCTGCATTACTTTTAAATCGAGCTTTCAGCTCTTCCTGATCTTTACATCCTCGTTCATCCCACAGAAACTAGATGAAAACAGCTTCTTCTGTGTTCCAGCTCATGCTTTTGCTACAAAACTACTGCAGTAGAAGGATAGAGCAAAGCACCCTCTAGTGGTTTAAAGGAGTGTTGCAACTTCAAACAGGATCAGGACGATCCGGGAATCTGTGAAGACTGAAGTCCAGCTGGTGAAAGGATACGGTGCACCAGAGGCCGGCTGATGTAAACAGACTCGGCGAGCGTCTCTTGGAAGCTCAGATCTGTCTGCCTGTTGTTGGTCTTCTCCTTCAGGCTACTCCTCCTCTTCCTCTGTGTCGGGGCTCCCCACAGCCGGTTCTGCAAGGATGGAGCTGCAACATCGGAGGGTGGGGAAGGAAGGTGGACAGATGTTATTCTGAAAGTCCTGATCCTCATTCCAAGCAGTAAGACTTTCTTCCTGTCCCCAACAACCATTTCCTGTTCTGACAGATTTTACTGTGTGCACATATCATGACATCCTCTGAACATCTGGGAGGGGTTAATAAAAGCTAAATATTCTTAATCCTTCAGTTTATTTCTGGTGTTTTCCAAACGGCTTTGAGATGAGCAGAAAACCCTAACCCTGAAAAATACAAAGCAGAAACACCCTAAAAAGCGACAAGTGTCTTTGGATCGGCAGGTTTAGAGGACGGATGGACGGGCGAATTTATAGGAAACAGAATTAATATCAAAATAATGAATTAACTGATTCATTGTCTTAAAACAGGACCTTCTAAAACAGGCGATTTTCTGTGCATTGCTGCTGCAGCAGACGTGATTCCACTGATCTCTGCTCTGAATCGGCTTAAATCAGATTTAAGACCTAAAGATGTAAACACTGAAGGTTGGTTGTGGAACACCAGGATACCAATATGTTGGACCGTTTCTTTAGTCAGCAAAACAACTTGAAATGTTGAACATGTGTAAAGCTTAACAGCTGCGATGCAGAACTGTAATCGCTCTGCTTCTGAAGCCATTTTAAGGGTATTACTCACCGCTGCCTAGAGGTCTGATGACCCGACCCGACCTCGGACCCACGAAGCAGGTGTCTTCCTGCTGCTCAGCGTTAGGGTCATCTGTGGGGTACAACACCATCCCATTCAGGCACATTGATCTTTCTATCATCACTGACTCAAACACTTGGACTCTTCTTTTTCAGCTCTTCTGTTGTAGATCTGCTGCTGTGTTTGGGTTTATGGTTCTGCTGATGGCCCAGATAGAACTGAGCTTCAGCTGTCAGGCAAATGGAGTCACATTTGACCCTAGAATACTTTGGTCTACAGGGGAGTTCATGGTCCACAGGATGTGGCTGTTAAATGAGCCCAAATGATCAACCCTTCACTACCGTGCTTTAGAGTCGTTATGATGACTTATCTAAACTGAGACACTTTACTAAAATTTTTGGAAAAATCTTATATTTCTAGCAGAAAAACGTTCCATCAGTTTTTGTTTGTTAAGTAAAACAAATCCTCCTATGTTCACTATCCTGCAGGGGTCCCACAAGGCTCTGTTCTTGGACCAGCTCCATGTTAAAATGATTACCAAAAACGACGGATAAAGAAGCTCTTTCTAATGAAATGTAAGGAACAAACTTTCTGGATCATGAAAAAAATAAGACAGAAAACCGACCTTCACTGACACATTCCGACCCTCTGTCCAGGGGGATTATGGGAGGTGAAGTCTGCAGGCCAGATTTGTACAGCAGAAGAAGAACGAGGCGGAAAACTGCCCTGGAACATAGTGAATGGGGAATATGAAAGTCCAGCAGAACCCCTGAAGATCTCTGACTGCAGAGAACTGCAGCTATAAGAGTGAGTTTTTCAAGGTCTTTTTAACATTAATGTATGATATTATCTTCCTATGTTGCTTCGTCATTTAAACTGTTTTATGCTGTTAAAGGCCCAACTGGGGCCGCAGGCTACAAATGTTATAGTGTTCTGTATTGTTAAAAATAGAGCAAAATGCCACAATGGGACAAGAAGAGCCAACTTTCCCTCATTGTGATAAATCACCTTCCTGGACTCTGATTACAGTAGAATTGTCACAGGTCATTTTTCATATTTAAACACTGGTTTAATAATGACAGAGGAGGAAAAAAAGGGCTTACTTAAACATCTGAATGAGTCCAATGAACAGCCAACGGCCCGCCTCCCCCCACAGCTTTCCAGCTCCCATCTCCAGAAACACCTCCACGTACTCCAGCACCGACAGCCAGGTGAGGAGTCTCTGCTGAGACAGAGGCTGAACACAAACACAGCAGGAGGGCTCAGGTTACAAAATGACTCAAAAATAACCAAAGTTACATTTAAATTGTCCAGCGTGAACTTCCTGATGATTGCTGCCAATCAGAAACATCAGGAAAATGATTTGATCCTGATAATAATTTAGCTCCTTCAGGACAGAAAGTTTAACCTGCATTTTTATGATCTGCAGAAATCTCCCAGCTTCATACAGATTAACTGATGACTGCATGAATAACAGGAGGGATAAAAGGACGTCTGAGCTCACCACAGAGAGGGCGCATCTCAGTCCTTTGCGCAGAATGCTGTCGTTGAACAGGACCAGTAGGTTGGAGGCCGAGTACACTGGAAAATAAATGACAGAGATTACAAATACTAACAAATGAATGGAGCAGCATACGTAATGGCAATGCTGCACCCCTCTTCCATGAGGTCCTATGGTCTCTAGGATCTCCAGGACCATCTGAACATGGTTGGGTTGTTAGAAATGGGGGTGGGGGGGGGGGCATTCTGGGTGATGGCCTATGGTGCACGCGGGTCTGTTGGGCTGACTACTGGTCCCCAGTTGGGCAGGAGCCTCTTCCTGGAAGGAGGATCCCTTCAGTTCCTCTGAGGCCAGAGGGCTGTTTTCCCCCTCCTCTGCACTGGGCAGTCTTGCTCCTGGGTGCAACCTGTGGTAAATTGGGGGGTGGGGGGTTGTGGTTCCAGATTGGGTGTCCTGTAACTCTGGCCAGGGAGCAGCTCTGCCTCTGATGTCCTACTGTGTTGGCCCTATGGATAGCCTGTGGGTCAAATAGCTGGGGTAGTAGCTCTACATAATGCTATAACACTGGGTATCGCATCAACACAAATGATTTTTCCCGGTCTATTGAATTCTCCTACAAACATATGAGGAATTACTTTTAGCACTGCTAGTCTGGTGCGGGCAGACTTAGGTTTTAGCCTCAGCATGAGCCCAGCGTGGCCAGTCCTCCTCCTTTTCTTCTTCTTGACGAGCAAAACATCACATATGTGTGAGACACATCATGGCTCAGCTACCACAGCTGCCAGGCTCCTTCACCTCTATAATGTGTTATATAGTGTTATGCTGTTATGTTCAGGAACTAAAGGTAATATTTGGCCCCTCAGCTGGTGGTGACAGAAGTGTTAATGTTTCAGAAACTGCAGTAGCACCTCTTTACTCACCAAGCTCAGAGATCTCATGAGAGTCAGCAAACCTCCCTGAAACACAAACAGTCGGGACATGTTAGTTACGGCAAACATTAAACATCTCTCACTGTTGTGTGATGAGTTTTAAAAATGAAACTCGGCTCTGATGTGAGACAGGAAATAAGGACATTATGGGGCAAAAGTCTGAGGACTGTCCTGCGAGAACACGTTTGAAGTCAGTGTTTGTTCTGAACTCCTCAAGATGAGCTTTACTGCAGCTTTACTGATGATTCTTCATAATTATGCAGAAATATGCCACGTTTTCAGCTAACTGCTGTTTGGAAATCACCTTGTTGGAGCATATATCCCATTTTTGTCCTTCCAGACTATAACCTTAGAGACTCAAAATCAACTAAAGAAATGTTGACAAACTGTGTCTTTATGACAGGCTGCTGGTAACAAAGGCTTAGCCCTGTAGAACGGGACTGAGTGGGGAAAAAAGCAACCCAAAGAAGTCCTTCAGAAAATCTGGAGAAGGGATGATCCAGAACACTTTAAAAGATTACATGAAGGTCTGGGTCACAGGAAGGAAAACAGAAAGATATGAGGGCTGGATCAGGGCTGTGGAACAAGCTTGCTAAACCACAGCAGAACCGCTTCACATTTTACACATTCTGTCATGTTGCAACCACAAACCTCAACAATAGTTGGAGAGGTGGATCTGTGCAGCTCCTCCAGAGTTACCATGTCCATGTCTTGGTAGGTCTGCAGGGGGTCCATCCTCTCTCCATTTTCAGATGATGAATTGATCAGAGCTCTGGGAGATGTTCAAAGCTTGGATATTGTTGTAGAACCTGACCCTGCTTTAAACTGAACCAGAACCTCCTACCTGACCTGATTTCCTTGGTCTTCATGATGCTATTTGTTATCTAATGTTCTCTAAAGAACCTCTTAGGTAACAAGGTCCATCAAGGAGGACCTGACCTGCAGGGTGAACACCTCTGAGCTGCTGAAGAAAGCCCAGCAGAGACTGAGGAAAAACAACATCCCACAGTCACTGCCCTTTTATTGGTGCTCTGTTGAGACCAGGCTGGCCTACTGCATCTGTGTGGTCCAACAGTGGCTCAGAGAAGGAGCTCCAGAAGGTCATTAATGTGACCCAAAGATTGTTGACTGCCCTCTCCACACACTGGAAGAACCTCACAGTTCCCGCTGTCTCCAAAAAGCCAAAAACATCATGAAGGACACTTCTTAGCCGGGTCACGCTCTGGTAGAACTGGTACCATCAGGCTGATACTACATATCAATTAAAGCAAGGACTAGAAGAGTCAATGAAGCTGATTCATATCAACACACATAATGGGAATGTGCTTCAGTATGAATGTGGGTACATTTGTTTTATTTCATCTTTTTAACAAACTGCTTGTATTTTTCTAATTTAAAGAAATGATTTATTGCTCTGTGGACAGACCAAATAAGATTTTTCTCAAGTTCATTGTACTTATGGCAATGGCAATAAAAGATGTTCTGGTTCTGAAACGTAACAGCTGCAGTTAGACTCACAAAGTAACATGGTGGTGGCACCATCATGCTGTGGGGAGGCTTTTCTTCAGAAGGGGTTGTATTTAGCGTTATAAAAATAAAGGAGACCAAACATAAATCCATACGACACTTTTCAAACTGTTTTTTTTTTACTCAGAAACCCATTTATTATTTTCTTTCCAGTTTACAATTCTTCACTACCTCGTGTTGGTCGATCACATTAAATCCCAATAAAACACACTGACGTTTGTGGCTGCAATGAGACAAAATGTGCAAAAGTGTAAGGAGTGTGATTACTTTTGGGAGGCACTTGCTTTGGACTCACCTGCTATCAGGTAGGACAGGGTTCGGACCGTGTTCTCCAGCTGCGCTGTAGCTGCAGGGTTCCTCCTTACAAACTCCGTGTATCGCTCATAAAGCCGCCTCGCAGCATCGATGTGCTCCTTAAAATGCGACATTTCTGCTCAAACCGAAACAATAACTCCTCATTCAGCCGATCTGTTCACATTCAACTCGCTGCAGCTCAAACTTGGCTCAGTTTATTGCAGGTTTTCACTCCACATTTTACAAAACAAACAAACTTCCGTGTTTTTCAGTCTTCTTCCTCATCTCCAATATGTTGTTGTGCTGCCATCTTCTGGATGGAGTTCGCCATCGTCTCAGTATACATTTAGTAATTTTCTGTGTCAATCCCTGCAGCGTCCCTGGTAGTTTTAATATGTTCTTCAGACACATCGGTTCATTGATTGGAAAATAATCGAAAAGTTAATATACATATTATATATATTTCAACAATTTCTTTCTGTTCAGGTTAATGATTGTGTCTTCGGCCGATGAAAACCCAAAATGAAGTATCTCAGAAAAGTGAACTATTACTTAAGACCAATAAAAAGAGCAGTCTGTCTGTACACAGTGCTGCATCTAAGCATATTAATGACAGGTTGAGTGGAAGGAAAAAGTGTGGTTAAAAAAAAAGGTGCACAAGCAACAGAGATAACTGCAACCTTGAGAGGATTGTGAAACGGAGGTTTATGGTAATTTCACAAGGCGTGGGCTGCAGCTGGAGTCAGAGCTTCAAGAGCCACCAAACACACCACACTTCTCCAGGAACACTCTAGAAACAGAAACTGACATGTGACAGTTAGATCAGCCCTCAACCAGGAAACTTTAGAGCCCTTTATGCCTCCTTCTGCTGGCAATCTGTATGGAGATGCTGATTTCATTTCCCAGCAGGACTTGGTGCTGACCCACAATGCCAGAAGTATCAATATTTCAATCACCATGGTAACAATAACAAACTGGTCTGATCCAAACTCCACAATCTATGAGCTGTTGTGAAGAGGAAGAGGAGAGACACCAGAACCAACAACGTTGATGAGCTGAGTGTCACTATTAGAGTAAGTTGGGCTTCCTGAACACCTCAGCAGAACCACAGGCCGGAATACTCCATGCCAGCCTGCGCTGTTGCAGTGATTCAAGCAAAAGGAGCCCAGACCAAGTACTAAATGGCCGTACTGTACAGTACATGGAGATACTGTTCAGCAGAGCCACATTTCTGTCTTAAAAATATTTTTTATTGGTCTTATGCAATATTTTTTACTTTTAACTAGAAACTAGATTTTAGTTTTTCATTAGCTGTAAGTCAGAATCAACAGAAACAAACACCTGAAATCAGTGTGTGTTTAATCAACATATTAGTTTCGCTTTCTGAAAAAAATTACAACCCAATCAACTTTTCCATGATCCTTTTTCTTCTTTGAGCTGGATCTATAAAGCTACATGTATCTCTGAGTCCGACAGTCATTTGTGTCCCCTGCTCTCGGGTACGGACACATTAGTTCCTGTTTCTCCTTCCGGTCCGGTTATTGTTGCATCAGCATCTCATTCAGCCCTGTGGCAATGTCGATCTCGGCAGAGACAGGTACAGCTTTTACACGTATTACCTGTTTATTACTATCGCTACTTGCTCAGATATCAAGCCGATGAGAAGCAGAAAAAAGCTCCGTTTAATGTTTCAGGGGCTGTCAGTTGAAATTAGCCGCTAATAGCGAGCAGCTCCGCTAAAGCAGCAGAACTCCATTTAAAAAGCGACCATTTAAGATTCTCCATGGCAGCGTTTAACTTCTGTAAGACAGAGAAATTAACAGATTACACATTTTCAAGCATTAACTCAATATTTTCATTCGGCATATTTTATTAAGCTAAAATAACTTCAATAAAACCAAAATGTATGGTGTTCTTGTATGAGCATTCACGTCATTCAGAAGCTGATTGAAATTTTAAATTGCGACTTAATGTGTTTTCTTTATTTTCTTTAACAAATGAATGGTTATAGTATCAGTTATCTGTTTAAATCTGATAATGATATTAATCCAACAAAGCATGTATCTGTCATTTTAGTCACATTTGTCTCATTAAAAATATAAACATCTCCTGTAACCTGCATCATTAAAGCAACATGTAAAATCACTTTTTCACCCCTTTGTGCTTCAGCATCCTTCATCTCCATGTGTGGCTCTGTTTGCTTGTGGTTTCCCTTTCATTTGTTCTGCTGCTGATCTTCCATCCTGTGTGACCTCTGGTCTGTTTATGGAAAATTCCTGGTTTAATTTCACTTTCATGTTCCTGGTGTGTTCTGTTCTGTTTTGTGAATAAATAAAAAATAACACACTTAGTAAACCAGAAGGAGCGGTCCAAGTTGGATTTAATTTGGTCCATATACAGAGCAGTGATGAGGATGTGAATGATTGGATTTCACAGCAGGAGTCAGCAGGCAGTTACCAGAGCGTCTGACAGTCGAAGCAGTGAGTGAAGGTCAGCAGATGCAGAGGAGAATCATTCAGCAGCACTTGGTTTAGATTATAGCTGGACAATATACAGCTTCTCAGTCATATCAGTTTCATTCAATTCAATATTAGAATCATAAAAACGAAGAGCTCTTAGCTGAAATTTATATTGGAGATGGTCTAGAGGTTCAGGGGTTAAAACTGGGCCTGTGGTTCTTAAACTGAGTCCGCTTAAGATACGGAACACAGCAAACAAAGTAACGGTATCACAAACCAGAAACTGTAGGATAATCTAGTGCTGGTTGCACAGGTCTAAGAGTTAGAAATGTTTAAATCAAGCTGATCAAAGTTTGTCCAGATGACAAAAAGTAGTGAAATGGCCCTTTACCACAGCGGCCAATCAGAAGCATTGTGTTGTTTCAGGATCTCTGATAAAAATATCCAGAAATTTTAATCTGGAAAATATTTGTTGGAAGCCTGGTTTGAGGTGGATGAGGGTGTAGATAGAAGACACTTCACTCACTGTTCTGACGGACTGTCAGCTGCTCCAGGAACTGCCTGAAAACCCAACCTCTGCGTGCTGAATTAATTATGTGCAGTAGGGACAGATGGGGATGGTAAAGACCTCTGAGCATTTTAGATCTGATTGGCTTCCTGTTTTGAACTCTGTTCTGTTTAGTTGTTTTAATGCATCTTATTAGAATCCAGCTGATGGCTTCAGTTAAATCCAACGAGAGGCAGAGACGTCTGCAGGCTTCTCTCATCCTAAGCTGTCAGGATATTCCTCTTTGCACCGTCAGCATGAAATGAAACAAAACGCAACTCAGCCATTATTTTTAATTGTTTTAATTGTCCTCTTTCATGGAAAATCTCACCGTTCTGGGATTGGCCCTCATTTCTTAAATTTGTTGTGTTGAAGGAGCTGAATTTGTAGTAAAACTTCAGAACAGCATTGATCTGGAGGTTTCGCTCTGATGATTTTCTGTTATTGAGAGGATAAGGACATCTAGCAGCAAATGAACCTTTTCTGTATATAAAGGAAGATTCAGTATTTTGTAGAACATAAAGTGAAGGATTTCTGATGGGCTTTGCTGACTTCTTAGGCCGTTGCTGCTGCTTGGCAGGTAACTCTGTGCGAACATCTGCCTCTTGTTTCTGCAGCCTTTGAGTTTGGCTTCTTGCTGCAGATTAGCGAGGAGGCGGCCCTGACAGCGGCCCTGAACGACTACCTCACCTCACGCAGCTACCTGGCGGGGTTTGGCCCCTCCCAGGCCGACTTGAGAGCCTTTAGGCTCCTCCCCCGACCCCCCGACCCGCAGCACGTCCACGCTCTGCGCTGGTACAGACACATTTCCGCCCTGCAGCAGGACCTCGTCGCAGACGGCAGCAGTGAGTAGATAGTTGATGGTGTGTGAAGGTGGAGGCCAGTGTGCGATCCTGATGCAGGTGTCCTCCACCTCTCTGCAGAGATGCATGAACCAGAGCTCCTCTGGAGGCGTTTCAGTTGAAGCTTCGTACAGTTAATCGCGACGTCGGCCTGTGTGTGACGCCCTGTAGCTGAACAGCAGCTCAGGGTTAGTTTTGGTTTCATGCTCAGCTGGAGAACATCACAGCCGTCTGAACATGAGTTCATGGGGACTTGCAGTAAAAGTTAAACTGATGTTTGAATGAGTCCACTCACTGCATGTTGTCTTCATGGTGATTCCCTGAACCGGTTTCCTTCCTGTGATCCAGACTTCCCTCTGATCTTTTAAAGTGGTCTTGATCACCAGTTCTCCAGGCTTTCTGGAAGGTTTTTCTTCAGCTTTGGCTGCTTTTCCTCACTTTGTTTTAGTCGGATGCAGCAGCTGGTAAAGACGTGTAAAAAGCCTTAAAATAATGTAGTTTTTTTTACTGAAAAGCTTGGGGAAAAATGCAGCTTTGGGTTGGGAAAAGAGAAGCTGACATTAAGAAAGAGAGGATGCCGTTCAAGGCTGATCTTCATAAGTCAGGACATTTATGTGGCCTAAACGTTTAATAATTAAACAGTCTAAACCAGCTGGAGCTGTGAGGAACTCACTGGATGAGGAGCCAGGTTTATCTTCTACCCAGTAGAGTTTATTAACTGGACCTGTGAGCTCTGGTGAGATGAGACAGACTGAGCTTTTCAGCAGCTACCTCTCCAGGTAAAAGTAAGGATGAATATGAGCTTAAGCACCTCACCCCCACTGTTAAATACGGTGGAGAATCTGTGGTGCTGTGGGCCTCTGTCCTCCAGAGGCCATGAGATCCTGGTTAGAGTTCCCAGTATCATGAGCTCTTTGTAACACCGGGGCGTTTGAAATAAAACGGGTCCTTTTGGGTCTAAAATGTTCAGTGTGACATTCTCAAGGCTTTTTACTCCAATTTACCAGGACATCAATATTCATAAAGGCTGCTTTAACTTCCACTCAACCCAAGAGGAGAACCCATTTTAAAGAGAATAATTGCTTCAAACAGTAAAATAAAAGTTTTCATTTTGTTAATAATTGTTGTGTTTTCTTCTCCCTCTTAGTTACGGAGACATTACATATAAAATATGTTTAATATGAAACATTAAGACCTTTTTTCACACCTGAGAAGACATTAAATATTAGAATAAACAGAGATAAACTTTATCTTTTATCATGTATAAATATTTCACAACCGTCTGAAAACAAAAATAACTCAAAATCAAATTTTAACTGAAACTGTCTGTAAAGGGTTAGTGAGTAAAAATAATTGGAGGTGCAGTTTAGCAGCAGAGATGATTTGTGGTGTTTTAAACCTGTTGGCCTGTTTCTGTTTGCGTTCCTTGTTTTTTCCCAGTGAAAGGGAAGCGGGTCCAGCCTCCATGGTCTCCACCAGCTGGAACAGAAGTCCCTCAGCTGCGGCTCTACAACAGCCTGACCAGAACCAAGGTACGGCTGTGAAAAGCGTGAACACATCTGGTGTCAGTGAGAGACAACTGGCCACTTTGGGCTGCAGAACTGAAGCTCACGAGCAGCCAGAGGTCTCTGACCCTTCAGCTTGTAGGAGTTTAGATGATAAAACCTCAGGATGTTGATCTGCTCCAGCTTGTTTCTGTAAATCCGTCGGCTGGATAAAGCTGCAGGATGGAGCCGTTCACACAAATCAACACAGAGCCGATTCTGATTCTGACAGGAGAGGAAACTCTTCTGCAACCTGGAAACTAAACATTGTCCAAATCAGAATGAAGTCTCCTATGATTAAACCTGATGTTTTCAGGGTTCTCCTGTTTGACTGGATTTAAAAACATCTGTTACAACCAATAAATGAGAGTCTAGGAGTAGCAGGATGTAGCACAAAACTAATGTAGTAAGTTCATCAACTAACAAACTTAAAACTACTGGACAAAACTCAGCTCAGCGTAAAAGAAAGGATTTATTTCCTCAAAGTTCAAACTGGACATAAAGATTTGGGAAGCAATAAACATCAGGGTCTCCAAGGTCAAAACAACAAAAAAAATAACCCTTCTGGCTAATAAATAAAAGCAGGTCTGATCTAACCAAACAAAAGGACAAACGAAGAACCCCTATCAAACTTCCCCATCTAACATAAGATCTCTAACACCCAACAATCCACCAGAACAAGATTAACCCCAGCATTATCGGAAGAGAGCCCCCTATAGGCCAGTGGACGTAACAACATCACAGCTTCGAGCCAACTACAGTTTAGAAGAACCGTTCTAACTGAGATGTTACCTAAAACATTGAATAAAGTCCTTGTCAACAACTTGTCGTTTGGACCTTTCCCTGTCAGAGCCACTGAGCCAGTACAGTTAAATTATACAGTTAAGTTCTGGTTCTGGGAGGAAACTCACATTCAGCACATTTATAGATTTTCGTTTTTAGGACTAAACGTTTGGGCCCATCATCTTATTTCTGTTTAAACATGTCTTCCTGTTCCAGGAGCCCTTTGTTCCCCAGAAGGGCAACAAGGTGACGTGGTACTGCTGCGGGCCCACAGTGTATGATGCTTCCCACATGGGACACGCCAGGTAAACGGATCAGCATTAACATTTAATCACTGATGATCCTGTCTTGCTGCCAGAGATGAGCTGCTCCGCCTCTTTTTCCAGGTCCTACATTTCCTTCGACATCCTACGGCGGATCCTGAGGGACTACTTCAAGTACGACGTGCTCTACTGCATGAACATCACAGACATCGACGATAAAGTGAGACGTAGATCAGTTTCTGACCCAAACATAAATTCACTGGTTCTTAAATGGTCTGTTTGTTTCTTGAAATTCTTGCAGATTATTTTTTTAAATGTGCAACATCAAGGTCAGGTTATTACTATTGATCGTAGGAAAGCTTAAAACCTGTTGGTGTCTGTAGGAAGAACGTCTGTCTGTCACTCTGTGTCCCTCTACCTGAAGGTCCAACACGCTGCCGGGAATCCAAAAATATTCCACTAGCTGAGATTAAAGTTTCATTTGCTGCACCAACCTCTGACTGCAGATTATTCCTCGCTGGTTTTCCACTAGTGTCATTACAATGACAATATAAGGCAGTAATGATTCTCCTCGTGTAAAATGGATTAAAGATAGCACATATACAGCTGCAGGAGAACCCAAGGGATCAGCATCACAGAGAAAAGTTTAGTTTTGGTCATTTTTGTACTCATGGAACTCGTCTTCACTTGCTTTCTGGTCAAATTTAAGCTAAAACTGGTTTGGAAAAAGCTTTTGACCACAAACACTGTTAGAAAACATAGAAATCAGCACTCATTTAAAAATGAAAAAAATATTTCTATGAAAAACAAACGATATGTTATTCATTCATCACTCAGAAATGTGTCTAAAAATACAAACATCCCACACTGGAAAGATTCAAATTCATGAAGGTTGGGGTTTTATTTTTGTTCTTCTACTCGTTTAATTCGTGAATAAAACAGAAGAGAAGAAGATTGTTGTTTAGTTTCCCCTCTGCAGAGAAATTCACTTAGTATCATCAGCAACATAAAAAACAGTATTAATAGAAGCAAAAACTGTAAATACGTGTACAAAAAATATTGGTATTTGCTGCATTTTTACAGCTGAAAACGGTGAATGAAACGAGGCGTCTGCAGCAGAACTTAAAGGCTTTTGGTTTGTATTTTCCTCCTGTTTCAGATCATTAAAAGGGCCCGACAGAACTTCCTTCTGGAGCAGTACAGAGAGAAGCAACCAAAGGCAGCTGAGATCCTGCAGGACGTCTTGAGGGCACGAGTGGTGAGTCACGGATCAGATCAGAACTGATGTGAAGGTCCGATCCTGTCACAGTGTTCTGCAGCAGTAAAATCCTAAAAGCTCGGATGAAACTGTTTCCTCCTCCATGTTTTTCAGCCCTTCCAGGAGCAGCTGGCGTCCACCACAGACCCAGACAAGAAGCAGATGTTGGAGCGTCTGGATGCCGCCGTCACCTCCGCTCTGCAGCCCCTGCAGGGGGCGGTAGAGAGCAAAGCAGCAGATGAAGTCCTCCAAGCTCTGGCTCAGGTGAGACTGAGCAGAGATGCTGCTGAATTCAGATGTTTGCAGATAGTCTCCTCAGTTTCTTGTTGTTTCAGTTTCTTTTGAAGGAAGTTGGGTTTTTATTTTGCTGAATTTGCTTCTAACCAGCATTTCCATCGTATTTTAGAAACGTCAAACCAGTTAAATATCATTTATGTTCAGGCAGAGGAACAATGTTGTTTGTTATAATTATTTTACTTTATATTCCAAGGTGTTGTTGGAGAAATCCAAGGACTTGCTGTCCGACTGGTTGGACAAACAGTCTGGATGTGAAGTCACAGAGAACTCCATCTTCTCCGTCCTTCCCAAGTACTGGGAGGGAGAGTTCCACAAAGACATGGAGGCCCTGAGCGTAAGCGATCTCCTCTCCTGATCAGTCAGAGCTGCAGGATTTTAGAAGCTGCCCCCAAACTATATTTAGGTCTGGTTAAACAATGTTACCAGTGTGCATCATTTCTGTCTCCATATCCCTCAGGTTCTTCCTGCTGATGTTCTAACTCGAGTCAGTGAGTATGTACCGGAGATTGTGGAGTTTGTGAGGAAGATCATCTCAAACGGTTTCGGGTGAGGAAATAAACCATTTGTAATGTTCTCCACCAGCTGCAGGAGGTTTCTTTGAGTCATTCGGTTCTTGGATGTTTGCAGGTACGAGTCCAACGGTTCTGTCTACTTTGATACCCAGAAGTTTGATTCCAGTCCACAGCACTCGTATGCCAAACTGGTCCCAGAGGCTGTGGGAGATCAGAAAGCTTTGCAGGAGGGAGAAGGTACGTGTATACAGGCAGATGTCTCATTTTACCTGATGCTGCCATCTGATGCATTAAATCTGTAAAAGTTTGGAGTTCAGAGATGGAAAATGTGCAGGAACAATGTGATTTACGCTTCCTGAATTTCCGTGACGTTTCTATTTCCTGTCATTTATCAGACTGTGTTTGTTGCTTACTTCTGTTGTCCCACTTTTAATCTTGAGGTTATTTGCATGTAGTTTAAACTCAGACCCGTCAGCGCTGAAAAACACTCCCAGCCTGAGCAGGGACAGCAGGATGGACCAGAGAGAGAGAATCTCTCTGTTCAGATTAATGCTTGTCCTATTTCACTGTTCCTGCCTTTTGATTTGGACGGGAGAGGCTTACAGATCTGCTGTGTAAAACCTTGTCTTCATCCCGTGTCTCTGCAGGCGATCTGAGCATCTCTGCAGACAGGCTGAGTGAGAAAAAGTCCCAAAACGACTTTGCTTTGTGGAAAGCTTCGAAGCCAGGAGAGCCTTCCTGGGAATCTCCATGGGGGAAGGTGAGCCGTCTCGCTGAGCCTGAACATGAGCAAAAACCTGGTGTTGCTTCAAACCTTCAGCTGTATTTAAGTTTTCTTTATTCTCAAGTTAATAAATCTGACCTGCAGTTGGATAAATGAGTCTGAAATGTTTCTGCTCCTCATGTTTGAGCCTCTCTGTTGGAATAAAACTAAACTGGTGTGAGTTCAGATTTAATGACTGTCTTTGTTCTCCGGGATGCTGTAACAGGGACGGCCGGGTTGGCACATCGAGTGTTCAGCAATGGCTGGCTCCATCTTAGGAGAGTCGATGGACATCCATGGGGGAGGGTTTGATCTCCGGTTCCCCCATCATGACAACGAGCTGGCCCAGTCTGAGGTCCAGTTTCTGGGACTCAATTCTTTGTTCTTTATGTTCTGCTTCCAATGCCTCAAAGAATCATTTAAATCATTTTTTCCCTCAAAGGAACGTAATTTTATCTGACCTTGGCTGGTTTTTCCTTCCCAGGCATTCTTTGAGAACGATTACTGGGTTCGTTACTTCCTGCACACTGGTCACCTGACCATCGCCGGCTGCAAGATGTCCAAATCGCTCAAAAACTTCATCACCATAAAAGACGCTTTGGCAAAGAACACTGGTGAGTGTCTGCTGCTGCTTGGTGAACATGCTCCCCAGCTTCTCTAAAGGTTACATGAAATGTTCCTCCTGTAGCTCGTCAGCTCCGCCTGGCCTTCCTGATGCATTCCTGGAAAGACACCCTCGACTATTCCTCCAACACCATGGAGTCAGCCGTCCAGTACGAGAAGTTCATGAACGTAGGTGTCGGTATGAGTTAACGTCAGTCCTCACGGCCTCCTCTACATGTTTTAAACGGCTGCTTTTATTTTTCTTCACCAGGAGTTCTTTCTGAACGTTAAGGACATCCTGCGAGCACCCACAGATCTGACTGGTCGCTTCGAGAAGTGGGAGGCTGCAGAGGTGGAGCTGAACAACAGGTGAGGCAGTAATGATGCTTCAGTCTAAACAAACTAGTTTTACCTACAGAACCGTGCAGAAGTCAAACATCTTGACCTTCATCTTGACCCTTGTTCCAGCCCAAGCTTCAGCGTAGTTTATGGGTTTACTGGACAGTTGAATGGAAAGGATACATGGTCTTAAAATGTTTTACTCATAGAAATGTGCATTTGTATTCACCCCCTTTACTCTGAATACTCGTACTCCTCGTCTTCTGCTTATCCGGAACCGGGTCGCGGGGGCAGCAGACTCAGCAGAGACACCCAGACGTCCCTCTCCCCAGACACCTCCTCCAGCTCCTCCGGGTGGAGCCCAAGGCGTTCCCAGGCCAGCCGAGAGACATAGTCCCTCCAGCGTGTCCTGGGCCTCCTCCCGGTGGAACGTGCCTGGAACACCTCCAGAGGAAGGCGTCCAGGAGGCATCCGGTATACATGCCCGAGCCACCTCAACTGGCTCCTCTCGATGTGGAGGAGCAGCGGCTCTACTCCGAGCCCCTCCCGGATGGCCGAGCTCCTCACCCTATCTCTAAGGGAGTGCCCGGCCACCCTACGGAGGAAGCTCATTTCAGCCGCTTGTATCCGGGATCTCGTTCTTTCAGTCATGACCCAAAGTTCATGGCCATAGGTGAGGGTAGGAACGTAGACCGACCGGTAAATTGAGAGCTTCGCTTTTCGGCTCAGCTCTCTCTTCACCACAACGGACCGGCACAGCGTCCCCATTACTGCGGCAGCCACACCGATCCGTCTGTCGATCTCCCGCTCCATTCTTCCCTCACTCGTGAACAAGACCCCGAGATACTTGAACTCCTCCACTTGAGGCAGGAACTCCCCTCCAACCTGAAGAGGACAAGTAGTTTATGGGTTTACTGGACAGTTGGATGGAAAGGATACATGTTCTTAAAATGTTTTACTCATAGAAATGTGCATTTGTATTAACCCCCTTTACTCTGAATACTCTAAATCAAATCCAGCGCAACCTCCAGAAGTCAGTTTACCATAAGCAACGTAGGAAACACAGCAAACATGTGGAAGAAGGTGCTCTGGTCATATGAGACCTGTGGGGGAAAGCTAACACTGCACATTACCCTGAACACCTTCTCCACAGTGAAACATGGTGGTGGCAGCGTCATGCTGTGGGACAGAGAAACTGCTCAGAGTTGATGGGATAATGGATGAAGTTAAATCAGGGATAAACCTGGAGAAGAACCTGTTGGAGGCTGCAGAAGACCTGAGACTGGGGTGGAGGTTCACCTTCCAGCAGGAGAACCACCCGAAACCCACCATCAGAGATACAATGGATGGTTTAGATCAAAGCAGATTCATGAGTAAAATGACCTAGTCAAAGTCCAGACCTAAAGCCTAGACAGAGAATCTGTGACAAGAGTTGACAAATGATGTTCAGAGATGTTCTCCATCCAGTCTAACTGTACGAAGAAGAATGGGCAAAACTTTCATTCTGTAGATGTTCAAAGCTGCTGGAGACAAACCTCAAAATACCTGCAGCTGGACCTGCAGCCAGAGGTGGTTCTACAGAGTTCTGACTCAGGGGGGCTGCATAAAAAAGCACTCCACACTTCATATAAAGTCCTAAAGTTATAATGAGAAAAAATGTGGAAACGTTTATGGGGTGTGAATACTTGTGTAGGTTAATAAATAACACATTGTTGGCTTTTTAAATGTTTCTGCACCTACAACCTTTAAAATGTAAAGAAAACATAAGTTCAGGTCTGCTTCAGCAGAAGGTTCTAACTAAACTGAGCCTCATGGTCACTGCTCCACATGCTGCCTCGAATCATGGAAAACAGGAGCCTCTTCCAGCTTCTGAAAGATCAGACGGAGGTTCTGACAACTTCTGGACAGCCTGCAGGAACTCTGTTCTTCAAACTAAGAGTCTCTGTGTGGTTCAGTTTCTACGACAGGAAGTCGGCCGTGCACCAGGCCCTGTGTGACAACGTGGACACCCGCACCGCCGTGGAGGAGATGAGGGTTCTGGTCAGCCACAGCAACAGCTACATCGCCGCCAGGAAGAGCTCCAAGCTGAGGCCCAACCGTCTGCTGCTGGAAAGCATCGCCACGTACCTCACCAACATGCTGAAGGTGAGCTGTTAAAATAAAAACAGACATTCATTCTTCTTGTTCTCGTGATTTTTGCTACTTTTATTCCTTCATATTTCATGTTTTTCTTCCTTTAACTTTCACGATGGAAGAAAGGAACATCTTCAGCTGAATTATTGCACTGACATGAAGCTTTTCGCTGTCATTCAGATATTTGGAGCGATCGAAGGATCGGATCCCATCGGTTTTCCTGTTGGAGGGCAGACTGTGGATGTAAGTAAGCAGCTGTACCATCTGTTGTAGTAACAGAACCTGAAAAAGACCCTCCAGTCACCTAGTCTTTGTCCCATCGCTGCAGCTGGAGAGCACGGTGATGCCGTACCTGGCGGTGCTATCGGACTTCAGAGAGAACGTCCGGAAAATCGCCCGAGAGCAGAAAGGTGAGGATGAAACCCGACGTCCCTGAGTCCATCAGAGGGCAACACGTCCTCAGGCTCCTGAACTGATTCTGTTGTTTCAAACTGTCCAGTGAAGCCGCTGCTGCAGCTCTGCGACGTCGTTCGGGACGATACGTTACCGGAGCTGGGAGTCCGGCTGGAGGATCATGAAGGTGCCACTGCATTATAAACGGGCAGAACCTGTTCTGCAAACCAAACCAAACCAAAAGTCCAGTGATGATTCAGAAAAAGAGACAGAACCTTATGAAAAGTCTGGAAGCAGCTCTCGGTTCCCTATATTTTATTTCAGATTTGTTTTGGAAGCTACTGTAAAAGTTTGCGGGAAATACAGACTGTATGGAAGGAAAATGGGAAGAAATGAGGTTGGATTTAGAGTTTTATTCAATGAAAGCCAACAGGTGACAGAGTGTTTATCTCAAACTTCAGCTGATTAACTGAGCTGTTTGCAGGTCAGTCCACTGTGGTGAAACTGGTGGATAAGGAGACCTTACTGAAGGAGAAAGAGGAGAAGAAGAAGGTAAGATGTCAATGATTCCACTGTTTGAACCAACAGAAAGAAACTGGGAGCTTTGGGTTGTTTAGTTACCAATGAATCTGACGAAACACCAACTTTCCAAGGGATTCTGTTAAGTTTGAACTGAAGATGATGATGCTGAGATTAAACCAAAGAGAAACTCCTGAAAGAGAATATTTTCCTTCTTCTACAGATGGAAGAGGAGAAGAAACGGAAGAAGGAAGAAGCTGCCAAGAAGAAACAGGAGCAGGAGGTAAGTCTGATGTTCGCTGTCATCGTTTAAAGTCTTTTGGTTGTCGACACGTTCGCCCAACCACTGCTTCTCCTTCTCAGATGGCTAAACTCGCCAAGATGAAGGTCCCTCCTTGTGAGATGTTTCGCTCTGAACCAGACAAGTATTCCAGATTTGATGAGACGGTAAGTGGAGGATTCGGACCATTGTTCTGTAGTTGACCCAGTTTCGACCAAGCTTCAGCTGTTGGACTCCAGAATAATTTGGTAAACAGAGGAGATCATGGTCCACTCAGTGGCTGAAAGGTGCAGAACATCCCAAATCATCAGCCCTCCACCACCGTGCTTGACAGCTTTGGTTTCCCCCATCATTGTTCTGTCCATTATGGTCAAACATCTCTGCTTTGGTCTCATCTTTCCAGAGGACATTGTCCCAGAGGTCTTGTCCTTCCTTCAGATGCAGCTTTGGAGTCCTGTTGCCATCTTGTTTTTAGAGAGAAGGGCTTTCTCCTCTGTCCTCCAAACAGCCATACTGTGACTCTGGGACATCCTCTCCTGGGAAGACTGGCAGCTGTCTGAGATGTTTTCCTCTCAGGAATAATCTTGCTCTCTGTAGAATGATGGACTTCAGATAATTTGGGGATGACCTTTTACCCCTTCCCAGGTTCATCGGCAGCAACAGCTGGTTCTCTAAGATCATTGCTGATGTCTTCCCAATCTGACATTGTGTTGGCACACCTGTATGCTCCAAACCTCTGCTTGTATTGAGGTGCTCACATTGCAGATGATCAGGGGATAAGGGGATCTCACCAACAGCTCCTGGCTGAAGACTTTCCTCTTAAGGAAGCCGTAAACTTGGACTTTCTTCTGCAGTTTGGCTTCATTTTACTCCAATAAATTAGGAAGTTCTTGTTTGATAAACAGATCCGTCAGAATTCTTGTTCATCCTGGTTTGAAACCTGAAATTTGATTCCTGTTTTTTCTCTCCTCAGGGTTTCCCAACTCATGATGCTGAAGGAAAGGAGCTCAGCAAAGGTCAAGCTAAGAAGCTGCGGAAGCTCTACGAGGCTCAGGAAAAGCTTCACAACGAGTATCTTCAGATGAACCAGAACGGCAACTGAGCTGTGCCGGTCATTCGACACATTAAAACAGAAAGTCCGCAGGGAGCGTGTCGCCTTCTGTCTTCTGTTCATCGTGTTTCAGAAAACAAAGGATCCGGTTTTTATTTTCGTAAACATTGTTAAATCAACTCCAGAAACTTGTGAATTGTTTTGCATTGATGAGGTAAAAAGGACTTCCTGTTGTGAGCTTTTTTGATCAGCAGAAACAACCTGTGTCTCCGTTTTACCATCGTTTCCAGGCTGGCTGCAGCCCTGTGGATCAACGCAGACTCAGAGATGTTCCTTTGTCTTTAGAATGTTGGATCTACTCATAAAACAAGATCTGTGAAGCTTTTCCATCATGCATTCCTTGCAAAATCAGTCGGCCGTATTTCCTTGATTGAATTCACTGTGTTTGTAGCAGAGTTTAGATTCCTGGAACCATCAGGGTTTTATTTTATCAATCATTCAGCTTCCTACAGTCACACAGAAACACTGGAATCACAGAACCTCCTAGTATCTGTTTGCAGGAAAGCTTCGAGGTTTTCATCAGCTTGGTTATTTCCTTTTATGTTAGTTCTGGTGAACTTTTCCCAGGGTAGAAGCGTTTCATAAAGATGACGTCCGGTTAGGAAACAGAACCGGCTGCCAAACAGAAGCGGCTGGATAATACGATTTTTCCACATGTTCACGTCCATTCTTATTCATTCCTAATCCCATTGATATCTTTGTAAAATGATCCTGCCAGTAACTTCCAGGATAAGACCAAACACAAGTCGCTTCAAACACGAAGACCTGCTTTCCTCTTTTTAACGGTTTCTGCAAAATATGAAGGAATATGATGTTTGATGTTTAGGAATCTGAGTGAATTCCTGAGAAGTTAAGAAGGTTACGTTTCACGGCTGGAAAATATTCTTAAAAGAGGTGAGCTTTTTAATCAAACATCCATCCATTACAGTTTGTATTTTTCTACTGATTTATTAGAAAACTGTGGTTCTGTGAAGGTGTGGCTGCAGGTTGTGGTTTGTGAAGAAGATGCTTTAATAAAGAGGAGTCAGAGATACAGATGATGTCTTTATTTCTGTGTTTTTTTGTTAGATCTGAAACATTTTGTTCACTTTGTCTAAAGACCAGAACAGAACCCAAGAGATGTATTCCCTTCAGCCGTCATACCTTTTATATCCATGTATCCCGCTGCTCTGCTCCAGAAGGAATGATCATATCTAGATGGGTTTTCCTCTTAAATGGAGGGCAACGTGTTTGTTGGTGGGAGAACATCATTAAATGTGGACCATCTGAATGATTCACATTTAAAGTGACTGACGTTCTTTGACCATTTAAACTTAATGAGTGCTGGTAATGCTGTCTAACGCATCATGAAGGAATACGATGATCTGACTGTCGGATGCTCCAGGAACTGCCTGATCCCACAAATTATTCCCTTTGGTTCCAGTTCTGTAGGAAAATCACATCTGAATCAGGTGAATCTGACTGGATCATCAGAGGTTTCACCATCTATTCGTTGGTCTGCCCCACAGTTCCCTCATTCGTCTTCAACTAATATAAACAGGGCAGCTAGAGTTCTCACAGGATCAAATAAATATCAGCGCTTCCTGTTCTGTCCTCATTGCATTGGCTACCTGTGGTTTTTAGAATCCATTTTAAGATGTTTTTGTTAGTATTTAAATCCCTGAATGGTCTTCCTCCATCACATTTCCCTGAGTTTCCTCCCCCCTACACCCCCCCCTCATTCTCAGATCCTCAAATCAGCTTTTACTTTCCACTCCCAGAGCTCAACTGGAGACCAAGGGAGGAAGAGCTTTTATGGCCAGGGCTCCCAGTTTGTGGAATATTCTTCCACTAAATATTTTGCCGGCTTCTTCATTATCATCTCTTAAATTGGTGGTTAAAACTTACTTTTATAAGAAGGCTTTTAATATTTTCATTTCTCTTGTTTTATTATTGTTGCATTTTGTCATTTATCTTTATATTTTATATTTAATTGATTTGGCATATATTGTTTTTTATTGTATTATTTCTGATGTTTTAATTGATTTTTTTGAATGTAAAGCACTTTGTAACTGTTGTTTAAGAAGTTGTGCAGCTGGACTGGTGAACCTGGGTTCAAATGGAGGAATGGGTTAAACTGAGTCTGGCCAGATTTTAAAGTTAAAACGTCACTTTTATATTCAGAGATGCAGGATGCTGAAGCTCCAGATTCAAGGAAATTTCTTCACCTTCACACCTGATCGACCATGGAGAAGCAAAACCTTCTTAGGCTCCAGATTAGACACATCAGACCATAATGAACTCATAATGAGCTCATCAGTAATGTCTGACAAAGTTCTGGTCCAGCAGTAAATGAAATGAAGTCGTTCATCACTTAATATATAAATGTTTAAGACGTCTACAATTGTTTAATTATTAAAGAATTTTCATCAAACATGAATTCGATTGTTTTTAAGGAATATTTGGTGCAAACAGGAAGTCATTAACAGCACGCAGTGAAGATGTTCCTTTAGAAGTAGTTTTACAAGAGACCTCTTGTTTCTACACAAGCTTTGTTTTAATGTTATTGTTCCTCTGATGAGCCTGATGAGCCATTTGGAGGTCAAGTGAATTTAAAGTAAACGGTAGATATTGTCATTGGGATGCATTTGCACTGTTCTAACTTATATACATTATTAATAATTTAATAATAACTCAATAATAATAAGACTGCTGCATCCTAGGTGCACAAAGGAGCGTTATCACAGGTCCTTCCTCCCAGCAGCTGTTAGACTTTATAACCATCACTGCTTTCAATAGTCTCAAAAAGTGTTCACATCCCTGCAGTTTTTGCAGTTTTTTCACTTGTAAAAAGTATTTTGTTGTTTTTTATGCACAATTATATATATTGTCTTATAATAAGATAATATGTTTTACTTTTGTGTTAATCTGAATGCTTCTATTTGCCTTCCACTTTGCTTCTGGTATACATAAGTTTCCCCACTGTGGGACGGTAAAGGATATTTCATATTTCCATTCTGTTCTATTCTATTGCTGTCAAAAGCTTTATGTAATAAAAACTGATTTGAAAATGTTTTTTTCTTTTGCCTAAGTTTGTAATTTTGTATTGATGTGATTTGTTGATATTAATTTTTTTATTTTATTATACCAGAATATTACAATTAATTTTATATTTTTTTCTGTTAGATTATATCGTTTTTACAAATTAAATCAGATTAAATAGTAATACTCAGTACTGAAGTAGTCTTTTTACCAGTATAAAAAGAGGATTATTTTGGATATCATACTTATTATTATTATTGTTGCTTAAATGTAAATATAATATATAGCATATTATTTGTAAATATGTAGGTTGTAGCACATAATTAAGATGTTTTCTTCATGTAACCAGAAACAGATCAGTGTAAAAGTGAGTCTGGTGAAGGGGTGGTTCATTCCTTATATATGTTCACCATAAACATATATAAAGATATATATGTTTTATATAATGTACACCATTTTTGTCCAGCATGTCACCATTTGTTATTTTCTTGTTCTTTTTTATCTTGTGTATGCTATTACATATTCAAAACCAAATATAAATAATAAAAAAATACTGTTACTCGAGTAATTTGAGTAATTGGAGGACTACATTTTACTTCTTCAGTAAAATTATGCTGGAGAAGTGCTACTCTTTTGGGTACTGTACCTATTTCATGTTTCTATGGCGTTGTTTACCTTTTCTGATTTGTGCTTCCGGTTCTTAGCCAATCAGCGGCCTCCCTGCCTCAGCTGTAGCCAATCAGGTTGCCCGCAGCGCTATTCGAATGTCGCTGTTTGGCAGCTGCTTCCTCGCTGTCTTAATCGTGTTGTCCTGTAGTTTTAGCTGCTGCAGATGATCTGAGGTTACTGTCCGCTTGTCTCCTGCGTCTTTCTTCTCGGTCAGTCCTGTGGAGGTTTCGAGCTGCTGTGATTCAACAGCTCATCCTGTCTCTGTCTCTCTGTCTCCATGTTGTCCAAACGTGTCTCGTGTGTTTGCGCCGCTGCGTCCGCAGAGGAGCCTCTGAAGAAGGGGAAGAGCTCCGCGGCGGTTCCGATATGAGCTGCTCTCGGAGAGATCAACAACTTTACCGGAGCAGCGGCAAACATGAAGGTAACAGCAGCACCCCCTTGACCACTGTCCCCAACACCCGGTTCTGGGTTGAACGGGGCTTGTTCTGGGTTCACACCAACGCAACGCGATTTGCATTCTCAGTCAACAGCGGCAGTAAACGGCTGATTCAGTTTTTACCAATCTGGGCCACCTTTGGACATCTCTATAGGTCTCTGGTTCTGATGTACCTTCAGACTCATCGTGTTTTGCTCCGTCAGCTGTTAATTCTGGCAAACTTCAGCTCGCGCTGAGAACTCTAACACAAACCACCATTTTATATTTCTGCAGTCTAGATTAAAGAACCCAGCAGAAACACAACTGGTTACAGTTGCTGATTCTGGTCCCAGATTCCGTTTCTCTGTCCAAACCTCTAATCCAGTTTCAACAGCTTCTGATGTTCCACAGAGGATGGGAGCTTTTCAAGAGTCCTCCAAGCATCCTGCTCCCAGAAACCTAAACTGGTCCAGGAAGATGCTGTCGTGTCCCATGTCCCAGCTGCTGCAGATCCGCTCCCTGCTCTTCCAGAGGATGTGTCCGCGTGCCATGGAAGGAGGTCTGGAGCTGTGCCTGGCGTTCTCGCGAGAACTCTGCTGCCGGTGCAGGATGTGGATTGAGCGGACGCAGAAGAGCCTTCAGCTCTGCTCTCATACGTCAAAGATATCTACACCTACCTGCACCTCCTGGAGGTAATTCCTTCCTGCTCCCTCTCAGGCTGCCTCTTGGCTGCTGCTAACTCAATGACTCTGATCATTGGCGTGTCTTCTGCAGATACAGCAGCCGTCCGTTGCCGGACTACATGAAGGGGTCATAGAATCCCTGCTAACATGAGGGCGATCCTCATACGACTGGCTTATCCAGGTCCCTCCCGTTCCAGCTGCTGCAGGAGACCCCTGTAACCCTCACAGTGCCATCCTGGGACCGCTTCCTGCGGTGAGCTGGACCAACGTTCTCCTCATTGGGCCTGTTTTCAGCCGGGTATTACCCTTCTGCTGCTGCACCACGGTCCAAGCCGGTAATCCCGGAGGAAGCTGCAGCTTGGTCGGGGTCACCGCCATGCGTGGGCCTGTAAGTAAATGAGATGTACTGTCCGGGAGGTCGGAGACTTCTCTACATCACTGACGACCGCCTTCACCAGAGCCTCAGATCCTGGAGATGGAGCAGGTGGTCCTGAGGAAGCTCAACTTCCGCTGGTGACGTCCGCTGCCGTTGCACTTCCTCCGACGAGACCTCCAAGGTGGCCCAACGTGAAGTCCTTGAAGCTGCAGGACAGGTGGGAAGGATGGTTCCTGGGAATGATGCTGTGGGAAAACTCCCTGATCCATCCCTTAGTTCCTGCAAGCCTGCCGGACTGAACTCTTTAAGTGGTTTGGAGCAAAATTCTCCAGTTCCTGAAGGTTTTGTCTGCTTTGGAAGTGAAACCGTGACTGTGGGCGGATCTCAGGAGTTTTCCACAGCTCTGGATTGTATTATGGAAGCAGTGAGGTTGATTGGACCTGACTGGATGTCTGTGTCTCAGGCTTACTTAGAGAAACACACTCTGGCAAGTTCTGATGGAGCTGACCCTCCTGGACTATGAGCTGGTCCACTACCGCCCTCTGAGAGTCGCCGCTGCTTCGCTGTGTCTCTCCCACTGCTGCTGGATGGGCCTGCCGTGGGTGAGTTGTCCCCTTTCCTGTCCGGCTCTCTGCTGCTGCTGGTTAGAGAAGTCTCTCCCTCTTTCCTCAGTCACCCACAGCAGCAGCACACCCACCTACGACGAGGCCACCCTGAGGCCCATCATGCAGCATGTGGCCAGAACTGGTGATGGTGAGAGGAAGGTGAAAAAAAAACAAACAACCAACAGACCAATTTCCAGGTGCGTCTCTGAGACTTCTGCACTTCTCCTGGTGGTGTGGATGACCTGTATATGTTGATGTTCCTGCAGGCTGTGAAGAAGAAATACTCCAGCAGCAAACTGATGAAGATCAGCCTCCTTCCTCAGCTGAGGTCCTCCATCATCCAGAAGCTGGCGGCTCCTCTCCTCAATGATCCCTGAGATGAGCTAGAACATCTTGGACTTTTCACTTGCACTCTATATTTAGATTTATTTTCGAACCCTTGGAGCTTTTATTAAAATGTTTTTATTAATTTCCATCCAAGCTTCGTTGTTTCGTCAGAATCTTGTCAGTGTACCTTGAATTGCATTGTGTGGATGAAGATGAGCTTCAGAAGTTTGTCTACAAACCGCTTCTGTGGAACAAAGACTACCTCTGAAATTAAAGACCAGTTTTCTTGCTGCTGATTTAAACCCTTTTTGAATAATATTATCCCGTGATAACTTTCGGGTTTATTTTTTTTGGATAAAGAAAAAAAACCCTTTTAAAACCGGTTTGCGAAATTTAATGAGCTCATCAAAAACGGGTTCGGGGCGGGAAAAGGGGGGGGGGCCCTTTGCTAAACTGTTTCACCCTTTGGGAACTTTCGGGTTTATTTCAGATAAACTAATTGAATCCCCAGGTCTTGTTTGGCTTTCAGCATTGGAAAATAGTTTTTAAGTGACTTGAGGGGGTAAATACATTTCTCCAGCCCTGTATGTGGTTCAGACGGTGTTCAGATTCAAAAACTAAAGCACTCAAGCCAATGCAGTACAATTCTGATTTAAAACTCTGTTTCCTGCATCGCTGCAGACTTTCTTCCCTAGCAGACCTCTAATCTCAAACGATAAGATCCGAACAGTTCAGTCAGTTTTTTTATGTTAGAAGTTCAATGTTTGTTCTTAATTCTTCTTTTTTACCCTTTCTCTGTTTCGGGAATTAAATTTCGCAACATTTATTTATTTTTCCCTTTTTCACATTTTTTTTTTCTCCCTTTTTGAAATCCCCAAAAAAAATTTTTAAATATCTAAATATTAAATCAATTTCTTCATCTGATATCCATATACTCAGGGGTTGGACAATGAAACTGAAACACCTGTCATTTTAGTGTGGGATTTTTCATCAAATTTGGCCACCCTGGTAGCCATCTTCATTGATTGCACATTGCCCAGAAAGACAAGTGTGAAGGTTAAATTGCAGGGTAAGAGCACATTTTGGCTCAAAAATTGAATGCACAAAAAAAAAAAAAAAAAAAAAAAAAAAAAAACATATGGGTACTACAGATTTCAAAGAACAATTGTTGATGCACTTTTGCTGCGCATCTGTGACCAAGACCAAGTCTTTGTGATGTATCAAGACCACGGTTCCGGGGAAATGTCAGCATACCCAAGAAGGCAAAAACCAACCCAATAGGTTTAACTTGGCGAAAGGAAAAAGGCTGTCTGAAAGGGGATGTTCGGTCTAACCTGGATTGATCCAAAAAAAAAAAAACCACGGCTCCCCAAATCACGGCAGAAAAAAATGTGACCTCAACTCTCCTGTTTCCACCAGAACTGCCCCGTCGGGACTCCACAGGTCAATGTAAAACCCCGGGGTGTATAGCCAAACCTTTTGGGTCACCATCCCCAATCCCAAAACGCTTTTAAATGGTCAAGGAGCACAATCTTGGGCTGTGGCAATGTGAAACTGTTTTGTTTTTGATGGTCCACCTTTACTTTTTTAAATTAATTCAGTTATTTATATAGCCCCAATTTCCCAAAACACATGTGTCTCAAGGCATTTTAAAAAAACAGGCAAAATTTCCAATTTAAATTTAATCATTGAACAGTGCAGCCAGATTCTGTTATTTATTCAAATTGGAAAAAAAATTTGTCTATCTAAAAAAACCCAGCAGATTGCCCCAGTCGGGGATTGCGGCTTCATCCCCCCGGATGGGCAGTAAACGTGGACAGTCCTGGCTTTGACTTTGCAGCCCCCCTCATACTGAGCATGCAGGGTAGCGACAGTGGAGAGGAAAAACCCCCTTTTTAAAACGGGAAGAAACCTCCAGCGGAACCAAACCCAAAGGTTCGTGTGAGGGGCCATCTGCCCCCCGACCGACGGGGGGTTTTTGGAGGAAAACAGAGAGAGAAACAAAGAAACCAAAGAAGCACTGATCCAGGAGTCTTTCTTGGGGGAAAAGGAAAAGAAAATGTTAAGGGAAATGTAGCCTTCGTCTTTTCACCAGAAAGAAGGAACAGATAAACTCTGGCCAGTTTTCAAGTTTAGGTCTAAAGAAGCAAAAGGGAGTTAGTTACAGTAAAAGCCCAGCAGAAACCAGGGCCCTAGGAGAGAGAAAGGGTTTTAAACACTAAAAGACGGGGCCCAGGGGAAATTCATCAGTAGAGGTTGAGCATTATGTTTTTTTCCAAGCAAAGCTTGGAGGATTCCCTCTCCAAAAAAAGGGTTTTAAAAGGTTTAACCCAGAGTCAGGCCGGGTTTGTAACTCCCCCCACATCCGGGAGAGTTACGGTGTGGAGAAGGGCCCCAAAAGAACGCGTACCACCCAGACTGTTGCATGCCCGGGAGTGAAGCATGGGGGGGGATCAGTGATGGTTTTTGGGGCTGCCATATCAGGGCATTCCCTGGGGGCCCCAAATATTTTGGGTTTAGATGGGCGCGTCACGGGCCAAGGACTACCAAAACCTATTCTTGAGGACCATGTGCATCCAAGGTTTTTCAAACATTGTATCCTGAAGGCGGTGCCGTGTATCAGGAGAAAGCACCAAAATTACCACACCGGCAAGACTGGGGGGGGGGGTTCAAAAAGATTGGTTTGATGAACATGAAAGTGAAGTTGAACATCTCCCAATGGCCTGCACAGCCCACCAGATCTAAATATTATTGAGCCACTTGGGGGTTTTTTTTAGAGGAGCGAGACAGGAAAAACGTTTTCCTCCACCAGTATCACGTAGTGACCTGGCCACTATCCTGCAAGAAGAATGGTTTTTTAAATCCCTCTGACCACTGTGCAGGACTTGTATATGTCATTCCCAAGACCGAATTGACGCTGTATTTGGCCGAAAAAAGGAGGCCTACCCCAAAACAATAAATTTTTTGGGGGTCTAAACCAGGTGTTTCCGTTTCATTGTCCAACCCCTGTAAATGCTATGTATGTTATGTAATTATATTCGAATGATTTGTTAGATTTAGATTTAAGATATAGGATATAGATTTAAGATGTAGATAGAAATATAACATTTACGTATAGATATCCGATGTGGAAAAAGATTTAACATATAAATATAGATATATTATTTATAATATAATGTATTTAATATTTAGATTTAGCATTTACCAATAAATGCAAGACAAATTCAATAAATGTGAAAGTGCAATAAATACGGGGAAAAGAAAAACTAAGGACTGTTTTCCGTAAATTTGGGACGGGCATGTAAACCAGAAATAGATATTATATAGGAGTTTTTGTCACGGTTAAAGAGCATTTAAATTTAGAACAGATGTGGTCTGAGAATAAGGCCTTGAGGAACCCCACATGTGATCCTTGTTTGCTCAGATTTATTATTGGCAAGTAAAAAGCAGTGTTTGTTTGACTGAGTAAAATCTGCTCCAATTTTTAGGGCAAAATTTCAAGAATTTCAGGCTATAAACAGTTTCTGTTAGAGAGAAATAACCAAAGGGTTCGAATAATCTAGATGCATCAGAGTTCATCACCTTAAAATATAAAATCTGTCCAATAAATAGACAAAATCAGTTTATTACTAAAATAGTCTTTATTTTCTTTGTAAAGCTGACAGGCTCCAATAGTGCTCATAGTTGGGTGAAGGTTCTTGTTTAGTTGAATCGGACTCGGCGCATGGAGCCCACGGTGCTGTTCTGGCTGCCCCAGTCTGAGAAGTTGTTATAGTCCCGTTTCTCCAGGATGTAATGCGGCCCCCTGTAGTTGGGCTCCTGATAGACCACCCAGCTGTAACAGCAGAACGTTGGTCACATCAGTCAGGGAGCTCAGTTACAGAACAACGGTGTGAGGTTCTTTCAAGCTTCCTTGGAGCTCCACAGGGTTCTGTGCTTGGACCAAAACCTTCATCAATTTATCTGCTTCCTTTACGTCCAGGTGTTCCAGCCCTGGTCTGATCTATCTATATAAAGATATATCTATATATATGTAAAATATTGCTAAGCTATATATAATAATAACAGTTAAGCCTTCAACACTGTGTAGAGAGATTATTGCCCAAGATATGTTCTTTAACTTGTGCGGCAACATGTTTCTTGGACCTTCTTCTGTCAGTGAAACAGGAAACAACCTTTCTAAGAAGGTCGACTAAACTGAACTGGATGAAATGCTTCATGTAGAGCAACCTCTATATTTATTGGCCACGCTCTTAAAGATGTGTAAAAACCCTGAAAAATTCGTCTTCCATTACAATCACAAAGAAAAATCATTAATTCAATATTGAATTCATACCTTTCTTCATTAAGTTTATTTGAGTGTTTGGAAAGTTAGGAATATGAATTTAATACTTCCTGTTTTGTTTTGACCCATCTTAATGACCCAACTCTCCACACCAACCTTTGAAAACTATTTTCATGCCAGTGTGTGGAGTTAGTTAACCTCCAGCGGGACTTTAACTGAAGCTTATCAACAACAACCATTCCTGTTGGGTCTGCTGTGAAGCAAAGGATGATTATGTGGGGAAAGCAACTTATGTCCACTGTTAAGTACAGTGGAGGATGTTGATGCTGTCGGTTTTAAGAATGCATGACATCTTTTTGTATAACCAGGACATGCAAAGTAAAATCTGGTGGTCTCTGGCATAGAACTGAAGATGGGTTGTCACTGGGTCTTTCAGCAGGATAAATCTATACAGAAATGATTCAAATCAACCTTATTGGCCAACTCTGCCTGTCAGATCTAAAGATTGTGGAAAACCTGTGAGGTGAGCTGAAGAGAAGAGAACATCAGTGAGGACCCAGGACGCTGGATAGAGTGGTCAAAGGTCCCTCTAGGATTTCATTACTCATTAATAAATCTCTGTTATTAGTAAAAACGAACCATTCTGTGTGAAAAAGGAATAGAAACAAAGCCTCTCCTGATGAAATTCATATCTCCACAGCGCTAAACCCTAAATTCTACCATAGGATAGTGAACTTACGCTCCTCCGAGGACACGGATGGACGCCACTCTGTTGAGGTTATAGCGGTTCAACAGGTTGGGAATGTCATCTTGGATCTCCATTTTCTTTCCAGAGAAACCGGCTCGCTCGAATAGCTGAGCTCTGGGAGGATTGTTGTCCTGAGAATCAGAGACACAGCAGATGCCAAGCAATTTATTTTAACCAGGTGACTGGAAAGATTTTAATGATTCGTCTGGAGCCTCAGCAGATGTGGGTGGCCAAGGTGTTACCAACTTACAGCTCTTTAATTCACTAGTCAGCTGGTAGGACGGTATTGTGTTGCAGCAGGTAAACTGGTGACAAAGTGCACATTTACACAAACTGGTCGAACATTTTAGACACCCTTTCTCATTTAATGGTTTTGTTTATGTTTATGACTAATTATATTGCTCATAGATTTTCACTGGATGCATCAAAACAGTGAATGAACACATAGGGAATTATATAACAAACAAAAAAATTCTAAAATAACTTTAAATATGTTTTATGTGTTAGATTCCTTAAAGTAGCTGCCCTTTGCTGTGATGACTGACATATTAACCTTTGGCCGTCTCTTTATGAACCTCTGGGAACTTCTTTCAAGAGTCTTTAGAAACCATTTCATGCGACCACCTCATGAAGATCATGGAGAGAAAGCCAAGAGAGCAAAGCAGTCATCAGAGCAAAGGGTGGCTATTTGGAAGAATCTAAAATATAAAAATGTTTTGAGTTATTTCACACTTTTTCTTTACTACATAACTCCATGTGTGTTCATTCATAGCTTTTTTTGAGGTTCTACAGGCTGCTGAAGGAGGTTCTACAGGCTGCTGGATCATGAGGCAAACCCAGTTCAATGTAAATCCATGTTCTGTATTATTACTGCATGTCTGTACAGAACATTTCCTGCCTCCTCCCTGATGATTACCAGTGTCGATGGATCTCACCTGTTTGACGGAGCGGACCGAGGAGACATGGTCCACCTGAGCGCACCACTTGTCGTAGCAGTTGTACTCCCCCCTGTCGGACATGTCCCACAGGTACTGACGACCCCGGTAGTTCTCCTGCTCGAAACCGACCCATCTGCCAGAAAGGTCAGAGATGGACCCAAATAGGACCAAGACAGAAAAATCTAATAAGAAATGGAAACATGTTCCTCAGTTCTGCTGTTCTTCTGCTTCACTTTCTGTCCAAACGGATGACAAGAGAATTCTGAATTTGAATTTGAATTTGAATGAAGGATCGCTGCAAAGTCAACGCCAGTGACTGTCCACTGTCTCTACATGCTCATCCAGGAGGAGTGAATGCTGCAAGTCACTGACTGGATGCAATCTGCTGGGTTTCCTTAGACAGAAAAACTTTTTATCCAATTTGAATAAATAACGGAATCTGACTGCACTGTTCAATGATTAAGATTAATTGGAATGTATGAATCTGACTTTTGTGAAGTGCCTTGAGATGACGTGTTGTGAATTGGCGCTATATAAATAAAACTGAATTGAATTGAATTGAATTGAATTTTGGATCTTGATTTTGTTGACTGAGAAGAATCTAATACTAACCGATCCAAGCTTCAAACTTTATTAACGTTTATTTTTAGGAGATAGAAACAGTTTTATTTTCATGGTCTATAGTTCTTCCTAGTGTTAACCTCTGGGAGGATCTCATTTACACGAAGTTTCCACCATGTTCTCACTGGATGCAGGATTCTTCTCTAAATTACTAGAATCTGAAGGTTCTTCTAACGTTTCAGTTTCTGCTTAACACCTTCTAGAGGCAGCAACCAGCAGCAGTGGCCCCTCAGCTGAGTTAAACGAAATTTAAAGGTGAACTTACGCTCCGCTGTCCACCTGAACAGAGTTACATCTCTCTGGGAAGTTCTTGTCACTGACCCTGGGACAGTCGGAGTTCAGGTCCAGTCGTCTGCCAGCGAAATTTCGCTGCTCGAATAGGGTCACCTGGGTCAGCAAAGAAAGATCCAGGATTAGGCCCAAATAAAGCTTTTCAACCCTTCAGAGCCTATATGACACTTATACAGTGAGTGTGTTTCATCTTTGGTCATTAATCATTTAGTTTAATGGATTAACGATGGAAGAAAACATCTCTCATTTCTTTTGGAGGTCCTTCCAAGCAGCTGAAATGTTCTGTCTCCTACAAAGTGGTCTGGATCAGTGGTTCTTCAGACTTTCTGGATCTCTTTCAGATTCTCCTCATATCAGCGTTTCTTATTAAAGTTAGAGATAACTTGTTAAAGTTGTTTAGTTTAACCTGCAAAGATCGTCCTCCTGAAAAACTTCTGAAGAGGAAACAAAAAGCCAAGGTCCAATAAAAAACTCTGACGGACCTCCAGAAAGCCTGCAGAACTGGACCACTTTCAAAGATTACAGGAAACTCTGACTGACTGGACTGAAAATGTAAAGAAATTAAGGTAAACCATCCAATCAGAACCAGCAGGAGCCTAGAACAGCTGTATGGATAGAAGAGCGCCCCCCGCAGGGCTGAAGCTCATTAGAGAGGAAGATGGAGGAACCTGCAGGTTTTATTCATTCTGGTTTTACCCTTTGACCTCTGCTTTTTGTGAGGCTCAGGCCTGTTAGAGAGAACGCCACAAATGGCCGAGCAACATTTGGGTCCAAATGCGTCTGACCCAAACTGATAATCTAAGCGGTGTTAACTACATGTGCTTCACAAACCTGGAGACAAACAGATTTCATCCATTTTGCAAACCAAAACCTAACATTTTAAAACCTCCAGTAAATCAGATGCGATCCGTTCCCTGAATGTGTCGTTCAGACTCTAAATCATTAATGTGCCGGTTCCTCGGTGACAAGGCTGCTCAGGTTCTAGATTTTAGACAATGTAACCGATGTCCTGAGGACTCATCTGATCAAATAATCTCAAATTTCCAGTGAGTAAAATAATTTCTGCAGGATGAGGTTCAAATTTTCAAATGTTTAACAAAATAATCTTCTTTGAACAACATCACTCAGTTTTCTTCCACTTCAGATTTTAAAGTTGCACATTTGCCCCTTTGAATCATGAAAGCAAGCAGCAGATGTTTCCTCTGACACATTAGTTCAGGATGAAGGTTGGACTCACCCTCCCAGTGGACCCGTAGAAGGCACGTTGGAGCACAGACCCCAGTTTGCTGCAGATACAGAAGCATTTTCAATAGACAAACTCAGAAATGATTTTATTCATTAAAACAACTGAATAATAAACCCTCTGCACTGGAGCCAAACTGAAGGTTTTAAACTAAAACTTCCTGTTTTTATGTCAACAAGCAGCTCAGGTTTCATTTCCAGAATCTAGAAATCGTGCTCATTTAGAAATTTTCATTTGTTTTCTTCTCAATTAGCATTTAAAACCTAAACTCTGGTTGCATCCTTTAACCATCATCCCTCTCTGGGTGATTTGGGGGAGACTGGGTGTTGGAGGTCTCACACCGGCGGAAGGAGGCCCCCCTCAGGCCCGGATCTGCAGGCCCTGGCCATCTGAACGTACCTGGTTTGTTGGGTTAATCCTGGGACCTTAGTAAAGATGTTCATGTCAGCTCTGCGAGGCAGCGAGAAAGTGCCTTAAATATGGCGAGTTGATGCAACGGAGAGCTACCAGAAAGCTCAGAGAGTTTCTGCTGGAGCTACCAGGGCCCTCAGGGCCTTTGATATGCTAAACACAAACTCATGTTGCCCCTGTTGTCACAGGACGCACATTGGTGAATGAAACATACAAACACAGAGTGCAGCGCCAACAGTTTGGATTTCAGCATTTTCAGCATTTTCTCTGCAACAAAGCTCTGAAAACAGAAGTGATAACGCTGCAGGGCCCACTCCTGTGTTCACAGGAAGGACGGAGAACTCCAGAGGACACCCTGACTGTACAAATCCTGACTGTAGTTGCACTGTAGCTGAATGAAGTCTGATTGGATTTAATCATTAACTGTAAATATACATGATCGTAAGAAGTGGGGCACAGGAGGGGGGCCTCCACAGGGTGCCTTTCATGCAAGAACCACCTCTGACTCCAACCTCTGAGACATCCTGCATTAGTTAGTTTATGTTTCTTTTACAGTCGTGTTTAAAACTCCTGCTCCAGCCTTCATTCCTGCCTGTTTTCCTTCCAAGCATCCAGACTCTCCTGTCATCTATTAAAGTGGCCTGAAGCAACATCTCTCCAGGGTTTCTGATGTTCTTACAGGTTATCAGGACAGGATTTTTGAGCCTAAATGTTTCAGAAATTATGTTTACTTTAGAGAAATAAAATATGTCCCTTGACTATGAAAAGCCAAGAAAGGTTAAATTTCTATAAATATAACACACCTGCGTCCCCTGCTGGAATATATTTGTGGCTGCTGTGTCCTGTTACCAAATATGGGTCAAGCTTCAAATGACCTCACATTTGCCTCTACTAGTGCATTTCAATAAATTAGAATATATTTAAAGAGTTAGTTTATTTCAGTAATTTAACTAAAAAAGTGAAGCTTTTATATTATACAGATAATTAGAGACAGAGTGATGTATTTTCATATGTAATTCGCTCATAATAATTGGAATGACTTGACATTTGTACAGCAGGCATTAAATGACAACCTCCATAGGGAGAGAAAGTCACATTGCCAGAGAAGCTTTCACATCGTTCTTTATCCAAGAATATTAAAGGAAAGTTAAGTGGAATGAAAAACTGTGGCAGAAAAAGGGACACAAGCAACAGCTTTAACCACAGAATTGAGTGGATTGTGAACCAAAGCCCATGGAGGCAAAGCATCCTTGGCTTCTTTAACACCTCAGCAGGACTGATCACCTCCATGCCATGCCCATATGCAGTAATTCATAAAAACAGGAGCCCCCACCAAATACCTTGACTGATTGGCTTTGTTTGGTTTTATCCAAAGATGATGCTGTGTCTTATGTCCAAACAGGTTCACTTTTGTCTCATCTGTCGAGAGGACATTGTTGTGTCAGATGCAGCTTTGCTAACCTAAGTCCTGCTGCCAAGTTATTTCTAGGGGAAAACAAACTTTTTCCTTCAATACCTCCAAGCAGCCATATTTGTTCAATGTTTTTCTTATCGTCCTGTCATGACCATTAACCTCCTAACTGAAGTCTGTAGATTCTGAGATATACGTTTTTTGTCATTTCTTTGAGCTTCACACTCTGACCTTGGGCTAAATCTTCTTGGACGTCCACTCCTGGGAAGAATGGCAGCTGTCTGAGATATTTCCCTCTTGGAAATTATCTTTCTCTCTGTAGATTGATGGACTTCAGATAGTTTGGAGTTGAACTTATGACCATTTAAAGTTGATGAACAGCAACAGTTGCTTCTCTGGGGTTATTGCTGGTATCTTCCCATCATTGTGTTGACACACACCTGCTTTAATTGAGTTGCTCAACCTCATGATGATCAATGAATCAATGCTTCTCATCAGCAGCACCTAGCTGTTACTTTCCCACGTTAATAACATGGAAGTAGCAAGGGTGTACTTAGTTTATTGCTTATAGGTTTTTCAGTTTGGTATATTTTGTTAAATAATAATAAACAATGACAGCATTCAATCTGACTTGGGGTCAGACTAAAATAACTTTAAAATCGAGTAATGATCACATGATTTCTATGTAGAAATGGAAGAGGGTGTACTTTCTTTCCTCCATGTCTGTAGAGTATGAAGCCATGTTGAATGAGCCACAGTAACGTTAAAATCCCTCCATTCTCCCACAGATCTGTTTGCCCAGCAGATTTACTGTCACACTCCACTGGCTTTAAAAGACAGGGCATTCAGTGTGTGTGTGTGTGTGTGTGTGTGTGTGGTGGGGGGGGGGGGGGGGGGGGGGGGGGGGAGGGGGGCTCAGTATGGGCTGATGAATAGCAGAAAATGTCCTGGATGCTTCACTCTGTTTTGTTTTTGTTGCGCTGGCAGGGAACCAGCCAGGAACGTGGACCAGAAGCTTCAGGGTTTTTCCTGCAACCTGGAGGCAGCCAAGACAAATGCAGCAGGTTAGACGTCTGTGTGTGGTTCTGAGTGCGGTGGTGGCGGCTGAGACTCTAGGCAGACTCATTCCCATTCCTGTCTTTTAATTAGATTTGAGAGCACTGAAGAGCCCTGGCACCCTGAAATGTCTCTCATCATCACCGTGCTGAACAAGCTGTCCTACTTTCTGTCTCTGATCGCGTTTTGTGTCAGTGTGTCTCACAGCTGGCACAAATAAAGCTGCTCCTCTGTTAGATCCATGAGCTCTGACCGTGGCTGAGCGTTTGTTCTGTGGAGATCTGGGAAGTGATGCTCAGATTTGAGGTGAAAGTAGGATGTTGTCATTTAAAACTTGTGGACAGCTGATACCTGACCGTGAGTTTATCTTTGGCTCAGTTCAACAGGGTGGAGGTGCGGTTCTTTTGGAGGTTTTGGATGCAGGGATGTTAAATCAGGCTAATTACCTGTTCTGCAGGTGTGAATGAAGGAAGCAAGGACGATGCTGCGGAGAGGAATACTGAAGCTGGTCCATCTTCTAGCACTGGTGGTGTGTGTTTCAGCTGTTGGAGACTTTGACTGGACGAGGAACGAGAAAACCTCTTTCTACTACGGCACCTTCCCAACTGGTACAAACCTCCAGTACATTTTTTTAACTGGTATTATGGAAAAAATGTCCTACACTGTATAACTTTGATGAGTTACATTTCTGTTTAACAAAATGTATTCTAATTCAGTCCAAACATTTTATTTAGACCCAAAAATTCCAGAGATTTGCAACATTTTATGTTATTTTTTTATCTAACCTGTCCTGTGTCTCAGGAGCAGCTGAAAAAAGCAGTTGTTGCATTTTGTGTTATACTAGATCAAGTTATTTTAGTTGTCATTATGTCTCTATTGCTGTTTTTCTGAAACATTCCTGCAAAACATTCCAGTAAAAGTAGTTTCATTCATTTATTTTGCCACTTTGCACAGATCTCATTCCTTAAAAAGTCATTCTGGCATCAAGGAAACCCAACTTTAAAGAATCCTAGGCGTACCTTTCTCTATGTTTTCTGCAAACAAGTCTCAGGGTGTCCAATGGTATGGGGTCATTTCCTATAATCTCCTCTGGGGACAGGTCAGGACCGCAGCCGTACCCTCCTCCTCCACAGTCAGGCCTTTGGAATGTGTTTTTCCATTGTCTTAGTGAAGCATGCATGGGCTTTCCTGGAGAAGATGTGGTCTTGAAGGCCAGCAGATGCTGCTCTAAAATCTCTGCTGGACTTTTCTGCATTATTGCTGCTATCAGTGAAGTGGAAATTAGCTTTTCTAATGACACTAATACAAGCCCATACCATGATATAACCTCCTTTTGCTCGCTGTGCCATTTATTTCAACGAACATCTAGAATACTGATCCATCTGACCAGTGATTTCTCTGAGCCCAGACAAGCTGACTCCTCCTCTGAGGTTAACATCAGGCTTCTTCTCTGCACAGTGAAGTTTGTGGATTTAGCTCAATATGAAAAGCTGGACAACATTTTCCCAAAGTAAATCTTGCTCCATGTGGTTCTAGCTGGTTGATAAATGACGGTTCTTGATGCAGAAACATCTGAGGGATCAGAGATCACAGTGGTCCGGCTGAAGGTTCTTCTAGATTCCTTGAATAAGAAATGTCTCAGTCCTTTCCAATCTTTCAGAGGAACTTTGATTGTAATCTGATCATTTTCTCATAAACATTTTGTGTTCTTTTATGAATACTTTTGAGTAATTCTGGCTTGGAATCATCTGTAGATGTCAGCTTCTTGAGATACCTTTACCTAGTTATTTGTTTTTAGCTCCATGTCCAGGTCCAGTTTATCTTAGAAAATCTTTCTGAGTAACAAAAAAAGGAAATGATGATTCATCTGTATCATTTAGTGTTGTATAGCTGCTCTGGAACATTATTTAATCTTCTTTAATTGGCAGCCAAAGTTTAATCTGGCTTATTTTTCATCAGTACTCAGGTGATTTCCATGTCTTACAGTGGAGAAAGTCCAGTTAGCATCTGGTCTGTGGTGTTTCTCTGCAGGTTTCTTGTGGGGAGTCGGCAGCTCGGCCTATCAGACCGAAGGAGCTTGGAATAAAGATGGAAAAGGAATGAGCATCTGGGATGTTTTTGCTCACAAAAAGGGAAAAATCTCTTCAAATGAAACAGGAGACTCTTCATGTGATGGCTACTACAAGTTCAAGGTGGTTTACGATTAACATAATTCTCAAAATGTTTAATGTTTATCATTATTATTTCTGAATTTTGCATCATTAGTTGAGTATAATCAGTTCAATTCTTGATGCCTGAAAGTACCTGTAGCACATTACACATCTCTAGACAAATCTTTAGAAAATGTTTATTTTCAGGTAAAGAAATCCGACTACAGTCCTTTACGTTCCATTGAATAAAAAATTTTGCCTCAAAAGAGTTTGAAAGGAGACAGTCAGAAGGAGTTTCTTTGTGTCTTTGTGGCTCTAGAGAAGACCGATGTTGGCCGAGAGAAGAACTCTTATAATGTTTCGGGAAACTTGTATATGTGGGTACAGTGAGACAGTGGTGATGTGTGAGGTGGGAGTGACGGATGGGTTTAAAGTGAGGGCCGGGTTAGGGACAGGTCAGGCAGGAGTCTCCATTGATCAAAACTCAAACTATTTGCAGATGACACTGTGATCTGCAGTGAGAAGAGGGAGCAGGTGGAGGAGAGCCTGGAGGGGTGAAGAAATGCTCTGGAGAAAAAAACTGTAAAAAAACATAATCTACATGTGTGAAATAAGAAACTAAGACAGCTAGAACAGGTAATCTGCAAGAAACAGAGGTACTGAAGGTGAATGAGTTTAAGTGCCTAATATGAAGGTACCTACATATCTGAATCCATCATTCGAAACAACAGCCAAAGTATCAGAAAGGCAAAGAAGAAGAAAAAGTGCAGGCAGAGTGGACTGGATGGAGACAAGTCAGGGATGATTTGTGACAGAGGAGCATGCTAGGAGTACAGCAAAAAGGAAGCAGAGAATATCTGCTCTGGCGCCACCTGAGGGAAGCTTCCAGAAAGAAAAGAAGTTGTCCCCTGACAATGTTTAAATTAGCTTAAGAACTGGTAACTAAAGAAGGGAAAAACTGTTAACAGGTCTATAAAATGATGACTTTTTGCATCCACAATACATAAAATAAAAGTAACTGTATAACATTTAAAATGGGACGTATCATGCAAAATCCACTTTTTTTACACACTTTTTTAGTGTGCCACTTTTAGCTCCTTGAGGACATATAGTAACCGTACTGCATGTTTTAAATGGTATCATTACATTAACAGTTTAGCACTGATTTTGCCGTTTTTGTCCTGTTTCCGCGCCGCTAGATTATTGTATCTCTGCTATCAAACTACCAAAATGGCCGAACAGGGAGGAGTGGATCGCTCTTTGACCTGGGGGGGGGTGAGGTGTGAGTGCCTCAGTAGCATTTAAAGACAAGTTGCTCTCAGACGCACCTCAGAACAGGCAAAAGAGGAGCCTGTGGAGCTACAAGAACAAGGAGTTCAGACCAAAGCATTGCAGTTCCACTTTATATAGACCACAACCGAATGATTTCAGTGTGAAGAGGGAGGATTTAAAAGCACGATATGTCCCCCTTAAAAGCAGCTTTAAAGTTGAACTTACTTGTTTTATATCAGCAAATTAATTTAAAATGATGTTTTTTCTGTTCCTGTTTGTGTTTAAGGATGATATCAGCTTGATGAAGGAGATGAAGCTGAATCATTATCGATTCTCCATTTCCTGGCCGAGGATTTTACCCAGCGGATTAAAAAGTAAAAACACAAACATTTATGCCCCATGTCACTTTGGCCTCTTTACCAAATGAAAGTAAAATGTTGATTTCTACAATAAGTTTTCTTAACTAGCATTTGATGCAGCAACAGAAACCAAAAGGCTGCAAAGACCCCCAAAACTTCACCAATCAGCAGAATTAGTGGTGACAGGTGAGGGTGTCAGGACTGGATATGAAAGCATCATCTGGCATAGGTTTGATGTTTCCAGGATGGCTTTTGGTTACTCACTTTGTCACACTCAGAGTCATTGATGAGTTAAACAAATTTTCATCCAGTCTGTCTCCTTACAAACTTACCAACAGTTAAAGTTTTCAGCAACATTCAGTAAATGAAAGTATGTCTGTTGGAGGACCTTTAAGCCTTGGTGTCTCTGTGATGAATAAACATCTACATGGAATAAGGAGTGGAACACCATCATCACTCAGCACATTCAGCCCCTGATCCAGAAACAGCTGAAGCTTTATTCCACAAGGGGGAAGCAGAGAGTGAACTCCACATAGAAACACGGCAAAGTTCTCTGGACTCGATAGAAACACAAGTCCCCTTGCAGGTGGACATCTAAAACAATCTGAAAAGTGTGGCACGCCTCTGAATTTAGCCTTTCTGAATGAATATATTATAGAACTTTGGCTGCAGTCTTTGGAGTATTTCTCTACCGGCTTTGCACATCTTGCCACAGATTCTCAGTGAGAATTATGTCTGGACTTTGGCTAGGCCATTCTAACATATGAATCTGCTTTGATCTAAAACAGCTATTGTATGTCTGGTTGTATATCCAAGGTGGTTTTCCTAGTGGAAGGTGAACCTCCACCCCAGTCTCAAATCTTCTGCAGCCTCTAACAGGTTTTCTTCCAGGATTGTTCTGGATTAAGCTCCATCCATCTTCCTACCAACTCTGATCAGCTTCCCCGTTCCTACTGAAGAAAAATATCCCCACAGCATACTACTGCCACTACCATCTACTGTAGGGAGAGTGTGTTCAGGCCGATGTGCAGTCTAAAGTTCAATGGATATGAATGTTTTTCCAAGGCACTGTGCTTCCATCAAGGTACAGTCCTTTCCTGGGTCTCATTTGCATGGTTCCCAGCTGCTTGGCTTCAGAGATAAAGGGTGTGAGCAGACAGGTCAGATGTGACTCCAGCTGAACAGCTTGGAGGATCATGAAGAGGACAATCAGACAACAGCAAACATAGGAGGTCTGAGCTGCAGAAATCAAGGATACAGGAAGAAAATATGATTGCTCTGGAAAACTGCATCTCCTTAGGTCCCTGATAGCTTTAAGTGTCATGATCTGCACCTGTTTGTGTTTCTGCTATTTGCACTCCCCTGTTTTTCATGCAGTTCTTTACATCTGGGTTATATTTAAGTTCCTGGATGCTGTGCCTTTGTCGCATAATTCTCTGTTCACTTGCCCATGTCTTGGTTCTTGTCCTCAATTCTGTTAGCCGTCATCCTCTTCATTACAGTATCCATTTACAACCATCCATCCACCAATGTGCTGTTGCTGCTTTGGTCCTCCACAAACCTCAATCCTGACAATAAGGAAGATGATGGAATGCTGACACTCTGACCTGTCATCAGTTTGTCTGCAGTTTGGAGAATATTCCAGAAAAAAAAATTGATTTTATATACTAGAAACTTGTTTTGGCTTTTTGGGTGGCTCTTGGCTGTTTGTTTGTTTTCTTCCATCAAATTAGTTTGTTTAGTCAGTGAAGACAATGAACTTTGTGCTTGCATGTGTTAAATGAATGCATCAATGAATTATCAAAGGGGACAAACTGTGACTGCTCTTTTTACCCCTGGAGAATAGAAGTAATTTTCTAGTGAATCCTGCAGGTGAGCACATTAACGAGAAAGGAATTAAATATTATAACGACCTGATCGACTTGCTCCTGGACAATACGATAACACCTGTGGTCACTTTGTATCACTGGGATTTACCTCAGGTGAGTTCCTGCTGCAGATCTGAGGTGTCAGTGTGGATAGAATGACAATGTGGCTCTTCTCCACGTTCCCACAGGTGCTGCAGGAGAAATATGGCGGCTGGCAGAACGAGAGCATGGTCAGTTACTTTAACGACTTTGCCGACTTGTGTTTTGAAAGGTTTGGGAACAGAGTGAAGCACTGGATCACCTTCAACAACCCCTGGGTGAGTAAGGGTGAGATGTAACGGTGCATTTACTGACAGCTAGAACGTTTGGATTACGAAGCACACAGTGAGGGTCTGGTTCTTTTATTTTTTTAGTCAATTTCTGTAGAAGGACACGAAACAGGAGAACATGCCCCAGGACTGAAGCTGAGGGGAACTGGAGCTTACAAAGCGGCCCACCACATCATCAAGGTAAGTCTGTCTGCTGTTCAGTCCAAAGCTGGCAACCAACAGGCTCCAATAGCTGCCTCATCAATAGTCATTAGATAGCTAATTAAACAACCAACGCTGATGTATTTTTATGGTCGAACACAACTTTTTATATATAACTGAGATCTTGGAAAAAATTTGTAAACAGTTTGTTATAACATAAGGTTCTGTTGTAATGGTGATCCTGAAAGAATCCTGGTAAGGGTGAGAGGCAGAGTAGACCCTGGAGGTAGAGTACACCCTGGAGGCCCAAAGCATCTCCTTTGAACTCCTCCAGATGAGTCCATAGAGGAAGCTCATTTCAGCCTATATCAGGATCTGGTTCTAATCAAACATGGAAACAATTAAATAAAAACTCTCAGGGCTTTACTCTAAGGCTGTTGAGCTGTCCTTTTACTCTGTTTGACCTTTAACACATAAGCTTTGAATTTTTGATCATTTATTGCAATTTTGTCTTCAGGTAGGTTTTACAGAGATGGCAACTCAAGTTTCAGACTCGGACCCCAATGTTGGGGTCATCCATTTTGGTGTGACAGACCGACTGGGCTGCGCAGTTCAATGTGCAGCTCAACAGACGTCGCAGCTCTGACGTCACCCGGGATTATAAAACCCGCGTCAAATAAACGTTCGATGCCATTTCCAGCGTGTCTCACGGGACAACGCAACAGAGGCGCTTGAAAGCTGGAAATCTGTCTGATACAAGAAGGTCAGAATATTCATATAGCGATCGAAGACCACGCCCGGCGCAGGTGGAAACCCACAGAGGTTTTATGTCCAAGGAGATCCCTTGTTGATTCAGTTGGCTGCAACGGTTCTTCATATTTTCCCCGTTTTGGACGGATGAGAAGTTTACCTTTGTTTTTTGAGTTGTTCACGGATGCGTGATCCGCCCCCCCTCGTTTTCTTCAGACCTGACCCATGCTCAGCCGGTGGAGAGAAGAAATCAACGTCAAAGTAATTTCGTTCTTTTCATATTAAATTGGATAGGTGCATTTAGAGGTCTGGGCAGGATGAGGTATAGTGAAGGTGATGTAGGATCACCAGTAGTTAATCTAAGGTATCTAGTTGTTGCATGCGATACTGATTGAAGTGTTTTATGCTGAGTGTTTGATTTGCTGTGCAAGAGGTGCTGAATCAAAGAGCGCAGATGCAATCAACAAGGTGTGTGTGTTCATGTTTTTGTCCAGCTGATCCCAAATCAGCCAGGAGTTAGAAGTTGGACTTTTCCATTCAAAGCAGCTGTGGTCTGGGCGTCGTGGCCTGACCACTCCTTTCTCCCAGTTTTATTACTGGAGTTTTTCCACTGAGTTCCCGCCTCAGAGTTTTATGACCCTTTGTACAAGATTGGGAGCAATGATTGCCGAAAATCGAGACATCAGCACACCAGGAGGGCTTCTCTTTCCATTTAACCCAAATTGCACATTTTGTCCATAAAACTGATGGTTTGATCTTCATAGACATTCAATGCACATATATTTTAGGTAGTCATTTTTATCCCCTTTGTGTAGAATAGTGGTTGTTAGTTAGGCAAAGGTATTTGGACCAGAATGGTGGGATATCAGGGCTATATGGTTTCAAATAATTTTCACATACAGTACAGACGAAAAGTTTGGACACACCTTCTCATTCAAAGAGTTTCCTTATTTTCATGACTATGAATATTGTAGCTTCACACTGAAGGCATCAAAACTATGAATTAACACATGTGGAATTATATACTGAACAAAAAGTGTGAAACAACTGAAAATATGTCTTATATTCTAGGTTCTTCAAAGTAGCCACCTTTTGCTTTGATTACTGCTACACACACTCTTGGCATTCTGTTGATGAGCTTCAAGAGGTAGTCAGCTGAAATGGGTTTCACTTCACAGGTGTGCCCTGTCAGGTTTAATAAGTGGGATTTCAAGCCTTATAAATGGGGTTGGGACCATCAGTTGTGTTGTGCAGGAGGTGGATACAGTACACAGCTGATAGTCCTACTGAATAGACTTTTAGAATTTGTATTATGGCAAGAAAAAAGCAGCTAAGTAAAGAAAAACGAGTGGCCATCATCACTTTAAGAAATTAAGGTCAGTCAGTCCGAACAATTGGGAAAACTTTGAAAGTGTCCCCAAGTGCAGTCGCAAAAACCATCAAGCGCTACAAAGAAACTGGCTCACATGAGGACCGCCCCAGGAAAGGAAGACCAAGAGTCACCTCTGCTGGGGACGATGAGTTCATCCGAGTCACCAGCCTCAGAAATCACAGGTTAACAGCAGCTCAGATTAGAGAACAGGTCAATGCCACACAGAGTTCTAGCAGCAGACACATCTCTAGAACAACTGTTAAGAGGAGACTGTGTGAATCAGGCCTTCATGGTAAAATAGCTGCTAGGAAACCACTGCTGAGGACAGGCAACAAACAGAAGAGACTTGTTTGGGCTAAAGAACACAAGGAATGGACATTAGACCAGGGGAAATCTGTGCTTTGGTCCGATGAGTCCAAGTTTAAGATCTTTGGTTCCAACCACCGTGTCTTTGTGCGGCGCAGAAGAGGTGAACGGATGGACTCTACATGCCTGGTTCCCACCGTGAAGCATGGAGGAGGAGGTGTGATGGTGTGGGGTGCTTTGCTGGTGACACTGTTGGGGATTTATTCAAAAATTGAAGGGATACTGAACCAGCATGGCTACCACAGCATCTTGCAGCGGCATGCTATTCCATCTGGTTTGCGTTTAGTTGGACCATCATTTATTTTTCAACAGGACAATGACCCCAAACACACCTCCAGGCGTGTAAGGGCTATTTGACCAAGAAGAAGTGTGATGGGGTGCTGTGCCAGATGACCTGGCCTCCACAGTCACCGGACCTGAACCCAATCGAGATGGTTTGGGGTGAGCTGGACCGCAGAGTGAAGGCAAAAGGGCCAACAAGTGCTAAGCATCTCTGGGAACTCCTTCAAGACTGTTGGAAAAAACAAATTTCAGGTGACTACCTCTGAAGCTCATCAACAGAATGCCAAGAGTGTGTGGAGCAGTAATCAAAGCAAAAGGTGGCTACTTTGAAGAACCTAGAATATAAGACATATTTTCAGTTGTTTCACACTTTTTTGTTCAGTATATAATTCCACATGTGTTAATTCATAGTTTTGATGCCTTCAGTGTGAAGCTACAATATTCATAGTCATGAAAATAAGGACAACTCTTTGAATGAGAAGGTGTGTCCAAACTTTTGGTCTGTACTGTATATAATTAAGAGAAGTATTTGTGATTTATCTGTCAAGATAAGGTTGAAGTTCCCCCACATTTGGTGAAGTGGTTGATTAAACAGTGACATCTAGCGTGGTTTTGGTTAATAATTATGAATTATTAATGATAATTTACTAATTGTAATTATTAAGGGCTTTGAGCCCATAATCACAACATTAGAGGACATCTCTGATTTCTGTTCGTAAGTAATGATTTTGGTTAAGAAATTATTTTTAAGAATTATGATTTTTAATTATAATTTTTGATAAATATTACTTAATCAATAATCACAATCCTTACACGAGTTGCACTTAATTCACAAATATAAAAGACTTTAGACTCAACTTGACTCGTGTCCTAACAACCGGAGAAAGGACATCTCTGGCATTTTGCTGAAGTCTAATGTGGTCCATTAACATTAGTGCTTTGGGCTTTGGGGGGACACGACCTGTAGGGTGTCCTACCATTAAACATCGGAAGAAGTGACAGGAAAATGAGTTTGGAGATGATTATAGAGATATTTAGTCCAAGATATGTTGAAGGACCACAGAAAGAAAATGTGATGTTTAAATATTAGTATAATAATAAATACATCTTTATTTTTGTTTGCCCTTTCAAGTAAAGACTATGAAAAGACTTCCTGTTGATACTTGTCTTCATTTCTACCACAGGCCCACGCCAAGGTTTGGCATACGTATGACATGAAGTGGAGAAGCAAACAAAAAGGTGATGGAGACAGTTTTGTTTTGGGGTTCTGTTCAGTATATAACTTTTTTTTTAACTTGGTCCAGGTCTGATTGGGATCTCCCTGACTGCTGACTGGGGAGAACCAGTGGACATGTCCAACCAGAGGGACATCGAAGCAGCAGAGAGGTACATTCACTTCTACCTTGGCTGGTTCGCCACGCCGCTCTTCCATGGAGACTACCCGCAGGTTATGAAGGAATACGTCGGTATGTTCCGGTCAGATGTGCAGTTATTATAGTTATATTGGTTCTTTACATACAAACTGCATTGTTTAAAACTCTTGACCCAGCACTCTTGTCTTTATATTTTATATATTTATGAGACACTGGGTGCTACCTTTGAGATAAAGACAGGAGTAGAGCTGCTGCTCCTACATTTTCAAAAGAGTCAGCTGAGGTGGTTCCCCTGATCAGGATATATATATAAAACACTTTGGAAAAGCTGGAGAGGGTCTCTAGGATGAGGGATGTTTAGACCTCCTGGATGGATGGATGGATGGTTTTTTCCTATTTCTCCATCAGAAATACAATATTTAAGACTCATTCTATAAAAAAGGAAATAATCCAGCAAAACCTTGACAGAGGACATCAAGTGAACAGTTTTTAGCTATTCCTAATGAGTCAGCAAACATTCCATAGTCAGGCTATTGATGCAAAAGTCCGAAATAAAACTCTATTACCTCTAGATAGCCTGGAAAAGTACTAATCCCTCAAACCTTTCTGGAAGGAAAATGGGAAAAAAAAAAAGGTTTCTGGATTCAGCATGACTTTAGTCAGCTGACAGTTCCTCAACTCTGTTTTTTCAGGAAGGAAAAGCGGTCAGCAGGGTCTGGGAGCTTCACGGCTGCCTGTTTTCTCGCCTCAGGAGAAGAGTTACATCCGAGGAACTGTCGACTTCCTGGGCCTCGGACATTACACCACCCGCTACGTTACCGAGAAGAACTACCCGTCAGGCTTTGGGGACAGTTATTTTGCAGATCGGGACCTTGCTGAGCTGGTGGACCCACAGTGGCCCGACCCTGGCTCTGAGTGGCTCTATTCAGTCCCCTGGGGGTTCCGGCGCTTGTTGAACTTTGTAAAGGTAAAGCAACAAAATTAGCAAACTATCCTGACTTCCAGTAAATGGATTTTTCAATGTTGTGAGTGGATTGGCATGAAAGATGTATATTATGCAATGTGTTGCTGCAGTGAGAAACAGGAAGTTACTCTTACCATATCAGCTTTTTTCTTTTCCAACACTTATTGATCACCTGATCATTTTGGGATGAAAAATCCACCTGTTCACAGCCAATGACCCCTGCCCCCCACCAACGTGTTCACATAGTAACTAGGATAATTAATCATAAAATAAGGCTAGGGGTATGAAACTTCATCAGTGCAGACTGAGCGTCTGCATTGCTTAGCAGGACAGCAAGTTAATTACATTTAATTAACAGTAATGTGTGTTTACATTTATGTAGCATTTATGTATGTAAATTTTGATGCAGTGACACATTTTCAGTCATGCATCTCTAATGTTACAGAATGTTTCTGTATGATGAAAAAATCTTTGTCAGCAGAGTTTAGCTAAAGATGCTTACATATGTGATGCTGGAACATTAAAGCTTAAAGCTGCTCATCCTGTTCTTCGTGTTGTGTAATTTGCCAGTTTATAGCACAGGTTTTTGTAATTTGAAAAAACATCAAAATATTTAGCAAAAAATAAATAAAAAAAATTGTGACAGAAGATAAAAAAATAAATAAACCTTTTATCATACGTGTGGCATTTATTACACTAACAGATTGAATGTAGGCAATGTACAAAAACACAAAATAATTCAAATGACTTTTATCTATTTTATTTGTTTTTATATTAAAAATATAAATGTGTATTAGGCTCAAATTCTCCTGTTCTTTTAAAATTCTCAAAATTTGTTTTATTTTCCTTAAATAATGAAATGTGTCTTTTTATTAATTCATCACTCTATTTGTTCTACAGAACATTTATTTGTAAGACAAATTTGTGTTCCCTCTAACCAACATGTTAGAAATAACAACTGCTTATTACTCTGCAAATGTCCAGCAAAAAATCCCAAAGAAAACCTAGTTTGATGAACAGAAAATAGGATTTAACCTCAAAAAGATCACTAATGGAGCTGAATAATGATTCCTCTTCCAGGTCTTGGTTGGACGTTTTAATTCAGACAGTCTGGAGAACTGTTGATCAAACCCACTTTAAATAGTCCAGAAACCTGTTTGTTAGTTTGGGGGGAAAGAGTACTGGGTCAGGAATTACTGTGGTTCTGGACAAGCAGATCTGACACCCTGAATTTAATGTGTGATCTCACTGACAGAGCCAGTATGGAAACCCGATGATCTATGTGACAGAGAACGGAGTCTCAGAGAAAATGCTCTGCACAGACCTGTGTGATGACTGGAGGATGCAGTACTTCAGGGAATACATCAACGAAATGCTGAAAGGTGACAGTTTTTCCCTGAGTGGAACGCTGTGGAACAGGGAGCTGCTTTGATTGGTTAAACATCTCACTCTGTTTGGACCCTCAGCCATTAAAGACGGCGTCAACGTGAAGGGTTACACCGCCTGGTCTCTCCTGGACAGCTTCGAGTGGGATGAAGGGTTCTCGGAGAGGTTCGGCCTCTACTTTGTGGACTTCACGAACAAAGACAAACCACGTTACCCAAAAGCTTCGGTCCAGTTCTATAAACGCATCATCAGTTCCAACGGCTTTCCCAACCAGAGAGAGGTAAACTCCACCAGGAGAGTCAGCTTTAAAACCAGTTTCAGTTTGACTCTGACCTGTTTGGTCTCTGCAGGTGGAAAGCTGGAAGAGGAAAGCTGTGGAGACTTGCTCCTCTAGTAACCAGCTGCTGGCTGCAGGTCAGTATGATGAAGCTCTAAATGAAGCTGTGGAAATCAGGTATAATCCCTATCAGGGTTTTCCTTTGTTCCTCCACCAGCTGAAGAAAATCCCAGATAGATCAGGAGCATGCAGGAATAAAAAGGCTTTGGCCGTTGCCTGATGTTTAAGTGCAGATGATGAACTGTCGCTGCTCCAAAATCATTATTGTACTTTTGATCAAAAAGCTGGAAAACAAACCTTCTCCACTGCAGTCCTGGAAAAGTTTAGGACCAGGTTTTAATGTTTAATGGAATGCTGCTGATGTCTGGGCCTGCGGTGATCCGATCACAGGATGTGTGTCCTTCTTCTTGCCCCTCTTCCATAAAGATTTGTTGACTGCACAACTAATAGTTCTTCTGTGGACAGATTCTTCCCACCTGAGCTGTGATTTTATGCAGCTCCTCCAGAGTTACCATGATCATCTTGGCTGCTTCTCTGATTAATGCTCTCCCGTCAGTTTAGGTGGATGTCCATGTCTTGGTAGGTTTTGCAGGTGGTCCATTCTCTCTCCATGTTCAGATGATGGACTGAACAGAGCTCTGGGAGATGTTTAAATCTTGGAATATTGTTGTAGAAACTAATCCTGCTTTTAACTACTCCAGAACTTCATCCCTGACCTGCCTGTTGTGTTCCTTGGTCTTCATGATGCTGTTTGTTCTCTAATGTTCTCTAAAGAACACAAACAGAACATCTGCAGTTAGACTGAGACTAAATCACACGCACCTGGTTACAGATTAAGGGACTTCTGAAGGAAGTTGGTTGGATTGGATTTCATGTAGGTGTATTGGAGTTAAGGGGCTGCCTTTTATTCTTAGAAACTGTGAATAGCAGGCAGTTTTGCTTCCAGTTAACAGAGATACTACTACTTGAACTACTATTACTAATACTACTTGACGTGTCGGTCATCATATAAAATCCTAACAAAATGCATTAAAGTTTCTGGTTGCAATGTGACAAAATGTGAACAAGTTGAACAATCAACAATGTGAACAAGTTGATTTCATATTTCATACAAATATTTTTAAGGCTCTCTTAGACTCTATCAGGCTTAATGGAGAGTAAACTGAAACCTTCAAACTCCACCGAAACCCTTCAAAGCCCTTCCACCTTCCTGCAGATTTATTTTCTTAGGTCAAAGCCAGATCTTCATCCAGTGAGAGGACCTTCAGGTCCTCAGAATGGAACCTGCAGAGTTCATAAGCTTCAGTTTTGCTGTCTCTACTCAGCAGAGGAGCGATGAAACGGACCTCTGCAACAATCCCAAATCAGTTATTTTAGTCTTCTATTACGGTCCAGTCTCAAACCCCTAAACCTCTGTGATCCAGAAGTTCCTGTAATTGTGGACTGAATCAAAAGTTCTCCAGGCTCTCTGGAGCTTCCAGAGTTTATCTTTAGACTTTGGCTGCTTTTCCGCATCCAGTTTCAGTCCAAGTTCTGACTGTTTTCATGTTTTTATGTTTTATCCAGTTTACTTTGACCTGTGCGTCATTTAGGAGGAAAAAGTTCCTAAACCTAAAGTAGAGTGAAAGAACCATGGGATGTTCTGCTCTGATGAAAATACCGATGATGAAGACAGTGGAGGAGACTCTGGAAGCGAAGATGCTGAAGGTTCTGTTTGGTGTGTTGCAGATCCGTTGATCGGCCACATGGAGATGGTCACAGAGATCGTTGTTCCCACTGTGTGCACACTCTGCATCCTCCTCAGTGCAGTTTTCTTCATGTTTCTGTTGCGGCGACGTCTCTGAGGAACACACAGATCATCTCACCTGTTTCCATGCAAGCAGAGCCCAGCGGCCCTGGAGCTGAAGGAGCCAATCAGAGCTCATCCTGTCCTGCTGTTCTGTTTCCTTCAAGTTGTCAATAAACGGTCAAAACAAGCAGACTCTGATTGTTAAATCTATTAATGATTTCATACTGAAGAGGCTGACCTAGAGGTTTTGGTTTACTGTTAAACTAATAAATAAATCTGGAGTCACTGTCATGTTTCAGTTCTTTAAGGTTTCTCATATCGGGACACAATAATTAACGAACCTAATAGATAAAATCAGATCTGTGGTTGGTTAACAACTTTGTTTTTACTCTGACTGTGAGTTTAATTATATTTTGGCATTATTTGGGTTTTGTATTTTTAACTTTAATATAACAATGTATCAAAGTGGTTTAAATATACATAATAAACCTGAGAATTATTTAGAAGATTTGTGTTATATATAACCCAGAATATTTTAGTAAAACTATCTTTTCTAAGATTATGCCTTAACTTTATTCTCTAACTCTTGCTTTAAAGATGTGCTTAATCAATGCCTTGGATCAGCAGCACCTGTCAGCTACTTTACTTTTAATAGCAGTAATATGGAAGTAAAATAGTCTCATTGGAATCAGACATTTTTTAGACATTGAATTTATGACACTGAATTTTATCCTGTGCAATTATGTATGTGAATTTTTTTTGTACTTAAAATTTGCCAGCAAAAATTCACCTGCAAGAATTTGCCTGAAAAAATTCACCTGCAGAAATTCACCTGCAAAAATTCGCCTGCAGAAATTCGCCTGCAGATGTGTTGCCGCTTCTTCCGGTCACTTCAAAACAAGAGCATCTGCGGACAGGGTTGGGGTGCTAGCTGTCATAAGGTCAGTCAAACATTTCATTCAGTTCCATTAGATGAAAAAAAAAAACGAATCTCAAATGGGTGTTAATTACCTGGGGTTTTGTAATAATATATTTTTGGCAGAAAAATCTTATCACTGATCTTCATTAAGCCACTATCCAGCAAACTGTTAAGAGACTGCCTCTGCCCAAGGCATTGGGGTGTCACGTGATCAAATAAGCGTAATCTGATTGGCTAAAAGACGCTGGACTCGATCGAGTGCTGATTGCTTTAACACCTATTTGAGATTGTGTATTTTTTTTTTCATCTAATGGAACTGAATGAAATGTTTGACTGACCTGATTACAGGTCAGTCAAACATATCCGGTCACTTGTTTTGAAGTGACCGGAAGAAGCGGCAACACATTTGCAGGTGAATTCTTGCCCAGGTGAATTTTAAGTACAAAAAAAATTCACTTACATAATTGCACAGGATAAAAATTCAGTGTTATAAATTCAATGTCTAAAAAATGTCTGATTCTAATGAGACTATTTTATTTCCATACAGTAAGTGTGTACTTATTTTTTTTTCTACAAACAGCTTTTTCCATTTTGACTTCATCTCTGTATAATAAACAACGACAGAGTGGACTCTGGTGTGCGTTTTTGTATGCTTGAGCTTAGATTTAAATAGTTTGAGAACATGGTAAAGATCAGCTCATGTAAAACCTTATGAATCCAGTGGGGGGCATTAACGCAGCTCCTCGGATGTGAGCTTCAGAAGAAGAAGAAGAAGAAGAAGAAGAAGAAGACTCACTAGTGGCGGTTTCTTTGACGCTGCAGCTCATCAACAGGTACATTAAAGTTTGATTTAACGGACTTTTAGTCTTATAAAGACTCTTCTTTGGGTAAAGACTGGGGGTTTTATTAGTTTCAGATCTTCTCTGGCAGCCGCTGGTTCTCATTTCAGCTAATTTATCCGCAGTTGTCAGGTTCGTTCAGCAGACAAACGAAGAAGCCTTTTTAACACCTTAATGTCCTCTATAATGAGGGCCAATAATCGAACCCGACCCAATAAATAGGTTGAGTCCAGATTACCTGCTAGTTTTGGTTTTCAGAGTTTACCGCCTTCATTGTTGCTTTTTCTGGAGACTCTCCGGATGCTCGTTGCTGCCCTCTAAAGTCTAGAAATTGTAATACAGTTTAAAAGCAAAATTAGCACTGATTAGGGGGCGATTTTGACATTTCAGTTGTCAACAGAGATTGACAGATTTTTACCCATAAAAGTACCCCTCTCACTAAATGTTTCACATGTCGTGATTTCAGAGGTGGTATTCTGCTCGCCTTGGTTAAAACCAGTAGTTATTTGAGCTGCTGTTACCGTTCTGTCACCTTTAACCAGTCAGCTTACCTCTGAAGCCAACGAAGCATTTCCTCCAAAGTTGTGGGTGAAAATCCCAGCAGATCAACAGTTTCTCAAATACTCAGACCAGCAGCCAGAGTCCCTCCCCTTTCCTTTCCTTTGCAGGGAAATCCACCCATTACACCTGAAATATCCCACCAAATACTGCATCCAGGTAGTTTTTGATGATTGAAGATTTCAACTGTAACATTTTAACAGTTTGCAGGCAAATCAAAGATCTAGATTTAAAGATTAAATGTTACAGCCATGAGCAGCAGGATCAGACCCGTTTGGATCAGTACAATCCTGTTGGTTTATAATCCAGGCAGTCCTAAATCTGATGGTGGCTGTTTGTGTTCTTGCAGGATTCAGTGGCCATGTATGACCCTCAGGAAGACGGCATGAGCGACGATCCCGACCTTGACAATATGGAGGATGAAGCTTTCCCTCCTCTCCCTCCTCCGCACTCTCCTGGAGAGGGAGGTGCTCAGACACACGGAGACCCTTTTGGAGATGGTGAGGGGCTGTCAGGAATATTTCTCACTTTATTCCTTAAAATATCACAGGAGATAAACGGTACGACCTGATGAAGCTGACCTGTTGTTGCCATGCGGTGTGTTTGATGCAGCTGAGGAAGGCGAGGTGTCCAAACTGGCCGACGTTCCTCCTGCTAAAAGGAAAGTAGTGAAGAGGCCACAGCCGAAGCTGGACTCCCAGAGGTGCCTTGGAAATTTTTACACGATAAGATTCGGTCTCATCTGTCAGTGCCTGAATAATTTAGTCGCTCATGTTTGATGTTGTTGCCTCTCAGGCTGATTTCAGAGAGAGGACTGCCGGCTCTCCGCACTCTGTTCGATAACGTTCGTTTCAAAGGCAAAGGACACGAGGTGGAAAATCAGGTTTTATTTACTGTGTCGTCATTAAAAGTTTTACCTTTCAGTACAAAAAAGATGAACTTTTGTTCTCTTGCAGGGCAAAAACTAATCTAAGTCCAACTGTTTTTATTCTGATCTGTAAAATTTTCAAACCGATAAACTGCTCTGCTTTCCTTTTGATAATTTTGGATCATATTTGCTTGACTGAATGTTTGAAACCAACTCTGTAATCAGGCTGAGGACCTGCGGCTGCTCATGCAGAAGATGGAGAACTGGGCCCACAGGCTGTATCCAAAACTGCAGTTTGAAGACTTTGTGGAAAGGGTGGAGAAGCTTGGCAGTAAGAAGGAGGTTCAGGTGGGATGAAACAGCAGATGTCTTCTGTGGAGAACCTCCACAGAACCGTTTTTAATGGTTTTCCTCTCTGGCGCAGACCTGCCTCAAACGGATCCGACTGGACATGCCCATGACCTATGAGGACTTCATGGATAAAGAAGGTATGAGGGACAGGACAAAAAAAAGATGCAAAGCTGGTGCCTGAAGGAGTCACTGCAGTTTTAACTAAACCTGCTGCTGAACCTTCAGGACAGTTAGATTCACACTCAACTGAAGAATAGTTTGTGGTCATTGCAGATATTTATCCACTGGATATAAAACGGTGTCAAAACCTCTGTTAAAGAGTTCATCCTAAATAATTTCTGTCTTTAATATTTCATCTTATATTGAGTGCCAAAAGTGCCCCAATCCACAAAATAATTCATGTTTGTTACATCTTTTTATATGTAATAAAACCATAAAAATGCATTAAAGTAATAAGCTCCACAGCACACAGCTGCTGACCAATCACCTGGTCTACAGCAGTGTTAGCCACGCCCACACTCACCTGGTGCAACACGGGGCTGTAGCTTACCAAAAGAAACTCTTTAATTATAGATATTTAACGTATAATAAAAATATTTTCAGCTTCCTGTATTTAAAAGATGTTTTAAACGAACAAATCACTAAATGTGTTTATTTAATGTAATCATTTAATTATCTTATGATTATTAGATGTATTAAATTAAAACTGCTGCTCTTGTCTTTTCATTCAGTTTCAGCAGTCAGTCACCTTCTCTCAGAGTCTATCGGCACCGTTCAGAAGTTCTCGGTATCTCTCAGATTATGAGGACATGCGTTGTCCTCAGCCTTCTTCAGGTGACCGCCCAGGTCTTCTGGGAGATGTAGTTCTGGACTCTGGCTGAGCCAATCCAAACCATTGTTTAGTGGATGGGGACGTACGTTTAGACTCACTGTGATGAGAATTTAATATTCATCGGTCTAAAGCTGATGAACGAAAATCCCGGTTCAGTCTGTATTCAAGTAGGGCTGAAACAATTAATCAGATTAATTGTGATTAATTATTGAAATAATCATCAACTAATCTAGTAATCGAATAATTAACTGGAGTACACAGACTCTAAAACATGCCATTTGCTGAAGAAACAAGCCACTCAGAGGTATAACGGTATAAAAATTCTATACATTTAGCATTTAAGATGAAAAACCTTCTTAGGCCCCTTTTCCACTGGCTCGTTTTAGGCGGTGCGGCTCCGCTCCACTGGGTTTCACTCTACTCGCTACGGTACCAGTTCTGTTTCCACTGAGTTAAGGCTGTCAGTGTAGTTCGCTGTGCTGCTAAAAATGTTACTTTGTGAGATTGTTACATTCAAGTAATCTGAAACGATCAAAAATAAATATAAACATAAATACAGTGAATACTAATAATGTTTGTATTATTGTACATGCAAGGATGTCGTATATATGTTTTTTCATGTATAAAATGAACCACTAGGATAATTATCTGGACCACAGCCCCGCCAGAACTTATAAAATAAGGCTTAGGTTCTGATGTGAGGGAAGACGGGGCAGGAGAAGCAGAGGAGAGACGCTGCTGCTCCTGTATGGTGAAGCTCCAAAGTTTGCCTGAGGAAATTACAATGTTCGGCTTTATGAGGAAGCTTTTGTTTCAGCCATGGCAATAACGAGGGCAAGGACTTTAAAGCTCAAAGTCGTGTTTTAGTTTGGATGTTGGATCTTCGTGCTCAGCGGATTCAGCGGGCTCGTCCTCCATTTGACCCGATGCAGGCAGTCTGATTACGGGCAGCTGCTCTCTGCCTGCTCCCTCCTCCTGCAGACGCTGGTTCTCTGAAGGACCGTCAATGAATTTCCAAACCAAACCTGCTGTTTCATGGTGGTTTGTTTTGCGTGGTTTGGGGGACGTGTTTGTGCGCCTGAACAGCAGATTTTGTGTGCGATCAGCTGGATGTTATTAAATACGGCGTGCTGTCTGCGTGTAATTCAGAAAAAATGTGTCCTTTTTCCTTTCCTCCAGCCTTCAGGCACGGTTTGTAATTTGCAAATGTGGGCCTTAATAGTGCGGTAATCACTTTTGAGTTTTATCAACTATTTCCTGCATAATCGGCCTTCTCATTTCTCCTGGTCCCACGGCCAATCAGTGAAGAGCAGTCTGTTTATGTCACAGGTAGTCCCGACCCAGCCCCGGCTGTACCTGGTCAGGAGCAGGAACCAAAAACGTAGGTACCGGTACGCAAAGCGAGTCGAGTAGGGCCAAATGGAGTCAGTGGAAAAGGACCATTAGTCTGTAAATATGCTCCATCCAGAACTCCTCATGTTGCAGAGCTGTAGCTTCACCCGGTTCAAATTCTGTAAAAATCTCCTATTAAACACCTTTTGCTGTCAGATTATTAATCGGTAAAACAGTCAACAGACTAATGGATCAGCAAAATGATTTTTAGTTGCAGCCCTGAAGTAAGATAACCCCACAGGATGATGCTGCCACCACCGTGTTTCACTGGGGTTATGGTGGTGTCCTGGGGAAATTGAGAGATTTTTGGAATTTGTGTCCAAAGTTCCAGTTTGGTTCCACCGGACCAGAACATTCTCCTTGCAACATCTGGAGACACCAGAGGTTGTTGTCAGGTGAAGAGCACTACCTGCAGCCTCCCTGACCACTTTCCATCTCGTCTTCTCATCATTTCCATCCAGGTGTCAGAATGTCTCTGCTGTCCTTCTCCTGACAAAACTGCATTTAAACACTAAAACAAAGTAGTTAAATTGTCATAAACACTGGAAGAAATATGAAGTTCAGTCAACGTCTGAGCAGAAAACAGATGCTTATAGAGGTAGATGTTTTAATTTAAAAATGTAAACCCAGATATGTGAGGTCCTTAATGTCGTCCACGGTACCGAGGGTTTAACAGACTGAAACCCTCTGCAGGAGTGGAGGAACCACCGCCTGACACGCAAGGGTTTGAGGATCCGGATCCGTTCAACGACACCTCCTTTAACGATCCTCAAGGACCGATCCACTCCACTCCGGCCCCCGTCGCTCCGACTCCGGCTCCTTCCTCCCTGACCGAGGAGCAGCGCATGCGGATGGAGCTGAACAGGCAGCGGGCGCTGGAGAGGAGGCTGGCCCGACAGCAGCAGACAGGTGAGACGCTCAGGGACCGGTTCTGTTTCACTCCTAGCGCCCTTTAAATGTTCCTTGCTCTGGGATTCTAGCAGCCCGGAAAGGACAAACCAGCTTCTGGCTCCAGGTTTTGATTTGGCAGCTACTGGGACCTTTAACCCGCTTCTTTTACTCATTAGAACAAACTGGGGCTTAGTTGTTGCAGTCTGGGAGAGTCTGGAAAATGTTTAGTTTTCCAGACTTTATTTCCCATCTTAATGTGAAAATATTGTTCCTCCTTATGTCCTTCTCTGCCTTCCTTGCATCCTCCCTCCCTCATGTCTGTCTTTCCCTCCCTGTGTACCTTCATTCCTCCTTTCCTTCCCTGTATCCTCCTTCCTTTCCTCCTTCCCAGGCTCCATATTTCCATTCTGCCCACTGCAGACATATCTGCTGTAAACTGGTGATCTGTTGGATTTTTTGAAGCGGATGTAAAGGAACTCTGTTAGTGTATCCCAGTCAGATGCTTGCATCAGTAACTGTATGAAGTTTAAAACCCGGATCTCTAAGGTTCTGTGTGTTGTTTCTGTATTTCCAGAACATTTTACATCAGGAATATTCGATCATTTTAAACTGTGGGAAGATTTTAATCAACAGTTTTTGTTCAGATCCTTCAGACTCCCAGGAGGTCACAGCGCCCTCATCAGGAGATGATCCCAGCTCCGTTTCCACTGCAAATGTCCGCAATGGTTCTGCTGAGCAGGAGGAGAAGCTGGAAGAACTGGACCTGTCCAGCAGCACACAGCTGCCCATCCATCCTTCACCCACAGAACCGGAGCCAACTGCTGAACCTCAAACTCCCCTTCCAGTGGAGCTTCGTGCTGATCATCCTGTCCTCAGTGGTTCTGCTGAACAGGAGGAGAACCCAGGAGAACATTTGGACCCAGATCTATCCAGCAGCACTCAGTCACTAACACCCTCAGAGCCTCCTATTGAACTCCAGGTTCATCTTCCATCTGAGGTTCCTGCAGAACTCCCTGTCCATCCTTCTGTTGAGTCCACTCAGGGTGAAGAGAACAGTACAACCAATGAGCTCCCTGTCCTCAGCGGTTCTGCTGAACAAGAGGAGAAGCTGGAGGACCTGGATCTGAATCGGTCCACCAGCACCTCCCCATCTATTCATCCTTCACCCACTGAACCCGGCTCTCCTGCTGAGATCCCAGCTCGGTCCCCTGCAGAACTCCCTGACGAACCTCCTGCTGAGGAAAAGAAGGAAAATAATTCTGGACCTCCCCTTGGAAACATTTTAGAGGGAAATGGACCCTGAGGCGTGTTACAAAACTGAGGGACCGGTTTCCAGGGCTTCATGGCTGCTGCTCTGGTGGAACAATTTGGACCTTTTGTGGAGTTTCCATAAATGAGGTTCAGTGTTGTGGAGCGACTGGATCTCTGCATCAGAACCCTGCAGCTCCAAACACCCGCTGCTAGATTCAGGGTCAGAAAATGTGTTTAAAAGCACAAAACCTTCATGTTCACTGAGCTGTAAGCTGAAAAGTTCTGGTATTTAAACCCGATGTTTCTGTTCGGTTCACAATGAGCAGATTTCTCGTTGAGTTCTGGTTTCAGGGTTGTTTGGAGTAGTACCAGCTTTAAACTTCTTCGTCTTTAGCAAAAATGTAACAAATCTGTTTCAGAAATCATCCAGCAGGTGGCGCTGTGTTTCAGTTGTTTTAATATAAAAATGATAATAAACAATTTGTTTTAAATGTTACCGGGTCAGCATTAATTTCAGTTCTACCATTGGTCTCATCTTGTATCGGAAGGTTCTGATGTTAAAAAAGCTGCAGGACAAGTTTGTCTTATTTCCAGAGTCCAACATCAACATCAGAACATTTTTAACAAACCAGAAGCAAACAAGCTAAAATCATTTCATCTTGATCTCGGAAACAAATGTGCCGCAGCAGCCGGGCGGTCCAAACCCCCTGCAGCCGCGCCGCAGCAGCCGGGCGGTCCAAACCCCCTGCAGCCGCGCCGCAGCAGCCGGGCGGTCCAAACCCCCTGCAGCCGCGCCGCAGCAGCCGGGCGGTCCAAACCCCTGCAGCCGGGCGGTCCAAACCCCTGCAGCCGCGCCGCAGCAGCTGGGCGGTCCAAACCCCTGCAGCCGGGCGGTCCAAACCCCTGCAGCCGGGCGGTCCAAACCCCTGCAGCCGGGCGGTCCACACCCCTGCCGCAGCAGCCGGGCGGTCCAAACCCCTGCAGCCGCGCCGCAGCAGCTCCTCTAAGCTGTTGTCGGACAGACCCGTGAAGCTGTCTCCAGGTCCATCAGGGCCAACTCTCGGATCTCCTCCAGGATGGAGTACAGGTTAGGAACTTTGCTCTGTTGGAACTCCCTCTCTTCCCTGGGGAGTTTGGGTCGCTGCGCCGCCTTCTCCTGCGCCTCCTCGGCGAGCCGCACCACCTCCTGGACCAGCTGGTTGCGTCCCTGTGAACTGGGCTGCTGTGGCGCCGCGCTGCGGTGCAGCTTGTTGTTGATGACCTCCAGGTTCAAGGAGTCAGCATGGCAGTTCGTGCAGAGGACGGAGATCCGAACCTGAGGATGGGACAGAAAGAAGATAAGTGACAGCACCAGAGTTCTGACCCGAACTGACAGCTCAGTAAGACAACATGACTGCATTCCTGACCCAGCCCGTCTTGACCAGTGTAGAAATATTCATACGAAGCTTTTGTTTTTGCATTTCTAAAAATGGGTCAAAACCTCACTGTTGAATCTAGAAAAACAAGGAATTTTCTGATAAAGTGTCAGAACCTCCTGATCCAGACTGAGAACCAGAGAATTTGATGTTCCAGTCAACATCTTAAACTGGTTTGCTGGTTCTTTCCTGTTTTGAAGCGTCTCTGCAGAGCAGCAGGGAAACTCTTCCCCTTAAAAGGAATGCTGCCGCTATGAAAGGAGCTCTTCAGGACCACTCATCTTCTCAGAGAAGACCTCTTCCAAATCAAGACCGCTAGTTTCCCTCCTCATGACCCTGGATGTCTGGTCAACTTTGATCTCAAGCGTTCATTTGAGTCGAGCCGTTTCCAGGTTGAACGATTTATCCTGGCTGATACTGGACCTCTGCTTGGTAGAATTTATTTGAACGGGTTTGTTGCAGATGCAGACAGAAACTGCTCTGCTGTTTATGAGAAAATCATTGTTTTATTTCAATCTCAAGATAATTACATTTTTCATTGAGCGAGGGCGAAAAGACATTTTATGATGCCGTTATTTGCAGCGCTGCTCGTTCCGGCACATCAGAACCTTTAAAACTGGAGATTTGAAATTGGTCACAGAACTCTGATGGGTGCATCTCTAACAGCTCTACAGAACAAACATTTCTGAGCCACCTGGTGGCTTTTAACTTGGAACAGAACAAGTGCCTCTACCACCTTATTAGTTTCTAACTGGAACATGAAATCTGCTTTGGTTCTAAGCTTTGGGCCCGATGCGTGAGCAAACCAGGATCTACACAGTCTGGAAGTGTCTGCAGTTTGAAGTATTTTCCAGGAAGGAGAAATATTTGCATTTCTTATGCCACTGTGAGGTTTACTCACTGTGATGTGGTCAAACAGCCTGAAGGTGGCGCTGCCGCTTCCAGACGTGGTGATGATGTGGTCCGTGTACCGCCGAACGGAGCCGGTCTGCCACTCGCAGGTACCGTCTGGCCCTGTCGACACCACCCGGCCCTCTTTGTTCCTCATGTAGACGGGGCCCTTCACGCCATACCTGCAAACAACAGCGGCTAATCAGAACCAGAACCACCTACTTTACAAATATAAAACGTGGGAGACCGAACCTCACAGCAGTGATGCTACCAGAAATCTACGACAGACGAGGCAAATGTTCGGCTCTCTGGACATAATGAGGAGACGCATGTATGAAGGAGTTGAACTGAGGCTTAAACTGTCAAGCATGGTGGTGGCAGCATCATGCCGAGGGACTGTTTGGCTGCCACTTATACTGGTGCATCGCACCAAGAAGGCAGAACAAGGACAAAGAGGACTTCCTCCACATTTGAGTCCGTATTCTGACTGTGACCCTGAATGGACCAATGATCCTGTGTGAATGGCGACCCGTCTTTTCTAAGAACTCCAGAACATTTCTGCTGAAAAACGTCCCAGAAGAACACAGCAGGTTTAAGATGTTCCTGTTCCTTACTCTGGAATAAAGACCAAGACGCCGTTGTCTCGGATGGCGTAGATGATGCCGTCAGCCACGCAGCGCGGGTCGATCTCAGGATCCCTTTCTTTGAAGAAGAGACACTGAAACAATCCCATGGAAAGGTTCTGGGCTCGCTGGGCCGCCTGTGAACATCATACAGAACTCAGAGAACATTCTGAAAGCCCAGAATCATGGAGCTGTTGATCCAACAAACGGTTCTCACCCGGTTCTTGTTGTTGATGTGCTCAGCCAGCTCCTCCAGGTCTTTATTACCGGCTGGCGTTTTGGCAGGCTCCGCCCCCTGTTCCACCTGCAGGGCGGCGGTCAGGAGGCGGTGGACCACCATGTCGGCGTACCGGCGGATCGGGGAGGTGAAGTGAGTGTAGCGATCCAGAGCAAGACCTGACGGACAGAAACAAACCAATCAGGAAGGGTTGGACAAACGGCTTCCTGCAGAGAAATGGTGATGTCGTCTGGTTTACCATAATGGTAGAACTGGTCCTCGGGCTGAGCACCAGTGGAGAAGTACACAGCCTGGGACATGGCTTGTGTGGCCATCATTCTGAGGAGTCTGTTCACCAGCGGGTCCTGGGGGTCCACGGCTCGGTCCAGAGAGTCAGCCAAGGCCTTGTTGGTCCTGCAGGAGCAGAGTTCAGGTTTAACAAACCCAGACTCAGTTTAATCCTGAGTTTGAAGGTGTTGGGAGTTTGGGTTTAAACCGTCTCATGGATGTAAAAGGCAGGAACAGATCCAGGGTTCCTACATACTAATTTTTATTTAAACATCGCATAAAACATGGTCGACCAAAACGCTTAAAATGCTAAAAACACCGACATGGCTCAATAAAATCAGACCAAACAGTGAAATCCATGTCAGACTCGGTGTGTTAAAGAGAAAAAATGGGTTTTAGGATGGATCTAAAGACATCAGCTCGGGGGGCTTTTTCCAGAACTTTGGGACTAAAGTTTATTCTATGGTTTAGGAACCACCAGCAGCTTCTGGTCAGCGGACCTGAGGAAAGGAGAGGGGGCGTGGGGTCCAGAGCCGTTAAGACCTGAAAACAAATAAAAGGATTTCAAATTGATCCCGTTAAAAATCACCCTGCTGTATTTTAGACTACCTGAAGGATTGACAGAGGGACCTGGCTAATTCCTGTTACAACAATCCAACCAGGAGGTTATAAACACATGAAATACTGACTCCACCTGGAGGGAGGTTTAATCTTAGAGGCGTCTGGGGTGAAAGGAGGAGGGTTTTAGCACAGCATTAACATGGTCATCAAAACTAAGGCTCAGATTGACTTATTTTCATGTCCAAAGGTCTTGGTTCTTTTTAAAGCAATTTTAAAACATAAATGCAACAGTTTAATAAAGTGTAATTTAAAAAAACTACAAATATGGAACAAAGAAAAAACTGGATGGATGGATGGATGGATCCAATATTCACACACTGGGACAGCGGACATCTTCCATTCCCTGTGCAGGAACCCTGCAGATCACTCTGGCACTATAGTCTCCTGTTAACAGACAAGCTCCTCCTCCGCTGCTTGCCAGCTCTCCTTGCCAGATGGCGAGTAGGCAGACGGGTAAGGAGCGGACCAGCACCCACCTGGTGTCCATGGCGAACCCTCTGGCCTGGGCCGTGTCCACCAGCTGGCTGAACAGCTCCTGTCGTGGCGGCGGGTGACGCCTCAACAGAGCCTGATAGGGAAAAACTTCCTGGATCTTGCGCGCCACCCAGTGGTTGGCGTAGATCATGCACTCTGCCACAGTCTCATGGACCTCCAGCGGCTGACGGGGAACCAGCGCAGTGATGTTCTTCTCCTCGTCCAGCTGGGCTCGGACCTGTGGAGGAGAAGGGAACAACATTTGATAGACTGCCGCAGAAAAGGATTCTTCTACTGAGATGTTCAAAACACAGGTAACATAGTTAAAAATGGACCCAGACCCACCCAGCCCCTGCTAGGAAAGTAGAGCCTTGTAGATGAGCCATGAACTGAAGGTGGATCTTTGTAGTGAGAGGATGCTGAACATTTCTCACTGGTTGTATTGTATTCCAGTTATCTCCAGGTTCATCCTCCTCTGCAGGTCAGATTTACATTTACATTCACCAGTTCTGGTGTTTGTCTGCAAAGACAACCTTTAACCCAGGAGGTTTTCGTTAAAAAACAGCAATAACATCTGCTGAAGATTTCCATAAAAGAAGCTCAGATCCTGCTTTCAGCGTCTCAAAGGAGACAAGGCAGGAAGAGAGTAAAGCCATCATCAGAAGAGATTTTACCCATTAAAGTGTGTCTGAGATCCATTGATCAGGCCAGTGCAGTAGTAGAGGAGGTTGTTAACAAGGAGACGATCCCAAACACAGGACTGGTACACAGGTGGAGGCTGCAGACATTTATTTACGGTTTTTCAGTCGTTCTGACCAGGGTCAGTGTTGGTCTGGGGAGGCAAATCCATGGAGGGATACAGACCTGTACAGAATAAACGACCCTGACTGCCATTAGGCATCAGGATGAAACATTAGAACCATGGTTAGACCCTTCCTGGTGCAGTGGGTCATGGGTTCCTCCTGGTGCATGATGATACCCGGCCTCATGTGTCTAGAGTATGCAGGCCGTTCCTGGAGGATGAAGGAACTGATACCACTGACTGGCCTCCATGTTCCCCTGATCCAACAGAAAATCATGGTTAGGTCCATCCGATGCCACCAGGTTGCACCTCAGACTGTCCAGGAGCTCAGTGATGCTCTGGTCAGGATCTGGGAGGAGATACCCCAGGAAAACCATCCATCAGCTCATAAGGAGCATAACTGATGTTGCATACAAGCACCTGAGGACCATGTTGAGGTGCTGCAAAGACGTCTCAGCAGATTGGACCAGTCTGCTGCATCAGTTTAAATGTCTCAGTGGCTTCAGATGAAGGCCTCTGTGGGTTCATAGTTTTCATCTTTATCAAATAATTTTCATCTACATCAAACAATGAAGCGTCCTGTTGTTCCATGTCAGCATGGATATCCAGCAGGATTTATTTTCCAGTAGAGATCTGATGTTTTCTATGTGTTCCTTTACTTTTTTTTTCGAGCATCGAGGAACCTTTATAAAAATAACTTTTTTATTTACCTAAGGAGATTAAAAAAAAACCTCCGTAGGAATAAAAAAGAAATTAAATAATAAACCTAAAAACTATCTCTGAACATCAGGAATGAAATTAAACCATCTTACAGGTTTAGAGCTGCAGTTCTCCACCTCAGCTAGTTTTAACCCTTTTCTTTACCAGTTTTAGTGTTGGTGCTGCCAGAACCAGACTGAACAGAACAAATATTTTAACTGTTGGGTCTTTCAGTTAAGAACTAAAATCTGGAATTTTTTTCCCAAGCAGCCTTTAAAGCATTGAAGTCATCGACCAACCAAGGTTTTGATTTGTTTATCGGTCAGTCTAAACCAGTAGGAACCAATCAGAGTTCACCGTTTCTTCAACTTCTAGAAGCTAGAAGATAAAACCAAAAGAAACTATTCTACCTCCACTCCCTCCAGCTCCAGCGCTCCTCCTCGGTCCCTCTGGGCCCGCAGGTGTCTGCCGATGTGCGTCAGCTTCTCCAGCGCCTCCGTAAGCTCGGTCAGCTTGGTGTCCCGCTCCTCGGGGTCGACCCGGGCCAGCTCGGGAACTTCGGCCTCCTCCCCGTTCAGCAGCGCCTGGGCCAGCTCGTAGTGGAGCTGGTAAGAGGACCGGATCAGGGTTCGACCGAACCAGACCTTGGTGACGGCCAGGCTCTGAGCATCCAGCTCCCACAGGACGCTCATGGCGTACCTGGACACGAGAGAATAGTGTTGGACAGATGGAGGCACCAGCAGAGTCAGTGAGGAAAAAACCAGAGTCCACTGACCTGTCGACTCCGCCCAGCAGGGAGCAGAGGTCAGCGCTGAGCACAGACGGCAGCATGTCGTGCCGGCGGTCCGCCAGGTAGTAGGTGGTGGCTCTTAGAGGAACATCATGAACACAGCAGATTCAGAACCTCCTAGGAGATCCCAGAATGTTCCCAGCCCAGAAGGAAAATACAGAGCAACACAAACCCACCAACTTCACACATTCTGACCCGTTCCAACCAGAAACCTTCATATATTTTCATTTATAAGACAGACCATCACAAAGGAGTACAGAATTATGAGAGTAAGTAAAGGGAAAAGGATATGTTTTTTAAAATTTGGTAGAAATAAAAATCATTTGTTAGTGGAACCTCGTCTGGCTGCAGGACTTCTGGGATTTGTCTCTACCAACTTGGAACATCAGACTAAAGTTTTATGCCAACTTTCTAAAACAGCTCAAGCCCTGCCAGATTGGATGGAGAACATCTGAGAGCATCAGGTTCCAAGTTTTGCCACAGATTCTCAGCTGGATTTGGGTCTGGACTTTGACTAGGCCAACATTTCCAACATTTAAAGAAGACAACATAAAACATTCACTAAATGAAGGTAAATCTCTGTTGGAGGACCTTTAAGCATTTGTGTCTTTGCACACGAGTTCTCCTCTCAGATGGACATCTGAAACAATCTGAAAAGTGTGGCATGCATTTGTATTTTAACCAGCTTTGTACATCTTGCCACAGATTCTCAGCTGGATTTGGGTCTGGACTTTGACTAGGCCATTATATTGAATGAATCTGCTTTGCTCTAAACCATCTGTTGTATCTCTGGCAGTATGTTCAGGGTGGTTGTCCTGCTGGAAGGTGAACCTCCATCCGAGTCTCAGGTCTTCTGCAGCCTCTAACAGGATTTGGCTCCATCCATCTTCTTATCAACTCTGACCAGCTTCCCTGTCCCACGGCATGATGCTGCCGCCACCATGTCTAACTGCGATGGTGTGTTCAGGCTGATGTGCTCCTCCACAAGTAACATTTTCCTTGTGGGTTAAAATGTTTGGTGGCATCTCAGCATATCACCTTCTTCCACATGTTTGCTGTGTCCCAGTGTCTTTTAACTATGGTCTCTCATTCATAAAGGCCAGATCATATTTGTGGAGTTTACAACGACCATGGTCCTCTTGGCTTCTTCTCTGATTGATGCTCTCCTTGCCCAGCCTGTCAGTTTAGGTGGATGTCCATGTCTTGGTAGGTCTGCAGGTGGTCCATCCTCTCTCCATGTTCAGATGATGGATTGAACAGAACTCTGGGAGATGTTCAAAGCTCCGGATGTTGTAGAACCTAACCCTGCTTTAAACTGAACCAGAACCTTCTCCCTGACCTGCCTGCCTGCTGTGTTCCTTGGTCATTATGATGCGGTTTATTCTCAAATGTTCTCTAAAGAACCTTTGAAGAGCAAAGGAAAACAGAACATCTGAAGTTAAACCACAGGAACCCTGGGTCCTGATCCAGGAGTGTGCAAAACCATCTAACGCTGAGCCAGCTGACCGCTCACCTGGACCGGGCCTCCAAGTCGGTAAGCGAGCCCTCGCTGACAAAGTGAGTGACATCGGCGATGTGGACCCCCAGCTCCAGGAGCTTCCCACCTGCAAGACTCCGCACCGACAGCGTGTCGTCCACGTCCTCGCAGCCCCGCGGGTCGATGCTGAACACCAGGTGGGTCTCCCTGAGGTCCCGCCGCTCTGCTGCCTCAGCAGGATCCACCGTCCACGGATTCTCCGAGGAATTCACCGGCATCTCTCTCAGCTAGCAGACAGAGGATCAGGTTTGTTTTTAGTCAAACATTTAATTTCATTGCGCAGTTCAAACACATTCAGGATTGTTCTGAATTGACCCGGTTCACAGAGATCTGAGATAGAGCTACTGTAGAAGAACGGGACAATGTGTCTCAATCAGGTGTTCCTCGTTAAACTGAAAGGTTGTCCACCTGTGCTTCTGAGAACGGAGGCACATGGATGCAGTTCTCCATCAGGATTGTCTGGACTTCGGTCTCAAGCTCTCCGGCTCGGCCCAGAACCCGCACGCTATGTCCGTTGGGGTAGAGCGACGTGCTGGGCCAGGAATCGATCCGCACCACCACCCTGTGGTCCTGCAGAAGCAGCGGAGTGGGATGGTTTAAGTAACTGGACCCGGGTCACATTTAAAGATGAATTAAATTTCCACAGATTCTGATCCGATTTAGCTGAAATTAAACCCCAAAATCAAACTAAGTCGTTTTCAGCATCAATTAAATCATCGTTTAAATCAAATCTTTTCTTAGAAACAATGAAAATGAGCTGGAACCGACTCTGATGACTCAACAGTAAAAAACAAATAGAGCTTCTTTAATAACTAACCAGTGATTTACCTTCATCCTGGAAAATATACAGAACCGACGCCATTAATGGAATTACTGGTCCCTTCCAGGAGAACTTCAATCAGCAGGAAGTTTAGGTGAAAAACATCATCTTTCTTTTCTCTGTTTATGTATCAGGATATAAGTAAAAAAATGTATTCAGTTTATTTATATAGCGCCAATCCACAACACATGTCGTCTCAAGGCTCTTCATGAAGGGTTTGGAGTGGTGTAGGGTTGTTGGGGAGGTTAGAATAAACTACTGAGTGTTAGAGTTTGGACATTTTAGAATGGCCTATGTGTAGGGCTACTAAGTATAATAATAAACTGATAAAGTTTGTCCATCTAGAGCCCACTGATGGCCACTGTTATACTAACAACCACAACGATTGGGATACCTCTCTCTGTCAGATTGACCATAACCATTGGGAAAGAGAGGGGGTCATACAGGTAGCAGAAATGGAGGGTGTGTTTGCACCTCAACCATAACTGAGCCGGTTTAGGCTAAACCTGACTCCCCCTTACTCCATCCAACAGGGAGGGAGGAAGGCTCCCTCCCTGATAACCTAAGCCACTCTAACTATAAGCTTTATCAAAAAGGAAAGTTTTAAGCCTAGCCTTAAAGGTAGACAGGGTGTCTGCCTCACGGACTAAAACTGGGAGCTGGTTCCACAGGAGAGGAGCCTGATAACTAAAGGATCTGCCTCCCATTCTACTTCTAGAGACTCTAGGAACCACCAGTAAACCTGCAGTCTGAGAACGAAGTGCCCTGTTAGGAACGTATGGAACAATCAGATCTCTGATGTATGATGGAGCTAAATCATTAAGGGCTTTATATGTGAGGAGGAGAATTTTAAATTCTATTCTGGATTTAACAGGGAGCCAATGAAGGGAAGCTAAAGTAGGGGAAATATGATCTCTCTTTTAATTTTCATCAGAACTCTTGCTGCAGCATTTTGAATCAGCTGAAGGCTTTTAACTGCATTTTGTGGACATCCTGATAGTAAAGAATTACAATAGTCCAGCCTTGAAGTAACAAATGCATGGACTAGTTTTTCAGCGTCACTCCTGGATAGGATATTTCTAATTTTGGCAATGTTCCGGAGGTGAAAAAAGGAAATCCTAGAAACCTGTTTAATATGGGATTTAAATGACATGTCCTGATCAAAAATAACACCAAGGTTTTTTACTTTATTACCGGAGGTCAATTTAATGCCATCCAGGTTAAGTGATTGACTAAGCAGTTTCTTTCTTTTTGTAAATCTGAGTCATGCTGCTGCCTTTTTCTTCATCCCTTTTTAAAACAAGAAGTAATCATTCAATCCTTTCTGTCTTGTCCTGTCATGACCTTTAACCTTTAATCTGCTAACTGAGGCCTGTAGAGCCTGAGATGGAGCTCTTGGTTGAATCCACTCAGCTTAAGTTAGGATTAAAAATACACCAGAATGAAATCAGGATTTAATCAAGACTAAAAACAGGATTAAATCCAGAAACAAAACAGAAACAGAATTCATTTCTGGAATAAAAGCAGGATAAAAATTAGGATTAAGCATAACACCAGTAGAGGTATCAGGATAACAGGATTAAACCAGAACTAAAACCAGGATGAAACAAGGATTAAAACCAGGAGCTGAAAAATAAAACCATCATCAAACTGGAACTGATACCAGGTTGAAAGCAAGAATTAAAACCAGAACTAAACCCAGGAATGATGCATAACACCAGGATAAAAACAGGAATAAATTAGGAATTGTTACTATGGTAACAAACACCTGAATGCTCTGAATTTTATAAAAATATATCTTTTCCAGATCTGTAAAACTTCAGAACTGAAGAGAAACGACAGCACGTTGAGACGTGGAAAAACATGTGGTCAGACCTGGAGAGCGTCAGCCTGCTGGGTGCTGATCCGGATCTTGGGGATCCGGCGGTCCCAGGGTATGACCAGGATGCGCTGGGAGTTCCTGCTCTGGGACTGGGTCCCGTCCCTGGGGGGGAAAGTCACCACGTAGTCCCTCCAGTTTCTCTGCAGGATTCCCACAACGCGACCTGCCGGTTTGAAACTCTGACATCAGAACTCGCAGACCCAAATGGAAAAGTAAAACCGAACAGTTCCCACCTGTCGGCATGGCTTTAGTCTCACTGTCGTCCCCGCTCTTCTCGTCCACCTGTCCCTCAGTCAGCACGGTGACCTTCCCTCTCCACTCGCTCTTTGGCAACAGCTCCACTACCACCATGTCGCCATGCACGGCTCGGTTCCGACTCTTAGAACCAAACACCAACACACCGCTGCTCAGATCTGATGCAGAGAAACGAAAGTAGGAATGAGCCCAGAATTCCCAGAGGTTGTCCAGTGTAGGTGCAGGTTCTGCCAACAGAAAGCTGGATCTCAGAGGAGCTTCTGCACCTGGGTTCTTGGTGGACAGACCCTGGTTTGTGATGAAAGCTTCATTCTGTGGCCGATGTTTGCTCACATTCAGAGTTCCCTGATAAGACATGAAGAACAGATGTAATAAGCCTCATTCAGTCCATCAGGAGGTCCATCAACACTTTCTAAATTAGAAACCAGATTTCCAGTAATGAGTGTAGCTTCTTGGACCTGAAACACCACAGCCAGTGTGCAGGTAGATCTATACCTGAATAAAGCGTCCAGATTTGATCCCCGCCTCCAGGACCTCAGCAGGCAGATGTTCTGAAAACTCTCTCTGAGAGTCCTCGCCCTCCTTCTCCTGCAGAACCTGAGTGATGGAGCTGTAGAGCTCATGGGCAGCCTTCAGCTCCGGCCAGAAGTTCTGCAAATAGTCCTAAAAATGAAAGAAAACAATAGAGGATGTGAAGAAGGTGGAGATAATGGCTTTATTGATGACTGGACGGTGCCCAGGTCCTGTAGCTGCACATAATCAGCCCTCCACCTCCATCCTGGACGGCTGGTTTGATGACCAAACATCTCTATTTTGGTCTTCTCTGTCCACACGATGTCCCAGAGGTCTTCAGTTTCGTGTACCTGGACTCTGATGACAAAAACTCCAGAGTTGAGACTGCTGAATCGAGACACCGCTTCCTCGTCCTCCGTGATCATCACGACGTTCATCAGTCCAGCCAGGTGGTTGTAGTACCAGACTGCAGCGGCGTACACACACCTGCACACACATAAACAACACGCTGGTTCTGATTCAGAGGTGAGCCCAACCCTGCAGGTCTGATCAGCCTTTAAGGAGGTCATACTGAGGTTCACGCTCCAGTTTACAATCCCAAATCTTTCCAGACTCTCACCTTTAGATGAACGGCATCATTAACCTGGATTAACTGCAGCAGTTCAACTGTTTTGCTGCTATGATGCAAAGATCTCAGGAACAAAACTGGAGCCGTTTGTTTAAAGAAGGAGAAACAGAAAACAGCTCCAGATGTTTTATGGTCGAGCTGCTGCTGAAAGCTTCTCTGTAGGAACATCTCGATAGGTTTCTAATCCACAAACAGCCCTATGCATGGTTCTGGAGTCATCCCTTGTCTTCCTGACTTTGCTGGATTTTTTAAGTTGGTCCATTAGCAGTTCTCCAGGGTTTTATTGGACTTTCTGGCTGCTTTCTTTTCTCCTTTTCAGTCAAGTTTCAGCTTTTTTATGATACCCTGTATTTTCTAGCTACCTGCCACGGCTCAGGAAGCCCGAGCTGCTGGTTCTGGCTGCACCTTTGGATCACCTGGGAGGACTCACCTGGTTTGCCACTTCTCCTGGCTCTCTGCTTTCTCTCTTGGACAGTAGGAATACTCCTGAAACTCGTTAGCAAACAGGACGCAGTCATGGCGTTGGTCTTTCAGCAGATTCCTGAGACGGTCACAGAACCTGCAGAGACAAGCTGAAGCAGTCAGAGGAACATAACTCTGAGGTGTTCTAGGACAGAAGAGTAGTTTCTTCATGGACAACACAGATCTGCACATTTCAAACCAAATCAACCATATTTTAAACAAACAAAGAATTTAAATCAGGAAAAAAGTTTCTGTCTTCAGGGTCCGAAATAATGATCCAAACAGATCCCAGCCTTTCCTCGGAAATGTTGGCCTGTGGAATCGACCTTGGTCCATATTCCTGCAGGACCGCCCACAGGAGGCTTCTGGAAACCACCTGCAGGTCATCAGGTCCAGAAAACGTTCACAGACCTTCTGCTGGATAATCCAGGAGTCTGTCTGGGTTCAGGCAGTCTGATCACACAGCAGCAAGTTCAATCCAGGGTCAGAGGTCACCAAACACAGTGTTGGACTGAACCTGTGACCTCCAGCAGCTGCCTCACCCAGCACCACCCAAACTGAAGCGTCATCACATTAATGATGCAACATTTTCCCACCACCAAGTCAGCAGAAACCGGAATCAACCTGCAGTAAAAGCACGGGTCAGGTGGGGTTCCGACAGTTTTCAGTGGGTCACAGCTGTGTCAGCAGAGCTTCTCTAATGAGGTCGACCCAGTTGCTTCTGCAGGCAATGAAAAAGGTGATCCAGGAGCAGCACTTTGCTGCTGGGATAGATGCAGAATTTAAGGTGGGTCCGCTCCAGCTGCTGCTGATTCATCGGGGGGGAGTTCTGGATGTTTTGTGAATCTTATCCTGTTCCCATCAGTGTGCTGAAGCATTCTGGCAGGTTTTGGTTCTGTTTGGTTGCACCACAGATTGTCTGTGTGATTCTGCAGACAGCAGACCTACAGCGGTTCTTTTCTAGAGGAATAAAAACCCACCTGCGTCCCTTGCTGTGGAGAGCCTGGCAGGCCGTCTGCGTGATCACGAGCCCCTGCAGCTCTGGGAACTCCAGAACCTCCAGGTAGTTCACCACCACCTCAGCATCTGGCACCACGTAGTGGGTGAGATCTCCAGGCAGAACTTTACCATCTGGGTGGGAAGTTTAGGAAGTGAACTTTAGATTTAAAGGCCTTTCACAGGTAAATAACACAGAGAACAAACATTTAAATCAGAAGACAGAAAACGTTAGATGTTTTTATCTCTGTATCCCAGCGAGCCTGAGAGAAACTCCTTCCAGTCACTGAGCAAAATATATAAGGTTATATAATATTAAAGGTTTTTAGCTGGTTCTGATGTTCAGGAACAATCTGGAACCACTGAGTGGCTCAAGCCTGCTTTGAACTGGAAACATCAGAAACACCAGTGTCACTGTCCACAGGGAAACCAGTTCCACCTCATCATGGACTGAGAGGGTGCCGGCCAAGAAAGAAGCTCCTGCTCCAACATCAACACCTTTAACCTGGACGGAAGTCTGCAGCCGTCCACATGGACAAACCAGATGTCTCCTGGAGAAACGTTTGATGGTCAGACGAGACAAAGACTGAGCTGTTTGGACACAATGACCAGAAACATGTTTGGAGGATTTTTAACCTAACAATACTGTACCAGCTGTACAGCATGGTGGTGGCAGCATCATGCTGTGGGGCCATTTGTTTGAAAATGGATTAATGGAGAATAACTCCAACCTTTAAATTGTTCAACTTCACCTCAAACCAACAGCTAGATGGTAACATCTGGGACCCAGTTGGGTATTCTAGCAGAACAATGATCCAAACACAGATCCAAACTGGTTCTGGATGGATGGATGGGAGGGAGGGATGAAAAGAGGAATGCATGGATGGACGGAACCCTTCTAAGTGGATCTAAAACCCACGAGGAAGTTCGCCGACTGGAGCAACTTTAACAGGTTCACACACTGAATAAAATCGGGAATATTTTCCTTATATTTCTTTATTCCAGTCCAAACTAAACTGGTCCGGATTGTGCTTTTGTGCTGTGAACCTGACCCGGGTTGGTCTACACACCGTAATGAAACTGTAAACTGGGCCTTTAGCAGAACCAAACTTCAGAACCAGTGTATTCCTGCAGACCTCACCGTTCTCACAGTCCGCCTGGCACAGAGAGCTGAAGCAGGGGACCCGCTCCCTCAGGTAGTGCTCCCGGACCACCCGAACCTTCCGGCCCCGGCTGCTCTTCAGGTGCAGAACCTTCTCGGTCTTGATCATCCTGAGGACTCACCTGCGGAGCTGCGGCTCGACCAGGAACTCACACATGTAAACAGCTCACAAGCAGGCGGGCGGGAAGTGTGCGCACTGACGTCATTAACGTCACGTTTTAGCTGTCCTGTCGCATTCAAGTGCTGTCGGACAGTAGGACTTTCGAGTACAAAGAATGCCAAGTCGTTTCGTTTAACAACATCAAACAGTAAAAAATTCGGACCCTTTTAAGAACAAATATTGTTAAATTATTATTAATATTGTTAAATTGCAACTGGAGAGACTGAATCGGAACAAGGCTGCAGGTCCAGATCATGTCAGCTCCTAGAGTCCTGAAGGTCTGTGCAGAGTAGCTCTGTGGGATTCTGCAGCACCTCTTCAACCTTAGTCTGGCCCAGAAGAAGGTTCCAGTGTTGTGGAAGACCTCCTGTCTTGTTCTGGTACCAAAGAAAACTCACCCATCAGTCCTCAATGACTATAGACCTGTTGCCCTGACATCCCACATCATGAAGGTCCCAGAGAGACTCCTGTTGGCCCACTGAATAAGCAAACAATGAACCATCAGGACCTCCTTCAGTTTGCTTATCCTTGTGGAGTTGGAGTTGAAGATGCCATCAAACACCTGCTTCAACAAACCCACTGTCATCTGGACAAAGCCAGCAGCACTGTGAGGATCATGTTCTTTGATTTCTCCAGAACATTTAACACAATTCAACCTGATTTGCTTTGTGAGAAACTCCAGAAGACTCAGTTGGAGGCCTCAACAACCTCCTGGATCAAAGACTACCTGACAAACAGACCACAGTTTGTGAGACTGAAGGGTTGTGTGTCTAACCAGGTAGTCAGCAGCACAGGAGCACCACAGGGGACGGTACTCTCACCATTCCTCTTCACTCTGTACACCTCAGACCTCCAGGACCAGACAGACTCCTGTCATCTGCAGAAATACTCAGATGATTCTGCAGTTGTGGGGTGGATCAGAGATGGACAAGAACCTGAGAACAGGGAGCTGGTGGACCGCTTTCTGGCATGGTGAGGAAACAATCAACTCATCTCTAACATCAATAAAACAAAGGAGATGATTGTAGAATTGAAGAGAAACAGGAATAGGTCAAACACTGTTTCCATCATGGGAGAAGAGGTGGAGGTGGTGGAGGAGTATAAATACCTCGGTGTTCACCTGGACAACATACTGGAGTGGAGATACAATTGTGAAGCCGTCTACAAGAAGAGACAGAGCAGACTGTACTCCCTGAGGAAGCTTATGACCTTCGGTGTTTGCAGCAAGATGCTGCAGAGCTTCAATAAGTCTGTTGTGGAGAGTGTGATCTCTTCTCCATCATCTGCTGGGGAAGCAGCATCAGAACCAGGGACCTGAACAAGTTCAACAAGCTAATAAAGAAGGCTGGTTCTGTTCTGAGGACTCCTCTGGAACCTCTGGAGATCATTGTGCAAAGAAGGATTCTTCATAAAATGGAGAACATTATGGAGAACCCTGAGCATCATCTTCATCAGACTGTCCTACAACAACAGAGTGTCTTCAGTCAGAGGCTTCTTCAGATCTGCTGTAAGACAGACGCTACAGGAGATCCTTCCTGCCCACAGCATCAGCATCTACAACGGCTCTGAAGAAACCTGCAGATAATGAGCTACAGCCACGTTTAATTTCTCTTTGGGATCAATAAAGTATTTTTGAATTGAATTGAATTAAATATTTGTCACATCTTCTAAAAGGTGAGAACTAAAGTAAAACAATTAGGTTGTATTAATTGATCCCATTGATCAACATCCATCTTCAGACCTCGCTTTATATTCCAGTTTTAGGAGATAGCTATCAAGCTTCACAAAAAACATTGTTTTTATTTTCTTACCATCAAAAAAAACAATAATTTAGTCAAACCAAACACAAATCTGGGCTCGCTTTCCACCTGCCTAAGCCTCAAATTCTAGTATAATGTGTTCCTGTTTGTCCTTGGTTGGAAAATGTACCGGAACATCCTCAGGAGTCATTATTGCAGCTTAAAGAGTCAGAGGTTTCTTACTGAAAGCAGATATCAAAATCTAATATGGCTGCCATATGCTTGAAGCATTACGTCACCAATAACCTGTTAATTAGCACTAATGTCACTGGGTCAGTCACATGTACACCGTTCTGTTCAGCCTGTTGGTGTTGATGTTACAACAGTGTTGAATGCATGAAATCCTGATTAATACAAGATCAGTTCAGATTAAACAATGCCTGCTGGGATTTGATCCTTTAATTACAAACATTATTAATACCTGGTGTGCCTTCCAGTAATCATGGTACCAGGTTTTTCAGTATTCATCGTACTGATCAGCCAGAGACCCAGTATTTTTTCACTGTGGTCCAGGTCAGGGTCAGTTTTCACTGTGACACTGGTCTTCATACATTTTGGGGGCTAAAATGTTAGAACCTTCCAGGTATCTCCTTCTTTTTCATTTGCTACTCGGTAAAGCTTTACAGGCTGATGTAAACATCACCCAGTTCTTTGTAATTAATAAAAGGAGGTCAATGAGCATTGATACTCTTAAAGTTTACATTTTTGGAACAATAAGCTTTATATGGATACCAGATGGAGTGCAGTTTTGCCTAAAGTAAACAGGAAGACTGGAAGATAATCTGGGATAACTTGTTCTTGGCTTCCTGTGATTTATACCATCAACAAACTCATTCATAGATCTTGTTTCATCCCAAGAAGAGTCCACAGAGTGGACCTCTTAGCAGACCCTCGTGTTTGCTGTCGTGGAGCTGTGGGTACCTTCCCTCAGAGGTTCTGGGAATGTCCACCTGAGGCTAAATTCTGATGTTTCTGTCCAGGTTTCTGATTTATTTTTAAATGTGTCTGCATCATAACCAGTTTAATATTTAATGCTGTGTGGCAGTTGTCTGTTCCCACAGATAAAAGTAGAATCATTTTTGGCTGGCCCTAGATGCTAAGACCCTGACTAAACTCAGATGGGAAGGTCCCACAAGGTAAGAAACTCTGGGTCTGTACATACAGATAAGCACAGAAAATTCACTTGGGAGTGCTTGTAATGTCCGGGTGGCCATGGCGCCCTGGGCAGTGGGCCATATTTAAAAACGCCCCTGACTTTCCCGAGGTTCATGGAACGCAGCATCGCTTCCTCGCCGTTCCTCTGGAGTGACGCGGAGTGAGTCCTCTTGGCGTCATCGCTGATCTTTGGCTGCATCGCCCGGATACGCTGCAGGGGTGGAGGGGGTGACTCCTCTTGGTTCCTCCGCGCAGAGACGCTGCAACGGAGCTCAGACACAACTTGGAAACTGCAGCGATGCTGAGGACTTTACCGCCGCTTCAGGTTCGGCTTCCTCTGGGAAAATCCATCATCTAAGAATATTTCTGCCCACAGAGAGCTGCTGCTGACTGCTGGCCCACAGTCCGTCTGACCGAACTTTGTTCTGGACGCATCCACGCTGCAGGTAAGCTGGAGAACCTGTAATCGGGAGGTTATTTAGTTCAGTTAAACCTGAACTCATGTTGGAAATAGCGGAAATACACTGAAAGATTAGTTACTTCCAATCAGTACTAGTTAACTTCAGTTTCTGTTTCACTGACAGTAATTAATAAAAATACAAATCTTTTAAGGGGAAATGAACAGTAATAATAAGCGTCTTCATTTTGAAAAATAGAATAAAAATAATTTCTAATAAGCCTATTATTAAGAGTTGTTAGAGTTTTACTCATTTTGTGTTTATTTAATGCCCTGCAGCGCTTTATTGGTGCTCTTAGGTCAGAGAGTTTTTATTGGACTGGTCCGGACCTGCTGGGTGGACAGATGAATTGGTCCAGTTTCCCAGTCTGCTCTCTGCGGTCGTGTTTCGGTGTAAATTAAGCAGCAGGTCAGCCTGATCACTGCTGCTGCTATTTTTCCATTGATCCACTGAAGCATCACAGCAGGCTCATTTCACCAAGGAAGCGAGGCGCTGCCGCCGCCAGAGGGCGACGCTGAGCAGCACACAGGTCACACCTGCAGGTTGAAACGCTCCTGCTCACATGTGCAGGTCTGACGGTCGCATTCAGTAAGTGCCTGGAGGCTGCAGAGTAATTTAACCTGATGCACACACAGAGGAGGCTTCCAGTGTTCTCCTGGTGGTGCTCCACTTAGCGCTCTGCAGCCATGTGTCACCGAGACATTTGTCACAAATGTGGCCGAGCAATAAAAATAATGCAGCTGCTGAAGCTTCGTGAGCTCTTACTTTAATTAAATTCCTCTTAAGAGGATGCACTGAGCTGCTGCTGCAGCTGCTGGGTCAACAGTTCAGTTTCAAAAATCTTCTCAGGGAGAAAAATTGCAGAGGTTAGTCACTGGACTTTTATTTCACTATTTTTTTTCTGATTGCCTTTAAATCTTTTAAAAAACTTCATTAAAAACACTGCTCTGATTAGTTTTAATTTTTTGTATTTTCTTTCTAAACATAAAATAGCATTTTATTGACATCGTTGATTTAGAGTAAACACATCAGAATCCATCCCGTTTTTACACGGAGAGGATTCCTTCCAGCGTTCACGGTCCAGATCTGCTGATCTCTCACAGTGTCCATCTACTTCTCATTTATCTTAGGTCTGTAGGTTAAACTTCACCTAAATTCTAGTTTATCATCTGAAGATAAAATGTTGAAGGTCCTGTGAGTTTCAGAGGCTTTAATTTAACTTCCACTCAGGTAAACTGGTTCATCTAACTTTTATCAAGTTTCTTTTTACTCATCCTCCAGTCAACTTACCACAGATATAATTCTGTCCATTTCCCTTCTATCAGATTTTTTTTCACAATTAATTAAATGCGTCAAAACTATGAACTCCCACATTTTCAGTCAATAAAAGCACCAACCATGAAGAACTATTTTGGTGTTTGGGAAATATTTGTTGCATTCATGCTTTGTTGCATCAGTGGGGAAAATAAAATAGATTAGAACAGGATGTAAAGAACTTACTGGGTTTTCAGGGACCAGTTATGGTTCTGCAGACCAACAGCTGCTGGGAGGAGGACTTGTGATGTCTCTCCTTTGTTGCTGAAGCAGCTCTCCAGTTATGCAACAGTTTCATGAATGGGGCGGTAGACAGAGTTCTTCTGTGTCCCAGCACCTGCTCTGGGTCCAGGGGCATCCTAGGACACAGCCGTCCTTCCTAACAAGCTTATCTAACTGCTTCGTCTCAGCTCTGGATAAGCTGCTGCTCAAACATAGAAGACAGTTGATGCTACCAGAGTAAAAGAAAGTCTCCAGGGTGGCCCCTGCACTCTAAAAGGTCTCAGCCTCCTGAACAGGTGGAATCATCTCAGACCTTCTGGTAAAAAGCTTCAGTGTTGTGACTCCAGTCCACCGCCGTCAATGTGGTGGGTCTGAGCCTGCAGAAATCCACCACCAGCTTCCTGGATTTCCCCACATTGTTCTGGAGATGATTCATTTGGTACCAGTTCACAAAATCCTGTGTCCAGTGTCTGTACTCTGAGTCATCCTCACCTGTGATGAGTCCACCTATGGCATTTATAGCAATCTGTTAATTCCTTCATTTTTTTGTTGGATTTGGATTTCTTGCGTTGTATTAAAAATAAAATTTAGTCAGTTAAAAATCAGAACCGGCAGGTCAGACTTGCCAGTAGAAGGCTGATCGGTGCAGTTTTGAAATAAAATCATGGGTGTTTGCGCTGCAGACCAGCTGCACTCTGCCTGACTCCAGGGAGATGAGTGGGAAAGATTGCAAAAAGCCATGCAAGATTTAGGTAGGAGAGTGAGAGTGGCAGCTGCGGCCTGCTGGAGTCTCAGGATGGCTCGTTTGTGTTTTAGTGAGAAGAAGAAGAAGTGATCGATTCAAAGAAGCTGAGACCGATGTGTTCTCTGACGTTTTCTACTTTGTTGCAGCTGGAGAAAATCTCACCTTTAATGAACCCAAAGTCTGCACCACCAACCCCTCATTAGGAGCTAACGATGCTCAGTCAGCCTTTTACATCTGATCCGCCTGTTTGCATGAAAGGTTGCTCTTCATGTGCTTGTTCAGCTTCACAGTGAGAATAATTCCAGTTAAGGAATAACAAACAGCAGCTGAGCAGCAGCTGTTTCATGCACACAAACTGAGGAGAGAACCTCTAAAACAGCTGCACTTTCACAACTTTTCACTCATTGTTCTATTGATTCAGAGCCAATCCAGCTGTCCATCGGATCGCTGAATTGGTTCTGTGTCACAGTTTGAGATCTGCAGCGGGAGCAGCAACAGCTGTGTTTCCAGTCTGCTGAACCTTTCAAAACTGGGAATCCTCCAGATCGATACATTTGATTGGTGCTGATGAGTCGGGGAACGTTGGCTGTTGTTTCTTCAGGGCAGATTTTTATTGGAGCTCTGCAGGAACCACATATCTAATCCTATTGTTTAATGTTCAGGAGATGATAAAAACCCGACCCGTTTCTCTACGGATGAATTAAATTTAACCTCAAATGACCAACAACACATGACATAAAACACCATCATCATTAACCAACCACAGAACCAGAATACAACCACTATTTGAAAACCTGACTCCACCTCTGATCCGGCAGCTCCTAGAACCTCCTTCAGCAGCCTGTAGAACCTCCTACAGCTCATCAGCCCTGTAGTTGGTATGAGCTGTTTGTCTTAGTATGCTGTGTTTTGGTTTTATCCAAACATGGTTCTGTACATTATGGTCACCCATCTTCACCTTGGTCTCATCTATCTGGAGGACATTGTCCCAGAAATCTAGGGATAATCTAAGGATAATTTAAGGATAAAACGAGGAAAAACTAAACTAAATGGACCAAAATAATGATAAAAAACAACTGCATAAAATTAAGAAAAGAAACATTGGTAAGCATGAGAAAATTCATGATAAGACCCCAAGAAGTGAAATAAATTCAGGAAGAAAATATGAACCAATAACAAAATATAGCTAGGAATAAAAAAAGGAAAACAATGATTAAAACAGGATAAAACAAACAAGGATAAAGCCAGGGAAAAAAAGAACATCTGTTCATTAACTGAACATCTTAATGAAACCAGTAAGACTAGTATAAAGTATTTCCTCCTTAGTATTATGTTAATAGTAGACCAAAGTTTTTATTTAACTTTATCAAATGTGTGCATCTCCCTTTGACCGTAGCTGATTAAGATGCAGATAATGAAGTAAAACTATTATCAGAAGTTGCTTGTGTTTGATGAATTATGGAGCGACTTCAGTCAGGAGGTTGTTCTCTCAGGACGAGGAAGCAACAAAACATCAGCCATGAAATTCAAATGGTTCACAAGGTGGAGGAGCATTAAGGCCAGCAGCCCGTCGGCTCCCAGCATCTCATTCAGGCTCCAACAAAGATGAGAAAAGTAGGAAAAGCAACATGAAAGACCTTTAAGTGCTTCTGCAGGGTGGGTGCTGTGGAGTGGACAGAGGGGGGGTGACTATTATAAAACCTCATGAATTTATCTCCTCAGGCCATGAGTGGCAGATGGAGGACGGGACAGGTCATTGGGGTTGTTTGGACCTTTGGGGTCAATGAAACATAAGAAAATGGGGCCAGTGTTTGTGTTCTGTTTGTTTGGTCGGATAAAACAGCAAAAGGAGTTCCCTCTGCTCGGATTTTTCGACGCATCGACCGATACGGGTTTTTCTTCTGCCGATACTGATATTTAAACTTCAGGGAGACTGATTGCCAATATTTAAGGAAACCAGTCATTTTATTTTGCCTGTATGATTTTTTTGGCGTTCTCATTGTTTTGACCGGTGATCCAATTTTCTTTCCCATAAAACCTGTGCAGCTTGAGGCTGAAGTGAGCTGGTTGAAGCAGTACTTTCTGTAGTTCTGATAATCTGATGATGGAGACCTTTGAGGCGCCTTCTGGATGCTTGTTTCAGCCACTATGTCAACAGCAGCCAAAAGGAGAATATCAGAATCACATGGACCTGATTAACGAGTGAAGCTCAGTGCACTGAGCCCAGTTCACCTTTTTAGCAGAGCCAGAATTTAGGTGAACCATATTCCCCTGATGTTCACACTTTGAGCTGCATTTGTGACGTCAGCATCAGCTCCACTCCATGTGGTCGGCTTTTTAACATGAGGTTTCTCCTCCATCGTTAATAACAGAAAGTCTGATGGTGCAGCAGGCGAAGCACCGACAGCAGTGTGTCCAAACAGTCTGTAAACAACAGCTGTGTGTGTGTGTGTGTGTGTTTGTGTGTCTGTAGTCTCTCTGTTGGCCTTTGGGTCAACCTTCATGCAGAAATTTAAACATGACTGTCATGATTTGACCGTGTTTGGGTTTTGGGGCTTTTCTGATTATGGTCTTCCGGTTGTGTTTCTGATCATATTCCAGGTGGTGCTTTAGTTCTTTCCTTAGGTTTAGATTCTCATGATTCTTGTATTCTGTTCTGAGGGCATTTAAGTTTATGTTCTGTTATCGCTGTGTTTCTTAGGTTTGATTATGTCCTTGTATTCCTGTTTTAGTTCCAGCCATGTATTGTGTTCACTCCAGCCACAGCCTTTAATCAGCTTCACCTGCTCCACCTAATCAGTCTCGCTGCTTTCACCTTTGTCAGGGTCTATATACTCTTCAGTCCTGTTTGTTCCTTGCTGGTTTATTTGGTTCTGCTCCATTCATGCCAAGTCTGTTGTCCATGCCAATTTGCCTTGGGTCAACTCCAGAAGCTATTCTGACAGCACTCAGTTTTCCCACCATGAAAACCTGGGAATGAACGTTGAAACTTATCAGGATGAAGATAAATTTTAATGATTTATCTCTGGGACCTGTGGTTCGACTCGAAAGCTGTTGCTAGCGACACTTCAGCTAACTAACTGAAGGATTTTCTTACGAAGCTAAAGGTAATGCGTGTTTGTCCTCTAAAATACATGTCTAAAAAATGATAATAAGAAGTTTTACCCTTTTCATTGCTAGTTATGATGTTTTTTCAGAAGTTCCCAGAAAGACTCGTAACCTTCGTGACCTGGAGTACAACATGTAGCTCTTTGACAGACAGGAGGGGGCCCTGCGAGTCTCTGTCAACCCAGCATCTGATTGAGACCGATTGCTGATACTTAACTCAGTGGTTGGTTGAAGGAATCGTCGATTGTTTGATAAACCCACTCAATTTAGTCTTAGACTGTTTTTCCTGTTGCAGCTTTTAGCATGCAACATTCGGATCTCTGTCCCTTCCTCTTTCAGGAAGATGCTTCATTCAGATCACTTTCCAGGACGTTTGTGTTTTAGGCCTTAGACAGAAAACTGAAATCCGCCAACTTTGAAGAAAATCAGAGTTGGCCAGTAAAAGCCTGATCAGTGCATCCCTAAAGCAGACCTACAGGGGTTGGACAATGAAACTGAAACACCTGTCATTTTAGTGTGGGAGGTTTCATGGCTAAATTGGACCAGCCTGGCAGCCAGTCTTCATTGATTGCACATTGCACCAGTAAGAGCAGAGTGTGAAGGTTCAATTAGCAGGGTAAGAGCACAATTTTGCTCAAAATATTGAAATGCACACAACATTATGGGTGACATACCAGAGTTCAAAAGAGGACAAATTGTTGGTGTACGTCTTGCTGGTGCATCTGTGACCAAGACAGCAAGTCTTTGTGATGTATCAAGAGCCACGGTATCCAGGGTAATGTCAGCATACCACCAAGAAGGACGAACCACATCCAACAGGATTAGCTGTGGACGCAAGAGGAAGCTGTCTGAAAGGGATGTTCGGGTGCTAACCCGGATTGTATCCAAAAAACATAAAACCACGGCTGCCCAAATCACGGCAGAATTAAATGTGCACCTCAACTCTCCTGTTTCCACCAGAACTGTCCGTCCGGAGCTCCACAGGGTCAATATACACGGCCGGGCTGCTATAGCCAAACCTTTGGTCACTCATGCCAATGCCAAACGTCGGTTTCAATGGTGCAAGGAGCGCAAATCTTGGGCTGTGGACAATGTGAAACATGTATTGTTCTCTGATGAGTCCACCTTTACTGTTTTCCCCACATCCGGGAGAGTTACGTTGTGGAGAAGCCCCAAAGAAGCGTACCACCCAGACTGTTGCATGCCCAGAGTGAAGCATGGGGGTGGATCAGTGATGGTTTGGGCTGCCATATCATGGCATTCCCTTGGCCCAATACTTGTGCTAGATGGGCGCGTCACTGCCAAGGACTACCGAACCATTCTTGAGGACCATGTGCATCCAATGGTTCAAACATTGTATCCTGAGGCGGTGCCGTGTATCAGGATGACAATGCACCAATACACACAGCAGACTGGTGAAAGATTGGTTTGATGAACATTAAAGTGAAGTTGAACATCTCCCATGGCCTGCACAGTCCACCAGATCTGAATATTATTGAGCCACTTTGGGGTGTTTTGGAGGAGCGAGTCAGGAACGTTTTCCTCCACCAGTATCACGTAGTGACCTGGCCACTATCCTGCAAGAAGAATGGCTTAAAATCCCTCTGACCACTGTGCAGGACTTGTATATGTCATTCCCAAGACGAATTGACGCTGTATTGGCCGCAAAAGGAGGCCCTACACCATACTAATAAATTATTGTGGTCTAAAACCAGGTGTTTCAGTTTCATTGTCCAACCCCTGTATTTTCATGCTGTAGCTCTAACCAGGATCCCAGAAACCCCGTTCCTCCTCCACATCAATGTGGCCCCATTTAGGGTCAGACCAGAAAGAACGCCAATGCAAGAATATTTTTTCTGAATTTAGTCAGAGATCTGAGCATTCACTGAGCAAATACCTCCACAGTCAGAGTTTCAGCTCTAAACTCCAAACTGTTTCTACATGAATGCAGCGAGCCTGAAAAGGAAGAGAGGAGGTCAGGTCTCATTATGCAGGTTCGGGTTTGTCTATTAATAATAATAGAGACTTTATTGATCTCACAATAGAGAAATTATCCTCTGCATTAAACCCATCCCTTAGGGAGCAGTGGGCTGCCCTTGTGCGGCGCCAGGTGAGCATTCAGGGGCTAAAGGTCTTGTTCAGGGACCCAGAGCGGCAGGCTGTGGGATTCGAACCAGGGTACTTGTGGCCTCTCCAGGATGCAAATGCCCTGCTCTCGAACTACTAGGCCACCACTCCCCTATCACAGGTGTAGACCAGTTTATCCCAGTCTGATCACCACCAGTGTCTAAACAGGTTTGTGGGAAACTAAATATGACCTGTGGGCACATTTTACCTGTGTAACCTGCAGCACCAACATGTTCAAAGGAAATTTAGATTTTTAAATAAATCCCAAGTCTGTGGTTCTTCTTTAAAGGATTTGTTGATTTTGATTTTGATTTTTCATACTGGGTAAATTTCCTCCGAAGATACCCGGCAGCACTGATGTGTTCTGCCAAACCCGGTGCCTTTTCCTACTGCATTCATCAAACAGGAGATCTAGGATCAGAAAATATCAGATAATAAATGACATTGCTGGTTCTGAGTGATGAGAACAACCAGAGATCATCCTGTTTCTTCAGGACTGAGGGAAGGATGGATTTTACCTTGCATTTACTGGAACTCTACACACACTATCCATCTCTGATGGCTTCCTTCCCAAAGCTCCAGCATCACAGCGCATAATACGACGTCCAAAGGAGCTCAACATGAAGAAGTGTTCCTGAAGAGATTCTTCCTCTTCTCTGACAGTCAGCAGCTCCTGTGGGATCCCTTATCAACCAGTTTGAGAGCTGCTCACCAAACATCCTGGGATGATAAACGTCCGCTTTGATTAGACGGTAAAGTAGAGGCTGTTTGGATTCGATCATTCGGGAATCAGAGTTAAATTCAGTGATTCAGGATGTTGGTCAGTATTCCTAAACAACTCAAGGACACTTCAGTAAATATTTCATAAATACAGAAAGGGTCACTTTGTGACAGATTTTTACATTTAGCAGCTCCATATGCATACAGGTTAGTTTCCTGTTGTTGTGGCTCATACATGTACCGCTGCACCCCCTCATGTGTCCTCACAACAGCATTAATGCCCCACCCCCTCTATCTGCAACAACTGGTCCAAAACAGCGTAGATATAATTCTATGACCCAAAAGACAAAAAACACTGAAGGGAGCTGCCTAGCGGTGAGTTAAGACCTTCAATAATGTTGCTAATCTGTGTAGCCAAACAATCAAAAGACACCATTTGCTAGAAGTTTTAAAATATTTGGACTGAGCTAAGTGGTTCACTGAAAAACGGGTTTAATTCAATTCAGTTCAGTTTATTTATATAGCGCCAATTCACAACACATGTCGTCTCAAGGCACTTCACAAAAGTCAGGTTCATACATTCCAATTAATCTTAATCATTGAACAGTGCAGTCAGATTCTGTTATTTATTCAAATTGGATAAAAAGTTTTTCTATCTAAGGAAACCCAGCAGATTGCATCCAGTCAGTGACTTGCAGCATTCACTCCTCCTGGATGAGCATGTAGAGACAGTGGACAGTCACTGGCGTTGACTTTGCAGCAATCCCTCATACTGAGCATGCATGTAGCGACAGTGGAGAGGAAAAACTCCCTTTTAACAGGAAGAAACCTCTAGCAGAACCAGGCTCAGTGTGAGCGGCCATCTGCCACGACCGACTGGGGGTTAGAGAGAATAGAGCAGAGACACAAAGAGAACAAAGAAGCACTGATCCAGGAGTACTTTCTATGGGAAGGAAAAGGTAAATGTTAATGGATGTAGCTCCTTTAGTCGTTTCACCTAGAAAGAAGGAACAGATAAACTCTGAGCCAGTTTTCAAGGTTAGAGTCTGAAAGAGCACATAGAGTTAGTTACAGTAAAAGCTCAGTCAGTAGCCATGTCTAGGAGAGAGAAAGGGTTAAACACTGAAAGACAGGGCCATGTGGATCAACACATGGGTTTAACAGTATAAAAAGGATCTGCTGCATTTTAACGTATTCACCAACAGCCCTGCATAGTTTCTGTGTTTTTGGTAACTTTAGATCATATTTTTGTTGAGGTTAACTAAACCAGCTACGGTCGGCGGGGCGATCACGGGGCTGCCGGTCAGGTGCTAATATTTAAACAGATTATACCACTCAGCATTAAATTCTTCACCGTTGAAAAGACGAGAGCTTTACTGTCAATTTTAAATTTCTCGTAAACGTTAGGGAGTTGATCTTTAAGATGCTTCACCAGGTTTGTGGAGCTGCTAAGCTTTCTAGGCCCTGCTCTACATCAGACCTTATCTGGAGCTTTTTCTCTGCTTCACAGGAATAAAATCTCCAAGCAGCAGGTTCATTTTTCGTATTCAATTAAACACAGCCCCTGAGGCTCTTCTCCGGATGTTCTTGCTATGTTGGTGGAGACTTCAACCTCCAGCAGCAGCTTACTGCTTTGGTTCTCAGTCATGATTGTTCAGGTGAGCCTCTGCAGGAAGAGGGGGGCTTAGCGTAGCTGTGTGCTGACTTGGCTCAGTTTATTTCGACATATTCAACATTCGATTCTTTAAACCTATCTCTTTTTTCAATTATATTAAAATATAATAAAGGTCTTGAAAACAAGCAGTGACCAGTGCTGAACAGAGGCTGTGACACAAACAATCAACCATAATGATAGAAATTATACCTAATTTATTGTCTTGGTTTGAAAAATGACATTAATGCTCCACAGTCATCAGAAACTGCATCACTAACATTTTTTTAGTTTGTGTCAAGGAGAAACTGTCGGCTGCTTATTAAAATGAAGAACTAAACACAAACCAGCTGCACTGCTGAGTCAAAACAGTCTACCTTCTACCATTGAAGCATCACATATGTATTTAAATTCCATGATTTTTTCCCGTATTCTGTATTGTGTGACTAGCTGGTCGCAGGTATGCAAAACAGTTTTAAAACCTCTTCAATCAACCTTCAAAAGTGCAATAAAAATTCATGACAAGAAATGTAGACAGTATCACCACTGTCATATTCTTTCAAAATACAATTTTTAAAATTTTAATAACCTTATTATGCATGCAAGCATTTGCTTACTTTTTAAAATTATTCATGGTATTAGTGCTCCTCCTCTAAGAAGGTATGTCACACTGAGCTTAGAAAAAACAACTAGAGTAAAAAGGGCGACCTCTAGAGGAGAGTGCAGCATTCCAAAATGTAAGACATCTTTAGCTAAATCTGCCTTCTCTGTTGTTGCCATGAGTCAGTGGAATAAATTACCAGCTGAGATTATAACATGTACAAGTCTCTCAATGTTTGCACATTTGACAAAGAAATGGCTTTTATCAAAGCAGGTCTGCACTCATTAGTGATGAATGTGTGTAAATGAAAGGATAGTTGGTTCTTTTGGAAAGTATGTGAGAGTGCCAAAGTGTATGTGTGTATGAACAAATAGGTATGTTTATTGTATAGGTGCAAGCGTGTGATAGAGAAATGATGAATCCCTGGAAGTCTTTAATGTAACTGAGGGGTCTGTTACGATTGTGTTGTATGATTAACATCAACCTGTCAAGGGACTACAGGTGGAAATTAGCATCTTTTGCTATAACCTGGCACCATGCATATTTCCTATTTTTAGGTCATTGTATTGTTGTGCACTGTCCCTGTACAAATAAAAAAAACAATCAGTCAATCAATCAATCAGTTTCCTCCTGGTTTTTCCAAACACAGAGTTTTCCTTCAGGCACATCCGAAGACCTTCAGAGGCCCTTAACATGTTCCTGCAGCACAGAGACCTGCTTTATTCCCCTGACAGGTTAGCCTCAGAGGAAACATTCCTACACACATGACGTTAAAGACCTAAAACTGAGAATCGCCCGTCCGTGCTCTCAGTCATTGAGTTTTTTTATTAAAAGATTCGGATCAACTTCCTGCTTTTTTCCCTTCAACCTTTAAACTTCTGCAGCTGCTCCATATTTCAGCTGAGTCTTTTCCAGGGGCCACCAGCTGACCTTCAGCCTGTTAATGAAGCGATGCTCTGATTGCTGCTGTGCATCAGAAGCACCTTCATCTTCTCTCATGCGACTGCTGAAGCAAATATCTAAAGAAACTCTGCAGATAAACGTCCGGCTTTAATGTAGCAGCAGGGCTGCAACAACATACTAATTATGACTGACAGTCCTCAGAGGTCTTACATGATGGAGGGTTTGGAGACACAGCTGTGGGCTTTACTAAGCAGGGGAGATGAAGCCTGTTAGCATTAAAATGTTTGTTCAGATTAAGCTACGAATTAACCTTCTTTTACCCAGAATTAAGGATCTGATTTAGGCTTTAAACTGACATTTTAACGCCTACAGATTATATATCACATTGGGAAGGAAGGAAGGAATTAAGGAAAGAACGAGAGACATAAGGGAGAGAGACAAGAAGGAAGAAATATAGGAGGGAAGGACACAGGGAAGGTGGGAAAGAAATAAGGATGAAAAGAAGGATGTAAAGAGGAAGGAAGAATAACATCTGGAAGTAGACATATTTTTCCAAACTTAGAAAATACTCAAATCAAATTCCATCCTTTTCCAGACTGTGGAGGGGCAGTGGCATTAACCTAATAAATTTAAACCATTTTTAATACAAAGCTGCAGAAATAGTAACTCATGTAACCCAGAGATCCTGAAAATCTTTCCCCAAGCTAGTTTTGGCTAAACAGGTTTTCTGTTGAATAAGAAGGAGACATGTTCAATGAAAAGGTTCTGAGAGCGTCATTATTTAGTATCAATGATTCATCTGTGTGTAAACTTAGTTTATTGTCACCATTCTCTTAAACAATGCCTTCCTGGTGATCAGTTCAGTCCAGATTAAGCTGATCTGCTTGGGAGATCTTATTCATTTTCCTAGTAGTATACACCAGATAGAGCACTGAGCTCCACCAACCTGGAAACAGGGGGCACCGGGCCAGAGGAGAGACTGGACCTGTTCTGTAAAACCACTTACCAATCCAGAACAACTACTGAGATACTCCTGAGAACCCATCTACTGTCACTGCCAGACTGACGAAAGCAGGAATGAACAGAGATATATCAGAAGCTAACAGTAAATCAGGTATGCTAAGATCAGAATAATTTATTTTAAATAGCAAACAACATCTGTTATCTGGTTATGTCAAGATAATGAGGAAAACACGTTTTTTATAGCTTTTGAATTTCGTTACATTATTAAGCATATTCAGTTATTCTAAAGAGGAATAAAACTGTGGATGTCAGAATAAATAAAGAACTTAGCAAAAAGGTAAAAATAAGCAAGCAGATGAATAATTTCATCCTTAAAGATATCCAGTTATGTTCAGACATAAAAAGCTTCCTGAGGTCAAAGGATGAACTTGAGATGTCTCTGCTGTTGATGAAGACTGCTGGCCTTCATGTTGTCCTCCACTTCCTTCACTGGGATGGAAATCAGGTCCAGCTTTCTCCTGCTCCTCCTAAAATCCAAATCATCTCTTTTGTCTTGTTCACATTTATCAAACTCTCTGATTTCTTCAGTTTTTTGTGACATTACGTTTTAACTGAGAATATCTGCGGATCATAATGAGATTCAGTTATGAATTTCGTTGGTAGTCGCATGTTTGTGTGTGTTGGAGATCTTGTCACACCCCAGAGAATAAAGACCAATGTTCACATTTGCTCACCATGACGTTTCTGAAGGCTTACCTGCTGAGCTCCCCTCTGCGCTCCAAGATTTATGGGACTTTCACTGTGTGTGTGTCTGCTGTGATCGTGCATATTGGCTGAAGATGGTTCCTCTCATTCAGAGCTTGACCGCTACATAAGAACCTTTTCTTCCCTGAGCTTCACAAAGAGCTTATTTCTCTGCTTGTCTGGTCTGTTTTGGACTTTCTGCAGATGAAGTCTCTGCAGAATCTACGAATATGAATCATTTTGTCCTGCAGCTATTAAGACTTCAAGGACAAACAGTGTGGTAAATCTGAAGGTACATAACAGCGAATGCAGTCCTGGAGCTGCTGACAGGTTCCAACAAGACTGATGCTGAAGGTAAGCTTCTCAGTCCGAAAACAACCAGCCAGCTGATTCTGAACGTTTCAACATAAAGTCGAAGAATACGAAGGAAGTTTTTCCATTTCAGCTCAGATTGGATTTCCAACTTTACTGCAGCTTCTTAAACTGACTGTGATGTGAGAACTTTATGATATTGTAGAAACAGGTGATGGATCCTGGCTTTGTTACTTATACTCCTCAAGATATTTAACTTGAAACTTTGAATGCTTCAGGACCTGCAGCTGAGCTGAAGCCATGATCAGCGCTCCCTTTAGATGCTGCAATGATAACTTGGTCTTTATGGTCTGATTTCTGCATGAAAGCCATAAAACCAAAAGCATGTTTTATATATGGGAGAAAATCTAAACTGTGGATGCTTACAAATACATAGCGATGGTCTTTGACAAAGACTGAGACAGGTAAATTCATTAAGCGTCTTTCAGATGTGAATGTGTGTGAACCTGAGTTTGTGTTTGCTTTGAATTCTGAAACAAGGAGATCTACTCCTAAACTACCCTCACAGACACTATGCATGCATTTAGGGGAAAGCCTGCCCATAATATTGTGTATGTATGTAAATCACAGCCAGAGCACCTGGCTTTGTGTAAAATAATAGATTACATATGTTTATGATATGTAGATTGTGCAAAAATACCATCTTCTGAAAGCTAATTTTGGGGCAGGAGAAAAGAAGGGAAAAGTGACCTGGATGCTGTCTGCTTGATGGTTTTATCACAATTTTGTTGAAAGTCTGTCTAATCCACACAGCATCTGAACATCTGCTTGAAGGCCATGTTCTGGGATCTCCATGGAAGGAACATGTAATCAAAAATCAAAATGCATCATTAGAAGACAGGCTTGTTTGCATCAGACCAGTGTGTCTTCAGGGTGGCCTTGTGATGCTCCTCAATGAGAACTAACTGGTACTCAGATTCCTTCATCCCTTCAGCAGACAGACTGCTAAATGATTGAGTTGCTTGTTGACCTGAAGCTCGTCCTAAAGACCGTCCTAAAGTTGCTGCTGATGTTGGGTGAGTGTGGTTTATTTACTGTATGCTTACTATCAGGCCCATGGGATTTATTACACCTGGGATTGATCGCCCACTCAGGGGATAAATAAGTCCTCTGACTGTTTCTCAGACAGCATTAATGGTGCTTGGATTGAATGTACATTTCTATGAACCCTGGTGGTCTTGTTTAATCAGCCACTATATCTGCGGTGCAGATGCAGAACTTGGTATCTCAGAAGGAATTTAAGCTCTCTCTACAGTCCAGGCTAGCTGCTTCTAGACATGTCTTTATGTAATGTTTAGGTGACTAAAGAGCACTGTGATCCCAGTGGGACATACTGTACCTGGTTAAATACGTGATTGACTGAACAGTTGTTCAGTATTTGGAACAAATCAAAGCAGCTGCACTCATTGCATAGGTTCCTGACGCCTAAAACAAGCAGGTACCGTTGCACCCTGAGTTCTAAAAGCTATAAGCCCACCGACTTTGTTCTGCAGTGTGTTCATAGCAGCAACTTTGTTTTCCATCCGATGTGATTTTTTAATCTTTGCCTACAGTCACATCCACATTCATCATGTGGAGCTTCATCTCATCATAGACTTTGCCTTGGGGGAGTGGTGACCTAGTGGTTAGAGGGCAAGGCATTTGTGTCTCGGAGAGACCACAAGTACCCTGGTTCGAATCCCACAGCCTACCACTCTGGGTCCCTTAACCCCTGAATGCTCCCCTAAGGGATGAGTTAACTGCAGAGGATAATTTCTCCATTGTTCAGATCAATAAAGTCTATATTATTAATTATTATTATTATTATTATCTAATTTCCTCCATTCTGGTGCTGAACAGCTGGACAGACTGGTCTTTTAAAGGTTCATGCAGATCTTTAATGCAGGTCTGTTTCAAACCTGCACAAACTTAATCTCTCAGACCCTTGCAATGCTTAATTTATTACTACAAACTCAGGAATGAGTTGTGAACATTGATTATGTGCTGAAAACCTTATCAGCTTTAGTACAAATCAGCAGTCTGCAGATTCATTCCTTTATCCTTTCATAGACTTTTAATATTTAAAAATACCAAGAAAGCACACTATTTAAAGATGTTTCTCCTGTTAATTATGTGAGAAATAATTGTATCATTTTATTTGGTTTTATTATTTATAAGACCAACAGATAAATTTTAGTTTTCATTTCCTCAAGATGAAATCATAAAACTCGTCCAGAAGCTGTGGGGCAGCCCAGCATATCTGAGTGTGCAGCGGATGCTTCCTGCAGGCGGAAAACTGAGATACCGAATTGAAAACCCTGCAGCCACTCTGAGAGAATAAGGATTTGTAGATATGAGCATTATTATGCAGGAAGTGCATTTCCCATTAGCCTGACCTGACTCCTGACTGTCCGTCTCAGGACTCCCACGTACCTCCACAACTTCAGGGTTTTCTTCATCCCTGTGCAGATCAATTATTAGCCAGTTTATCTCAATGACAGGTGGAGTGTCCGCCGCAGTGCGCTGTGTGCGACTTTTTTACAAATAGTGCTGATATGTCTTCCTGTGTGTGCCGGATCACCCCGGGGGAATATCCCTACCAACCCGCAGCCTCCCGGTTTAACTCCTCTAACCCACGATCAATAAGCTCAGAGGAGCGAGCTGCCTTCTGATTAAAGAAACACTCATCGATATCTCTAGATTAGAAGAAGACACACACAGAATCAACACCTGACAACCGCTGAATGTTTTTATTGCCAAATGAGGATTTTTCAGTTTAATCGTCAGGTGATGGGTTGGATCAGAGGGTGAAGCTGTGTTGGAGGGCTGATATTGGATTACATGGAAGCTGGAGATTTCTAGGATGACTCTTTGACACTCAGTGAAGGGTCTTCTGTTGCCACCACAGGGTGCTCCACGGGGCTGTCAGGACCAGCCTCCTCCTGGAAACGCTCAGCAGGGACCGTTTTCCTGGTTTAGCTGCTTAAAAGGATGCAGGGACAGGTCACATTCTTCCTGCTTTGCTTCTACAGCTTAGCGTGTTGTTTTATTCAGCGGCACCTTGAGAACCTAGATCAGATGTTGCAGCAGGATCCGTGGGTTAAAATAACTTACTTTCAGTGCTGTCTCCTTGGTGTGGAGATGATGGACTTGCAGTTCATGATGTGAGGTCAGTGTAGGTTCACACCAATAAGTGCAGGTCCCACTCCAAAGGTTTTGATACCACCACACCCCCCAGCAGACCAACCAGGACCCAGATATTCTATGCAGAGACACACACTTGATTTTGACCTTGTATCTCCAGAGACTCTTTGCTCTCCTGCCTTCTTCAGCTTGCCAGCTGCATTCAGTGATTTAGCCAAAACAAACTTCCAGACTAGTGTTGATACTCACGAGCTCTGTATTTATCCATTTTTATCCAGAAAACTGGACCCAGTCAGAACCAGGATTACCTGGTTTGAATAATAGGCTACGTCACGTTTTCTAATTCAGAGTGAATTTTGCACAAATCCAGTCCTGTTTTTCATGTCTCAACCTGGTTTTAAGTCTTCTGTAACGTTTTCCAACACATCATCTAAACCACAGTGAAGAACGTCCAGAGCCAACTGGACCACCTCCACTGTCCTCCTTTTACATGACCTCCATGGTGAACAGAAGCAGCTCTGTCCTCTCTGTCCCTTCAACCAACAGATGAGCTTAAGGAAACCTCATATCTGTGGGGATCCAGTTGGTTCTGTAGCATAAAAAACAACAGCATGTGTTGGACCCTAAGTATGTTTAAATGTAAATGTAATCTTTGCATTAAGATCAAATCAGAAATGTAAAATCAGATTTTTCTCTCACAGTTTTAAAGCGTTCTGCGTAAATCTAGACTAAATCTCTGATCTGATTCCTCCCTGACTGAGGCTTTGAGGCCTTCTGCTTAATCAGCAGCGGAGTTTGGCTCCTGGTCGATGGAGAAGGTGCATGGAGGAGTGGGGGGTGGCGGGTGGGGGTCAGAGCAAGACTGTGACTGAGCTTCAGAGGCTTCGCAGCGCCTCGCTTGCTCTGACAGGCTTCACTCATGAATCACATGGATGACATCACGGTGAGGGGAGCTTGCATCAGATGTTTGTTCTGGCTGACACCTCCACCTCCGTCTGCGCCGCTCCACTTTGCTGCGTCTCTGGGGTGTGTGTTCAGATTTGAATAAAAAAGGCAGCAGAACTTGTGTTGACTTGGATTTCATCAGTTGGAATCAGCTTTGTGTGCCGTGACAGTGTTTAGTTCAGAAAAGTCGCTTTGTTGTGTGGATGTTTAGGTTCTGATCCGGTCTGCTTGAGCTTCAGTCAGTCCACCTCGGTGTCCTCGCCCCTCTCAGGAAGTGGAGTTCACCAAAGTTCTAGAAAAATGTTCGTGTTTGAGTCGAGCCTCATTTATGCAGAGCAGACAGTTCGTTCAGAGGCAGCAGTCATTATACAGCTTGTTCTCATTATGCAGGACTGTGCATCGATCCTGCTTTCATGCGCAGGGTGTGTACTAGTTTGTATATTAATTAACACTGCAACACTGCAAGAGGCCGGATGTTTTTACAGTGCATCATATTGAGCACGCTCAGTTGGTCATCTGCAAAAGCAGGTCAATTACTGAAGGGATTGTTGCTCTAATCAGAGTGGATATAATGGTAGCAGGAAGGGGAATTACTAGAGTTATGTGTTGGCAGGAATTCAGCATTTAGGTCGAGTGTGCTTCCTGTGCAGAAACTTAACAAAGACCAGAGTAAATGATAAGAAAAAACTTTTGCTGTGCTTCTCTAACAATTCCACTAATTGCATGAACCTGTGAAACTCCTTGAAATCTGCCTCATAATGCAGCATTTCAAACAGGTTCCCTCCTGCAGGCTGCACTTTGTCTTCTTAATTTCTGTGCAGCACTCCTGCTGAGTTCTAACGCCTGACATTTAATAAAACAAGCTACTGAAAGCTACAAAAGTCTGCCGCTTTTTCACTTCAATCTTATAGAGAACCGTGTGGACACAGGTGGTAATCACGGCACATTCTGTCATTAGAGCATTAATTCAAGTCCTGAAGTTTGGATTAGTTATGAAATCTGCTGCGCGACACAGAAAGACCTCATTTAAGTGTAGAAAAGAGCAAAAAGCAGAAATAAAAAGAACAAATGCATCTGGGTGATAATAAACGAAGGTGTGACCAGATGGAGGATATTAAATGTCATTGAGATAGTCCATGAATTTATAATGCAACAGAAAATATTACAAAAACTTTTCCTCCAACAGGAAGAGAGCAAAAAGACTTTTTATTCATGATGGTTTTCTAATTATAATTACATCTGGACTGCCGCAGGGACCAGAAAAATATTTCCACTGTCTGAAGGCTGAATGCACAAACAACCACATGTTCTCCATTTTCTGCAAACACTGGAAGATACATGAAGCTGTCTTAGATTATAAAGAATTTCCTGAAGGGACTGGAATGCAAATAAAAAAACAGTAGACAAAATAAAACATTAACATTAGAATTCACTAAAGTAGTTGGACGTTCATTGCGATTTAACGCAATAATAATGTCACAACATAAAAATAAAAATAGGACGAGAAAAACGTTGCAGGTGTGTTAACAACTAACAGCAGAGGAAAAATAACTATAGCAAAATGTGTTAATATGTGTCGATATAATTTCTACGCGTTTCTCATGTTGGAAAATAATAGAATTTTCACATGTGAAATATAGGAAAGGTTTTTTCTCATGTGCGTTTTTGTCGCAGTACTATAGAATTTCCATGTTTCACATGTTACTACACAATAGAACTTCTGCATTTCACATGTTATGAAACTAAGAGTTTTGCTAATTAAATGTATAACATTTACAAATCTGGATTACATAGAAGGTTTACTCAACGATTTCACATTTTACTCTAAAATAACATTTTTAAAAATGTTACTTTACTACAAGCTAACATTTTCACATGTGAAATAGATAAAATGATTCCCATGTGTGTTTCACATGTTACTACACTAGACAATTTATTCATTTCGCATATTATGAAATGATTAAATTTGCTAATTCCACAAATTAAATACACAAAAAATGTTACATGTTTCATATGTTACTCTAGGATAACATTTTCACAAATTTCACAGGTTACGACACATTAAATTTTTCAAATGTGAATTAAATTAACGGTTTCCCTCATGTGTTTCACGTTACCACATGCCAAATGCATTTTCACATGTTACATATTTTGCTCATTGATTTAGCTTGAAACACATTATCAAAGTGGTTCATTTTACCAAAATATACCAAAATCATGTAACCTTGTAGTGAATCTGGATCAGATTTATGACGTTTTGTTAAAAATGAAAGTCGGGTGGCGTGGCGGTATTTGTATCTCTCATGTGTCTCTTGGGATCACACAGTTAGAAAATAGACTGTGGTCAAATGGATCCGTAACCGTAACCTTTGTCAGAGGTCATATCATGGTATGGGGCTTTATCAGTAGCAAAGCTCATTTTATCTTCTCTGCATTAATGCTACCATCAGAGAAGTCTAGCAGAGATTCTGCAACCTTCAGGACATCATCTTTCTCGGGACCATCCAGGTTTTTTTCATTAAGACAATGTTCAACCACAATCCAAAAACATTCCAAAGGTCTGCCTAAAGAAGATGAAAGTACTGCTGCAGTCTTGACCTGTCCACCATTGGAGAATTTTGCAGGGAACCTAAATATAGGATGACAACTCTGTAGAGAGCATCTTCTAAGGAAGGGTGTGTCCAAGTCAGTCCTCCAGAGCTACTGTCCTGCAGCTTTTTAGATGCATCCCTTCTGCAAAACACCTGAATAAAATGGCTAACTTTCCCCGTCAGCATTCAGTCATTCAGCTCTGCAGAGGCCGGGTAATGAGTCATTCATCTGATTCAGGTGTATTGGAGCAGGCATGCATCTGAGGTCCTGTTTACACCACAATGTGTTTTTGGTGAAAACAGAAAATTTTAGTTTCTACGGTTCATAAAAATGACAACGGTGCATGTATTCTCTGAAATCGGCACGATATCCAGAGTGACGTTTTGAAAATGTCCCGGTCTCCGTTGTCATGTAGACAGGAACATTGAAATCTTCCTGTATGGGGAAGCCGTGGCACATGCGCAGTATGATTGCAATGAGTACAAATTAAGTGCAGCATAACATATACCGACCAGTTTAAAACCCACAGAAGAAGAAGATATCTATAACAATGGTGGGTTGCAGAGTGCTGTTTGTGCTCCTGACTCTTTAAAATCTAACGGCAGTTCTCCAAAGAGCTCATTTTCTCCACATACCGCCTACAAGTGGCGTGGCGGAGATTTACACCGTTTTCACGTTTCTACTAGTGCCTTGTGCACAGAGATTGTAATTAAAACGTTGTCATATAGATGTAACAGAAAAGGAAAAACAGACCTGGTTTCAATGGATCGTCTGTTTTAAGGATTGGGAACATGACGAAGTGGTGAAAAACCGATTTATTCGATGCTGACGTGGGGTTTGCTTGTCTGCTGGGTGGTTCCTGGTGGGTGGTGTGTGCTTGGGGTAGGTGGTCTCCACCGCGCCCCTACCGATGTATGGAAGGATGTGTGGTGTCGCTGTGTCGTTGGCTCGGGGGAACTGCAACTTGGCTTGGCTCTGTCGTTTCTGCTTGGCTGGTCATTGGTGTTGGTGGTTCTGCATCTCTGTGCGTGCTGTGGCCTTTCTTTGCCGCCCTTCTGCTTGTTAGGCTGGTGTCTTTTCCTTGGGCACGGTAGTGGGCGGGGTGGTGCATCGCGGGGTCTGCTTGACTGCCTGGCTGCCCCCGGGGGGTCTCGGCTCGATTGTCTGTGGGGATGTGCATGTGCCTATGCTGGTCCGGAGCTTGCATTTGGTTGGCCTGCCATTTTGGGCCAGGTGTTTCTTGTTGGTGACCTCGGTGTTGGTGTGGGACGTGTTTTGTTGCCCTGCTTGTCTGGTTGTGGCTAGGGTCTGGTGCCGGGTATCGGGGACTGGGCGCTCTGTTGGCTCTGCCCCTTGTTTCGGGGGTGGTTGGTCATGTGCCCTCTTTTGTGTGGCGTATCCTGGTTGCGCTGGGCCGGCTGGTCTGCTCTTTTTTCTGTGGTGGGGTACTCTTGGTGGATGCTGCGCACGCTTCCGGCTGGCTCCTTTTTGTTTGGGGGGCGGTGGCTCCATCGGGCGGGGGACTGGGTGTCGGGGCTGGAGATCGGGGTTTGAGGGTTTGGATGGTTACGGGGGGGCTGAGGGTGTTGGTCCTGGTTTTCGGTCAGTTCTCGGGGCCTGGTGCCTGTCCCTAGCCTTTCGACCGATGGATGTGCCTTTGCCTCCGTCCCTTGTTGGAACTCGGCAAACGGGGGTGCCTGTTGGGGTCAGCCAGGGACATGGGACCCTGGGAGAGCATTTTGCCCCCCAGTCCTTCCCTCCCCATCCACGGACACCTCCCAGGGCTACGGTTGGCGGTGTGCTGCTCTGCTGACTGTTGTGTCTGGGCGGGGATAGGGTGGCGGGCTAGGGGATGGCATGGGGGACTGCAGCGTGTGGGGTTAGGGGATTGTGTCCTCTTCTTGGATGTGGGGTCACCGGCATCTGGATCGGCTGAGCGGCGATGGTTGGGCTGAGCTGGATAATGTTTCTACCTGGGCTAACGTTTCAGTGGCAGTGATGTGGTGTGTCTGTGTGGTTGCGGGGGCAGGGTCGGGGCGGGGGACGTCGGCCTCGAGTGCTTGCCACTGGCCGGGGACCTCTTGCCCGGTGAGTTTGTCCCGTCTCGGTGCTGGGTCGGGGGCCCCGTTGTGAGCTCAGTGCTTGACGGTGTCTGCCATGTTGCGCCTGTGGGCGGGGGCTGGGACAGCATTGCGTGGGGCCCTTGCCTAGCTGTCGCGGCACGCTGTGTGGTGGAGGTGGGACGTGGCGGGGGTGCTTGGAGTGGGGCTGTGTGTGGAGCTTGCACTGTGTGGGTGTTGCTTCGTCGGCCTTTCGGGGATGAAGCTCTCCTGTGGGAGTGTGCTCATGTGCTGTGGGGAGGGGTGCTTCATGGCGTTTGGGTTCGGGGGCATTTGTTCGATATCTGTGTCCTGGATGGGGGTGGCCCACTGGGGAGATTCATGGGGTCAGGGCGGGGGCTCGGTCGGGCCTCTGCTTGGGGAGTGATATGTCTCGGGTCTCTGGGTCCATGGCTGGATCTGCGGCGTAGACGCCTGCCGGCAGGGCCTGTGGTCTCGTCGCTGCAGCTCCCTGAGGCTTCTGCACTGTGGCTGCTGGGTGGTTCCCCTGGGATTCTCCCTTCCTCCTCTCTGGGGGCGGTTACAGTAGTCCCGGCGGTGGTTCTCCTGGGGTTCCTGTGCTCTGGGGGGCCTTTGGATGTCTGTGGCTTGGATCTCCTCCGTATCTGTCCCAGGTCCAGGGGGCGGGTCTGTGGCTCCTCACACTCACTATTGCATATTTTTATGGAGACACCTTGTAGACACAAGCGCGCTCACAATCAGACCCACAGTTGTTTAGATTCAGGTGGTAACAGATACATAAATGTTCTATATTCTATATATTATACATTCATTAGTACCGTGCACCTTTCGGTAAAAAGGCTGGTAATACGAACATTTCTGCAGGTGTAGAAGCAAGCAGGGTGTTATCTTGTATTCTTTTCATCCTTCTTTCTTTCCTCCATTCTATTTTCCTTCTCTCCCCTTTTCCTTCATGCCCCACCTTTCTCTCTTTTGTGCTTCTTTTTTTCCCCTTTCCATTTCTGTCTTCATGTCTGTAACAATTGAAATAATCCCAAAGCAGTTTCTAATAAAGTTTCTTTTTCTGAATATCAAGCAGAGCTTTAAAGCGTCAGCTGTAATGCTTCACTTGTGAAAGTAAATCTGTTGGGCTTTTTCCTGGCAATCAGACAACAATTCGGAGTGCTTCTCTGCTGGACGGGACACGGTTAAGAAAAAAAAAAAAAGAAATAGATAATACAGATCGTTTGTGATTTTCAGAAATTGTTTTGATCTTTTTTTAGGGCAAAGATTTAGAAGAACATGGTTGCAGATAAACATCAATGCTGCAGATTATTACCATCCAGGTTAAATGAAAACGCACAGACCCTCAGCAATGATTCATCCCTTTGCTCCGCCAGAAACACACAGTATGGAGTCCAGTTCAGCCAAAGAGTGGAGCACAGTGGATCATTCTTTAGACTGAGCTGAATGGGGCCTTCAGAGAACAGATGACTCATGGTGAAGCTTGAAGTTGCACAAAAAAACAAAGTTTTATTGTATCATAAGTCCATGTCCGTTAAAACCTAGATTAAACGGGATACTTGGAGGTCCTTGCAGCTGTTTTCCAAGTAGAGCATGAATGATCGGTTAGTTTTCCAGCAGCTGTTGGTTTGTTCTGAATGTTTTCTTACAGCTAACGGAGAACATTCAAACAGCTGCTCTGGCAGAATTTCCTGAATGTTCTTCTAAGCAGCATGCGGTAATTCTGTGTTGCAATCATTTGTGAGATTAGTTCTGCAGTTGTGTAACATGTTTACATGGATGATGGATGCTTTTCAGTGGCTCACTGTCCTGCAGGGAAGATGTGCTTTCTCAGCACTCTCTTTTTGCACCATGTTCCTACTAAAAAGCTTTCGATGCATTGTCCCTGATTCCAGGAGAGGAGGCTTTGTTTTCTTTGCTGTACATTAGGTTGGCTGACTCTAAGCCTTTCCCGAGGCCGCTTCATTCCAGGGAAGACTTCGGTGTTGTCTGGAGATGGAGATTTTTATTCAGCAGGCGGGGGGAAACTCCACTTTTTTCACATTCTCTACATCACTGAAAAAATCTGATTTTCCAACTGTAGCTGTGAAACGTGGGGGTTGTCCAGAATGGACACATCACAGTGGATTTCCAGGGCATTCCTGTCCCACATCGGCGCAGCCCTCCTAAGGTTAACCCGTTTACACATGAAGCATCTGCTGCTGTGTTTCATGACTTGAATTTGGTTTTCTGCAGCTGCAAGCCTCAAAGGTCTGGAAGTTCTGTGAGATTATTAACGTTAGTAATGGTGGATTTAACAAACCTTCCAACAGGTTCCTTCGGTGGTGGTCCTGGTTGTTTTCGGAGATCTTCATGACAAAATACATCTCCGACATGTTTAACATGGGGTAATTACTATCTCACAAACAACCAGCTTGGTTGGATAGTTTTTTTCCTTCATAAATAAAATCGTGTTTTTAAGAATTTTCAACACATAGTTGATCAGGAATTTCTGCAGACTGTGGCAAAGTCGTGCAAAAAGAAACAACTGTGTGGTATCATGATGTGATTCTGCAGAATGTAGCCACTTTCAGATGAGCTCTGAGAGAGTTCTGCCAGGTTGTGACCTGGTTCGAGGTGCTGATGTGGAGCATGGTTAGAGTGCAGGAGACCATCAGTCTTTCTGATTGATTTAAATTAATTTCTCTCTAGATTTTGAACTCTGGAAGAGTAAAATAAGCCAGCAGCTGTATCAGCTGCAGAATCCAGGACCCAGATGCAGTAAATCGGTTGTTCTTCTCGTAGAAACACGCCAGAATCAGTCCCTGGTTGTTCATTTGGTGCTGTTTGGTATTGAATCTGCTCCATCAGTCTGGTGAATCATGGTTATGATGTTCAATTGTTAACTTTGTTATTTGAAATGTTCTCCTCCATCTGTTGGTATAACATGATTATGGATTACTGCTCCTCTCGTTTGCTGATGCAGAAGATGACCACACATCTCTTTAAAGCCTCTCAGCTCATTACAGATTCAGCAGCAGCTTGGAGATAGTTCTCATTTTGGAGTTTATGTGGCCCGTGGAGATTTCTTGGCTGTTGTGTGGCCTGCTTAGCAAGTTTAATAAGACCTAATATTTGAAAACAATTTGCAGTGAAATGCAAGAAGCCCCTGATCAATAAAGGCAGCTTGTCTTAAAGATAGAGGGGACTAAAGGAATCCATTTATTGAACCGGCTTCATGAGCATCAATAGCATCCTTCCATCCTCAGCTTCCCTTCGTCCATAGATGGCCATTGATCAGCTGGGATGAAGAGTGAATTGGAGGTTTAGGGTGATTTCACAGTTTGGTGCGCTGCCAAACTGAGAGGAGCTCTTAGAGGTGCAGCATTGGAAGAGCTGGTGAGGTCAGCACATACAAGCATCATCAGAAATATCAAAGGTCTAAACATATTTTAGTTATCCTCTTCATCCCCAAACATTTAGCTTCTGGCCCACAGAGTTCTTCTGTCTGCCAGAGTTCCCTGTTTGGTGCTATTCTCTTACTTCTGTGTTCGAAACAAAGTGCTGTCCCATAAAAACAAATATGCAGACCGGGCCTTTTCTGCAAATAAAGAACCATCTTCATCACCTGCAAAGCCAAAAAGCCTCCTGTGCATCACCGGGCCCTTAAAGGCTCCTAAACTCCCCCCAGAGTCCAGGAACCAGTCTGATGATCTCTCTTCTCTACAGGATTTAGAGGAAGGTTGTTGTAGTGTCTGCTATACCATTTTGTGTTGCTGAGCTTTTATATTTACGATCATTCTCCTGCTCACTGACCCAATGACTATGTATTTTCAGTTTTCTGATAGAGTCCATTAGATTTATATTTAAGATGTCCTGATATTTGAAAGAGTTCATGGACTCCAACAATTCAATTCAATTCAGTTTATTTATATAGCGCCAATTCACAACACATGTCGTCTCAAGGCACTTCACAAAAGTCAGGTTCATACATTCCAATTAATCCTAATCATTGAACAGTGCAGTCAGATTCTGTTATTTATTCAAATTGGATAAAAAGTTTTTCTATCTAAGGAAACCCAGCAGATTGCATCCAGTCAGTGACTTGCAGCATTCACTCTCCTGGATTGAGCATGTAGAGACAGTGGACAGTCACTGGCGTTGACTTTGCAACAATCCCTCATACTGAGCATGCATGTAGCGACAGTGGAGAGGAAAAACTCCCTTTTAACAGGAAGAAACCTCCAGCAGAACCAGAACCAGGCTCAGTGTGAGCGGCCATCTGCCACGACCGACTGGGGGTTAGAGAGAACAGAGCAGAGACACAAAGAGAACAAAGAAGCACTGATCCAGGAGTACTTGAAACAAGGTTTCAAGAACTTTTAGAAGAGAAACTGGCCAAGAGCATCATAGATCCTCCACCGTAGTTTCATCGGACCAAAGAGTTCAAATCAATGTGCCAGAAGAGTTTGACCAACTGTTTGTATCTAATTGTTATGGGGACTTGTTGACTTCAAGATGCCACTTTTCACTCTAGATCTCCAACAGAGAACTTTGGAGAAGTTTTTACCTCCCTTGCCATCCTAAGAAGATAAACCTCAAACCTTTCGTTTATGCTCTGACTGTAGACATTGAACAGTTTAGGCAAGCAACTGTTTCTTGTGAGCATTTTCTGACCAACACTCATCACTCGTTTTGTTGTGTTTCCCATTTTGAGGAGCAGCTAATAGACATGGGACTTTGTGTTACGTCATGTTTTACCGGGGAACCAGGAGCTAACTCGCAGATTTAGTTTACAGGAACTGTTTTGGGCGCAAATACTTTGTTGTGTCGGTGAGCCTGTTTAAAACAAACATTTCATAAGATGGGATTTTTAGTCTCCACTGATTAAATGTACTGAAATTAAAGGTTGGAGGTTTATCTCTGTGCCATGATGCTTCTGTCGTAAAGAGGGATTAATTGAAGAGTATTTATAGATATCAGGGCGTTTTGCTGTAGACGTGCATCTATCCTGTTATATTTAAGACAACATTTCTGACGTTCCATCTCTTTCAGATGATTCTCTCCATGCAGATAAGTCAGAAAGTGAGTTTGGCTTTTCTAGCAGGAGGTTGAGTTGTTATTTCATCAGCGTGTCTGAACAGAAGCAGCCAGGATAGATTCTCAGCCCTTTTTCCTGTCTTCTCTGCATGTTTCTGCTCTCAGTATACAATCTATTTGCAGCAGGACAGACTAACATGAGACTACAGGGTGAAGCTTCACCTCTGCATGTTCTCACGCTGTCGGCCTCTGCCTGAACAAGCTGAAGGATGCCTGTGTGGCGGTTGGACTTGTCTCTTTCTGTAAACTTCTTGTATTTCCTGACAGCCATCAGATGACATCTGCTCTTCTCTTCTTCATAACAAGCAGCAGACTTTTACAGAACCCTCTGCTCCACCTTGAAACTGACACAAAATTAATAAATGACATGCAAAAATTCAAGAGAACTCCTAGTTAAGCACACATGGTGTTTGGCATTGTAGACCCCTGTCCACAAACCCAGGAAAACAACAAAGATGGGTAACGTGTAATGTATAAACAGTTTGGGTCGAAACAGATTGTTCCTTAATAAAAATAAATAAAGAGAAATTACTTCAGTAAATAATTCCAGTTCATAAAGAGCACTAGAAACTGGAAGCTGGGTCGATACTTTCTGTTCGTGCTGTTAAAAAGTAATAATTTACAATATTTCAGTGACCTGTAGACTGATCACAGGTTATGCTCTTCCTTCTGGTGTAGAAACTATGTGTCTTTTAGTCTGTTTTTAACTCTGTAGTCCAAATATTCTTTAGTGGAAGGAGAATCCTTTAATTTGTGATGAAATTCTCCAGATCCACTGACCAGCACCGGAAGCCATGTTGGATGTTCTGGTTCCCATCATCATATGTTTGGGTCTCTGTCATTTTATTTAGGTCTGTTTGATTCTCTGCTGTTTGTTGTCTTGGATGGATGGATGGATAAATTAATGTAGCTGAAGCCTCCAATTTGGGAAAAAATTGTAAACTTTATTGCTGACCATCTTTTATATGTAAGTAAAATCTCTATTAGCTATTCTGAAAGTTTTATCTAAAAAATCTCAGCTTTTGTTTCGTCTAGAGAAACATTATTTTTATTAATATATCCTGAAATAAGTAAGTGTGAGAGTAGAACCTGTGCTGGGCACACTGCAGTGCTATCAGCTTTACTTTGACTGGGACACAGTGAAGTGAGCTCCGCTGTGCTGCAGATTCCCAGAGGAGCGCCTGCTGGGCATCGATGAGATTGACTGGTCTTTGTCAGCATGCAGTCGCTCTTCATCACAGCAGAGCTGAGTGTTGCTCGCAGGGGAGCTTTCAGGTCAATAAAGTCACATATTAAAAGGGCTGCAGCAAAGTCTCCGTTTGGACACGTTTCAGTCCGCTCTGATGTTCTGAAGCTCGCTGAGGGACAAGCTGATATGTGAGTCGTTAAGCTGCTGGAAGTGATGACCTCTGCTCGGCTTCATTACAGCTTGTGGGAGGCTCTGATTAATTTCCAGTGATGAAATCTAAGTGAATTCAAACTGTTGTCAGTTGAGTAAATGAAACCTAAAGCTACAGGCTGCTGATTTCTTCCTTTCATTGTTTTTACATCTGTAAGCACTCTGACGTTGACGTCAAGTTTCCTTCTTCACCTGCTGGAGAAATCGTTTTGAAGCAGCTTATTGTGAGAAGGTTTCTGATCTGAACGGCACAGATATAACATCCATCTCCTTCATACACCAAGATGTCTGCAAACCTGAAACAGGAAAATTATCCTTTTTTGGACATTTTCTTCTTCTTCTTCTTTGTCTTTTTTACAGTCTGCTGTTGCATCTGCATCAGCTGCAAGAACTTTGGCTGCAGGATGAATAAAAAAAAAAAAAGTTTGACAAAATGACTGAATAACTGAAATTAGTTTAAAGCTCATCGTTTGCATCTCTCAGTTTTCATCTACATTTTAAAATTTGGAGAAAACTCTTTATTGTGTGGGTTTCACTAAGAGAGAAATAAACAAACGTTGGCATGGGTCGGTAAGAGAAAATAATATATTGATTATTACAGTTATAATAATGTTATCTATGACACATATTTATTCATGTGATATGGAAACAAAGACTAAACCGAAGCTGTAAATAAACAGCATAAATTTATAGTATTTCTCAGGTAAATCTAACTGTTGTGTCTGTTTGGTGATAAAAACAAGCTTCTGGTCAATTAGTGGGGGTGCTGTCTGTGTTTACTGAGTGAGGGAAATGTGCAGTAGCCTTCTTTCAACCAGCTGACTGGCAGTGCATAGTAGCAGCTGGACCATCAGTCGTTTACGATGAGCATGTTAATGCGATGGGTGATGAATCACCCAACAACTGCAGGGGAGAATCTTGTTGATGGTCTGAGGGCAGTTGGGACCAACATCGCTGTAAAGGATTAAGGTTCCAGTGAACATCTGAATAATGAGAAGGTTCTGCAGTCAGATGAGACCAACTTCAAGGTCTTTGGCATCGACTTGACCCACATTACCGGAAATACAGAGTGTGACCTGAAGAACACAATCCCCACAGTCAAGCATGGAGGAGCTGCTTCTAGGGGTTAAAGGACAGGACATTGTTACTTAATGCAGGGGTTTCCAAAGTGGGGGTCAGGTTGTGACACACCAAGTGTTGGGGTCACCAGATGATTTTCAGAAAACCGTGATGTGACCGCTGAGATGTATGGAGGGCCAAAAGGGACAACATTTATTAAAGAAATATGAAATAAATAAATGTAAATGTCCCATGAAATAAATAAATGAACCATGAAATTTCCCATTAAACAATTAAATAATTAATGAAATTAAATAATCAAATCTCATTTAAAAAGAAAAATACATTCACTTGAAAATAAGTATAATTATTTGACTCTATATTTTATAAACAAATATAGAGTGTAAAAATGCTATTTATTATTATGGGTACGCCACTCTCTGGTACTGTTATTTTTGGGTTACAGGCTGAAAAGTTTGGGGACCCCTTCATTAATGGATGGATCATGGATCTCCTAGCATGACAATGTCTCACATGAACCACTATGGCAACAAAGAGATGCCTAAAGAATAAGTTATAATTGTCACAGCTGCTCTCCAGACCTCAGGCCTGCAGAACATCTTTAGAGGCTGAAGCTTTGAGTTGCCAAGCAGGACACTGAAAGGACCCAGAGAGCTTCTGTTCAGAGGAGATCGGAGAGCTTCTACTACCAAACTACCACAACAAAAGGACTGTGTATTTCTGAAGGGGGGGGGGGGGGGGGGGGGGGGGGTGTTTAGGAGGTATTTAGGAGGTGCCAAGTCTGAATAAAATATGATTTCTGCTCATCTGAAGAAGAAACTAATAAATAAAGTTATTATAAATCTAGTAAATGTTTGATATCAGCTCCAGCCTCCTGCAGCCTCTAACTGGACCTCTATCGGAGCTCAGTGCTCAGACATACAGCAAGGCCGCACAAATCCTGTTTGACTAACAATAATTATGTTTTTATTGATTTCCTGTCGCTGTGAGTTGCTGCTTATGAAGAGCAGCATGAGGCAGAACTGTGAGGTAAGATTCAGGCTCAAACAGAAGAAATCTCACTGAGTTTTTATTTCTCCATTTACTGTAATAAATAGAAGAAGATATTAAATTAGACCAATGCAGGGAAGCTTTGGCTTTAATGCAGCAGCAGCTTCAAGTTGTTCTGAAGGAAGTGCAGCAAACATTTATAGAAGATGATCAGAAAGTGTGGTGGCTGTGGAGGAAAATATAAAGAAATGGGTGATAAAGCTGGTAATTTTTCACGACTGTATTGCTGCGTTTTGGCCATATCATCTCTGAACTCTTTGTGTCGGAACATAACGTCACGTCTGGCTACTCCTCAGTACTGCCTGCATACGTCTCGCTGCTTCAGAGTGGAGTTTAAATGTAATAAAACATTTATTCAGCTTCAATCAGCTGATCAAAAAGAGACAGAAAATAGTGAAATGAGACCAATGAGGCATTCATGATGGGTAGTTTTACAGCTGGTACCGTCTAAAACAGCAATAGTCACTTCAGATTTTACATGGGTCGCACCGACACTAACTATCCATCATGAAACAGTGAAACTAGCACCAAGGAGTTCAACTGTTCCTTTAACATGTGCGGAGTGACTCCAGGTTCTGCTGAACTGTGGGTACATCAGGACTTTCTGTAAGTCTGACGTCACAATTCTCACCTGGAGAACGTTGGAATGCTTCCTCTGGATCAGGGAGCTCCTGAGTGATGGGAGGATGGCCTAAGAGAAGGATAGATGGATGCAGGGTTGGGGTCATGAGCTGAAAGGTGACGCTCCAACTGTTCAACCATCACTCCTACTGTATGGTCATCAGACATGGCTGAAAGCAGGACATCTTGGATGGATGGATGGATGCATGGATGGATGGACGGACGGACGCATGGATGGATGGACGGACGGACGGACGGATGGAAGGACGGACGGATGGATAGACGGATGGATGGATGGATGGATGGATGGATGGATGGATGCGTGGGATTGGATGCATGGATGGATGGATGGATGGATGCATGGATGGATGGACGGACGGATGGATAGACGGATGGATGGATGGATGGATGGATGGATGGATGGATGCGTGGGATTGGATGCATGGATGGATGGATGGATGGATGCATGGATGGATGGACGGACGGATGGATAGACGGATGGATGGATGGATGGATGGATGGATGGATGGATGGATGGATGCGTGGGATTGGATGCATGGATGGATGGACGGACGGACGGACGGATGGATGGATGGATACATGGATGGATGGACGGATGGATGGATGGATGGATGGATGGACGGATGGATGGATGGATGGATGCGTGGGATTGGATGCATGGATGGATGGACGGATGGACGGATGGACGGATGGATGGATGGATGGATGGATGGATGGATGGACGGATGGATGGATGGATGGATGCGTGGGATTGGATGGATGGATGGATGGATGGATGGATGGGATTGGATGCATGGATGGATGCATGGATGGATGGAATCCTGGTGTTTAACAGCAGTTACACTGTAAAACATGCAGAGAGAGAGACTGCTCTAGCAGTTAGTATGCTACCTGCACTCATGGCTGATGTAAGTATTGGGATTTATTTGAGACCCTCGGCCCCAGTTAACTATACATTGGAAGATGAATGCTGTGACACATTCAGATGTTAAAGCATCTTTCTGATGAGATTTTAAACCTCCTTCTACCTCAGAGGCTGAATGATTTGATTTCCTCATTAGAATATGATCAACACAGATACAACACAGAGTTATCAAAAACATGAACTTTAGAGGACTTTGTACTGAGGTTCAGGGTAGTCTGTGCCCTGATTGCTGCGCTAAAACAGCAGTAGTCGAGGAACCGCCCCAGGAAACATCCGGGAAGTTAAAACGCACCTTTCCTTAGGGATGACTGAGATCGATCCACAAGGAGGAAGCTGTAAGTGACAGAAGGTCCACATAGTTCTCCTAAACGGCCTCCAAAAGCTCACACTGCTCCCAGTAAAACGTTTCTGGCAACATGAAAAGGTGAGAGGAAGCTACAGCGTAGGAGGCAGCGGCCTGACAGAAGGAAAATCTGAAAATGTTTTCAATCCACAGATTAACAGATCAAGGCTCATTACTGAAGGCTGTTCAACTCTAAATGTCCAGCCTCCGATCTGTGGTGAAGCTGTGATGGATGAGGATCTGTTGAAAGTGGCTGCTCCTCTAAACGTCCTGTTGCTACTTGCTACAGAGATAAAAAATGGCCGAGCTCAGGTAAAAATACAAGTCGCTGCTGACTGAGTGTTTAATCGTCCCAAATAATCTCTGTTCCATCTAAAGGTGGAAGATTCTACCTGTGGGAGCTCCAACTGAATTAATTACAGGAAGGACATCTGTGCAGTTTTAGTGTCCTTGGGTGATGAAAACACTGCAGAATAAAACTAAATTATCTGCAAGTTCTGACATTTGCAGAATCTATAAAAACCAACATTTATTCAGCAAGAATCAGAATCAGCCTCAAATGTTTCTGAACGTTTCCTTGAGATAAAAAACATCTTGCCTTCAGCTGATTCATCGTCTGCTCTGCTCCTCTGAAATCTGGTCCCACCATCGAAGGTCTGCAGGAGTCTCTTTTGTGATTCAGAGCAGACTGTGGTCATTTGTCCAATTCCATTTTGGTGCATTCAGTCAGAACTTTCCAGATCATGTCAGGACGTTAAGGTTCCTTATTTATTTAAACTCTGCTTGTTGGTGGTGAGATTTTGCCTTCTATGCATCTAAACAGGTCTGGAACATGATGGACTCTCTCAAACTAAAATTTCTTCATTCCTGCAGGAATTTTCTCAAAATTTTCAGGCATTTTGTTTGCAAAATGTAGTAAAAGAAGACATGAATGCCCCCGCCCAAGTATTTGCTGGTTTTTTGGAGACAGGGCATCAAGCACACATGAGGAAACCTTTTTACTGCTAGAAGGACAGTAGTGGTTCTGCTCAGCTCCCAAAGCTTCACCTGAACAGCTGATGCAACGCAGTGGTAAACATGTCCCTGTCCCAACTTTTTAAAAACTTGCTGCTGGCATCAAATTTGAAATAAAAAACTGTTTCAATTTTTCCCTTTCTAGATTTCAGATGATGTCTTTGTATCATTAAGTAAGGAGTTTGGGTTATTATTCCCATGTCACGCAGCAGTTGTGGAAAGCTGGATCGTAACTCGACTTTGTTTCATCATGCAGCAGCTGATTGGCTGCCTCACTTGTGTCTCACCTGTCTTCAGCAGATGGCTGATGGAAAAACAAAAAGGGTCCTTGTTTGCCTCCTGCCATCGTACAGATTATGCCTAATGATGGGATATCCACCAGTAAACTTGAAAATGTCATCGTCTGCAGGACAGCGCCGGTTTCTGTCACTCAGGGGGTTATTCATCATCGCCTGGCAGCAGGAGGAGCGCTCGCTGTGGAGACATTTGTCCTCTCAGGCTCCTCAGAATTCAGGCTGACCCAAAGAAAAATGATTCAGTCCAAGCTTTGTTTGATATGTGCATCTATAATCACTTGGAACTTGTTACAGAATCCAAACTAATAGTTTTTAAGGCCGATTCCATAACATGTAGCTGTTTCACATAGTTTGTTGTTTCCTTTTAATTCTGTAACAATAATTGTGTTCCACTTGTTGCTGCATCACGGCCTGGACTCCCTTTTCAGAGAGGCTTTTAGGACTTTATCCTGATTGAATAAAGGTTGAATAAAGGTTCTGTGTGAAGGTGCTGATACACCAAGCATGAGGGAAATATACCTGTTTAGATTCACCGGTTTCAGGAAAGCAGCAGTAAGAAGAGAAATTTCGCTGCTGCTGCTGTGAAACAGTGGAAACAGGTGTTCCTGTAAACTATGGAGAGACCGCTCAATGAGCTGCTGCTGAGCAGAAAGAGGAGCACTCTGCTCTCTTTGTTATTGTCCATAAAGTACAAGCAGATGTCAGGGTTTCTGCACTTCCTCCCTCCTCTAATCCATTCAGATCTCCTTCTGCACCATCTGTGCCTGGTGCATGAATGTGTTGTTGAAGAAACGTCTGTTCCTACATGCTGGTTGATCTTTCCATCTTTTTTCAGATTTGCAGCTGAATATTTCACATAATTCAACAAGTTTCTCTGCTCCACATTTATACATTGCTGAAATTACAGTTTAAATTCTAAGTTGCTGTCAATACTGCAAGAATATTTTTATATAATTTCTAGTTAAGCTATAAAACATTTACGACTCAGGAAAGAAATGAAAGCCAGGAGGAAAACAGCAAAACCCCAAAACTGTTACCTGGAAAATCAGTTCATTAAACAGGGACCATTTATATGGAGGTTAACCAAATAATTACTTAACTAAGTAAGAAATTATTTAAAGAGAAAATAATTAATAAATAAACAATATTTCATTTTAATGTTGCTATCCACCCACCCATCCATGCATCCATCCATCCACCCATGATTGATTGATTTACATTTACTTTAACCGAGTAAGGCTAATTGATTAGGCTTGGTTTAGACTCAGCCAGGCGAGCTTCTTTCTGGTTCTGTGGTTCATTTTACTTTGAGTGTCAGAACTCTGGCAGCTTCCAACTAGGATGTTTTGTAGGTACTCAAAGAAAGGCGATCCTTGGGTGGGTGGAAGGGATGGGAAGGGGAGATCTGTGGTTACCATGAATGTGACACTGGCATTTAGGAGTCAGTCATCTGTTTCATGACATTAAGTGTTTTCAGGTTGCAGTGCTCTTTTCTTTTGCACAATAATTTCAGGTTCATTGTCAGTTTAATGGTAACAAACCTGTTCTCTACCTCTATGCGCCAACTTTTTCTTTATAAAACCTTGATAGAGTTAACTTGGTTTCCTCAGTTTTTTCCCCAGAGGAGTTACAGTTTTTTCACAACTGAAATTTATTTTAGTGTTATTGTATTTTTATATGATCTGTATCAACTGTTCTGCATCCAGGGGGTGAAATTAACTTCTCTCCTTTTCGTCTTGATTCCTCCAGGACAAAGGGAGGAGGACGATGGGGGTCAGTATTTCTCCCCCCTTCACTCTGCTGTGTCTTGGATTCATCTCCACCGTTTGGACCCTCAACCCTGATGACCCTAACGTGTGCAGCCACTGGGAGAGGTCAGTTCTCCTCCAACGCTCCAAATGTTTTAAAACTGGTCAGAACTGCTGCAGCGTTCTAATGGACTCCCCGCAACAAATCAGGGCTGAGGAGCTCTGCCAAAAGTCAGATTCAAAAGGGAAAAGGTTTACAGCAGGGGACGCATGGAGGGCGTAAATTCAGAGCAGTGAGCTTGGACTGCTGGGAAAAAAAAAACTGGAGCTATTTCTGATGTGAGGCTGTGCTGCTGCTTTGATCGATAGGAAGTTTGCAAATGGATATTAGCTCCAAAGATTAGTACTGTATTTCATGTTAAGGCTCAAAACAGGAATCTACATTCTGTGTGTGTTCCTGGAACCTCTAACATGATTGTTCTTCTTCTGCAGCTACGCGGTCACCGTGCAGGAATCCTACGCCCATCCGTTCGACCAGGTCTACTACACCCGCTGCACTGACATCCTCAACTGGTTTAAATGCACAAAACACAGGTAGGAACACAGAGATGTTCTCACATTCCTGAAATCATTCAGGAGAACCTGACAGAATATTTCCTGAAGAATCCAAGCAGATGTTTTGTTTGCTGCAGTGAAAAAACTCAAACGCTCCTAATCGGAAAAGCAAACAAAACACATAAAACCATAAAACCAAAGTACAGAAAGAGGCAAAAGTATTCACACCCCCAGAACTTTTCACATTTCCTCAGATCTGTGAAATTCAGCGTAATTTATTGAGCTTTTGTGTGACAGACAAACACAAAGTAGTGCCTCAGTGTGAAGTGGAAGGAAAGTCGTATGTTTCTTTAACATTTTCTTACAAACAATAATCTGAAAAGTGCGGTGTGCATTAAAATTCAGCACGTCTGAATTCTGCAGAACCTCCTCTGTCTGCAGGTCTTTAGAGGTTTGTCTCCACCAGCTTTGAACATCTACAGACTGACATTTTCCAGCCATTCTTCTTTGTAAAACATCTCCAGCACAGTCAGTTTGGATGGAGAACATCTGTGAACATCAGTTTTCAAGTGAATCTTCACCACAGTGTCGGGTCTTCTGCAGCCTTTAATATGTTTTCTTCCTGGATTTAGCTCTATCCATCTTCCCAACAGCTCTGACCAGCATCCCTGTTTCTGCTGGAGAAATGCATCCCCACAGCACGATGCTGCCACAACCATGTTCCACTGTGGGGATGGTGGATTTTGGGTGATGCCCTGGGTTGTTTTTTGTTGTGGACCAGGCACAGAGGCCTGCATCCAAAACAGTATGTGATCCACATCCACCATCATCCCAGTACCCAAGAAAACCCACCATCACATGATTAAATGACTACAGGCCTCTCGCCCTGACGTCTGTGGTCATGAAATCCTTTGAGCTTCTGGTGTTGAAGCACCTGAAGGACATCACAGGCCCCCTGGTGGACCCCCTGCAGTTTGCCTACTGGGCAAACAGGTTGGCAGATGAGGCAGTCATGTACGCCAGTGGACTTAAGCTCAGCCTTCAACACTATCAACCCAGACATCCTCCACCAGAAGCTCATCCAGCTCAAAGTCCCGGTCTCCACCTGTCAGTAGATCACCAGCTTCCTGAAGGACCAGCAGCAGCAGGTGAGGCTGGGGAGCATCTTCTCCCACACAAGAACCATCAGCTCCGGCACCCCCCGGGGTTGTGTTCTCTCCCCACAAATGGCTGCCCCTCAGTGGACCCATCTGTGAAACCTATGAAGTTTGCAGATGTTATTGGACTGATCCAGGACCGTGATGAGTCTGCATACAGACAGGAGGTGGATCGGCTGGTCTACTGGTGTGGTCAGAACCACCTGGAACTTAACCCACTCAAGAAATGTGGAGATGATGGTACCCCCCTCACCATCCTCAACAACACTGTATCTGCTGTGGACCAGTTCTGGTTCCTAGGAACCACCATTTCTACAAACCTGAGATGGTCTTCACTTTAGACAATGTTCAGAAGAAGGCCCAGCAGAGACTGTACTTCCTGACGCAACTCAAGAAGTCCAACCTTCCCCAGGAGCTGCTGGTCATCTTCTCCACTGCCATCATTCAGTCTGTCCTGTCTTCATCCATCTCAGTGTGGTTTGGATCATCCACCAAACAGGACAGGTCCAGACTGCAACCAACAATCAGGACTGCAGAGAGAATCATCAGGGCTGACCTTCCCTCCATCCAGGACTTATACAGGTCAAGGGTCAGGAGAAGGGCAGCTCACATCTCTGCAGACCCCACACGCCCTGCACACAAACTATTTAGGCTTTTACCTTCAGGTGGCGCTACAGAGCGCTGTCTGCTAAAACCAGCCTCCACAGAGACAGTTTCTCCCTCCAGGCTGTTTCTCTGTTGAACTCTTGACAGTCAGAGTATCAGAACAACACCATGAATACCTGGACTAATTTCACATTGTATTCTATTGTAAAGGCAATTGTGTATAAATGTACATCTAAAAAGATATTCTTTGTTATTGAGAGCAAAGTGTACCGGGGTCAAATTTCCTTGTTTGACTGTACAAACTTAGCAATAAAGCCGATTCTGATTTATCTGCTGAAGCTAAATTTATGAAACGTTGTGTTCACAAAATACTAATTTATTCACTGGTTCCTGCTTGGAAAAGGCTGGAACTTTCTTTATTAAGGTACAAACCAGAAGGTGTTCAGCAGCTGATTTTTCCCTGATTCATGCATCTGAGGAGGTCTGATAAATGGTTTGCAGAATGTCTTTATTTTGCACAGGTTGTTTCTGAAAGAGGCCTTTCAGTGCGAGGTGTTTTGTGGTGCACTCGCAGTATTCAGCTGTTTATCTCTGATTCTAAATCAGTTTTCTACTCTGTGGTTAACATGTGCAGCAAAAAAAGACCAGAGGCTCACCCAGCCTGGACAAGCAGAGCACTGTAAGCCTCATCTTGGTCAGAAGAAGAGCTGCTCTTAGAGGGACTCTTTCTTCTTGTTGAGAGCAATTTTCAGTGAATGTTGTGATCAAGCAGAAGCTCAAGTTTCAAACATTGAAGCAGAGTAAAAATAGAGATAATAAGAAAAGTTTTCCACAATCAGAGGAGAGGAGGAACATCACCTGCATCCCGATACATTTTACTGCTTCCTTCCTAGACTTCCTGTCATCTTTGAAAATGAACAATTTTCCAGTCTTACTCAAAGTCTTTTAGAGATGTTCTTTGAACTTTGTCAGTTTCTAAAAACCGGTTTTAAATTGTATAGTTGGCCTCTGTGTTGGCAGCGAACGGTCACAAAGACACATGTTGCTTCTGTTAAGTTGAATCAAGGATAACCCAGAAAATATGATTTTTATCTCCAGAAAGTTGATTCCCAAAAAAACCCAACTGAGAACTTAGTATATTTTCTTTAACCAGAATCAGTTCTGATTTTAGGTTAAAACTGAATTAATTCATTTTCACAGTTCATAACCTAAACATAAGGAGCGAACTTCACCGTCCCAGTATAAACTAGTTTGTGTTCATTCATATTTCCTAGCTATTAAATAAAGTCTTTTGAGATGTATTGATTATTAGATATGTGCTGTGAGTTAGCATCTCTTAGCGAAGCCTTTTTATTTCTCTCCTGCTACCTTCGGACACATGGAGTGTTTTAGTTTGTCCACTGGGACTATTAGAACTGTGCGGTTGGTGTTCCTCTTTAATAAAATCCTGGTTCTGTTAAAACACATTAGCTGACACAATCATGACAATTTGAATCACTTTATTTTCATTCTAAGACATATAATGAGATGCATCTTCAGTTACGCATCAATATTAAATCAACAATTTAAAGAAAATAAATTTAAAGAGAGAAATAACCTGATAGAGAAGACGGATAGACAGCATCATGGTATCCTAGCAGTCGTAGAAAGCAAACATTAGAGATAATAGTGTACATGATATCTGAGCTTACAGCAGTCAGCATGTTTTACATGGCTCAGCTGGCGGCTCTGACACCCATGGATGTTTCACCCTGGTGGTACGGGCTTTCATCGACCTGTAGCACCAGTCTGAGCAGATGAGCTGCGCGGGAGGAGTCTTTGACAGGTCATTAGAGATGATAACTCCTAGGATTCAGAAGGAGGCCACCGTTTCTACCCGGTTCCCATTTATGTGAAGAGGAACTTAGTCCACTTCAGTCTCTTGGAAGGCGACGATGAGCTCCCAGATTTTTGTGGTGTTAGAAGCAGGTTGTTGACTGAGCGCCACTCTGTCAGCAGCTGCACCTCCTCTCTGTAGCATGATCATGGAGTTGATCAGGAGAACGCTAATTTGCGTACAAGGTATACAGAAGAGGACTCAACATGCAGCCTTGTGGGAAACCGGTGTTCAGAGACAGGGATGATGATAGGAGGGAGCCCAGCCTGACTGAATGGGTCTGTCAGTGAGCAAGTCTTTTATCGAGGCACGGGTGGAGGTGGGAAGGTGCATGTCCAGCAGTTTGGTGATGCTCCACTCAGTGTTTATGAAGTAGTTTTGTAGTTGAAGGAGAGCATCCTTGGACCAGGTGTTGATGGGTTTCTTTCTGAGAGGTATGTAAGCTGGAATGAGGTGCGGTGAGGTGAGGTTGTGAAACTGCTGTGTTGGCATGTGGGATGTTGCAGTAAACAGGATCTTATTGTCATGGTTTTGTTAGTTGCCTGACCCACCTGCACGAATACTCTCAGGTGCACAAAATAGATGGCATTAACAAAAATATTTAGTGGAACATCAGCCAGGAAGTAAAGGGTGGGACACAAATATGTCTTCTAAATGGACCTCAGCATAACAACCTGGTTACAAAGTGGCTTAAAGACACAAGGCCCATGTTTTGGAGTGACCATCACAAAGTTCTCATCCCAGTCCCAGAGGAAACTTATGGGTGAAGCAGAAAAGGTGTGTGAGCAAGATGCCCTACAAGTCTGACCCAGATACGCCGGTTCTGTCAGAGGAATGGGCCAAATTCCAGCAAACTAATGTGAGAAGCTAGTAAACCCAAAACATCTGACCATAATCATACAGTTTAAATGAAATAGTAGCAAACACTGAGGAAATGTAGGTAAGGTTCTGAGTTCGGAGCAGTTTGACCGCCTGGCCTTTAGCCAGCAGAGTGAAGTACATAACGCAGACAGCTCAGCTGTTTGGTGTAGCAACATGAACGCATCGCCCTTTAAGGACCACATTAAACTTTATAGTGCCAGTTTACTTCCTCCAGCTAAGTGCTGCGCTGGGGATCCTGAGCCAAAATATCAGAAAACGGCTCCGTCCTTGAATAAGTGGAGAACTCGCCTAAAGTGCTGCTCATCTTTCAGAACAGATATGATGATGATGTTCTTACAGAACCTCGGCGAGGGCTTATCAGGCTTTAGTACACTGAATGACTTTTCTTTTATAATGAGCAGTTTTTACAGGAAAGCAGATTTATTTCTGTCTTGTTATTTTATTTATTTATTTGGTCATGCAGCAGAAAAACATGAAAAATAAGCGGCGTTTGGTTTTTCATTTTACTGTACAGTCATATTCAACTTCAACTACAATAACGGAAAAAAAGGCGGATTTGCTGGATTGGTTAGCCGGAAGTCCATGACCACCTTTAGAAGTTACACAGGAAATACTATGAAATAACAGAGAACGAAACTTAATAGAAAATGGAAATATCTGAACAGCCTGACCAAATATGACCCAAACAGTATCTAAATATATCATCGCAGGATCTGGAGTGACTCAATTCAAATTTTCTAGACTTTCAGAGACTCCCAATACACAAAAAATGTGTTTAATAGCTAAAAAGTGGATTTTGCATGACATGTCCTCTTTTAAAGGTTGTTTTCAAAAGGTACTTTTAATGTAAAAAAACGAGCCTTGTTGGAACCCAGATTCTGATTTATAGAATATGTCTGTTTATAGAAGAAAGTAAATCTATTTGATTCAGCAGATTTTAAAAGAGCGAAAGTCTTTTGAAATAGTTATACAAGGAAGCCATTTCACATTCTGACCTAACCCTGAATCTGCTGGGATGTCCACTCCTGGTGTCACCATCCTAAGGTGTGAATTTTGACCATTTCTCTGCTGTTTAATTTGTTCCTCAGTTCTTGCTTTCTTACTTTACCGTCTCTGTGCTCAAGTATTTTCCTTATTTGTTCATTCTTTTGTGGTTTGTTCTAATTATCTTTTTACATTCCCCCTCTTTAATTGTAGTTTCCTTGTGTTTCTGTTCAGCTCATCTGCGTAAATTAGTCTCCTTCCTTCAGCTGCTGTGCCACTCTCTGCCACAGCTGCTCCACATCTCATTCTGCTTTGCTTACCATTTCTCAACCTCAGTATTTAAGCTCATGTTCTATGCCCGGTCCATGCCTTTTCCATTTGCTGTACTCCATGTCTGTTCTCCAAGTGCAAGATCTCTTTTCACGTTCTCCTCAATCTATTAATTAAAGTACTTTACTTTACTTCACCTTAGCTTGTCTCTGCAATTGAGTCCCTCGCCAAAAGAAAGCATGACACGTGGGAACTCCACATGAAGATTGGCAGCTGTCTAAAATGTTTTGTGCATAACCTTCTTCACTGCAGAATGATTGACTTCAGATAGTTGGGAGATGACCTTATAACCCCTCCCAGATTGATGGACAGCAACACTTGCTTCTCTGAGGTCATTGCTGATGCCTTTCTTCTTTGGATTTATGTTTCTCATAGCAGCAAATTGCCAAAAAAATCCTGCTTTCATAGATGCTCTTACACTGATGATGTCAAGTGAATCAGTGTATTAAATCAGTAGCACCTGGCTGCTACTTTCCTTTTTATAGCAGCAAGAGAGATCTTCGTTTTTCCCACACAGCTTTTCCATTTTGGCTTCATCTTTGTTTGATAAAAAAATGAAGTTGTGAGACCTGCAGTTTTATTTACTTGAGGTTAGATTTTAACCGTACTCGTCTTCCGCTTTTCTGGGACCGGGATTCAGGGACAGTAGACTCAGTTGAGATGCCCAGACTTTCTTCTCCCCAGACAACTCCTCCAGCTCCTCTGGGAAAAGCCCAAGGCATTCCCAGGCCAGCCGAGAGACATAGTCCTGTGTCCTGGGCCGTCCCCTGGGCCTCCTCCCGGTGGGACGTACCTGGAACACCTCCCAGGGAGTTGTCCAGGTGCCCAAGCCACCTCACCTGGCTCCTCTCGATGTGGAGGAGCAGCGGCTCTACTTCGAGCCCCTCCAGGCTGGCCCAGCTCCTCACCCTGTCTCTAAGGGAGTGCCCAGCCACCCTGCAGTAGAAGCTAATTTCAACTGCTTGTATCCGAGATCTTGTTCTTTCGGGCATGACCCAAAGTTTATGCGCATAGGTGAGGGTAAGAATGTAATCAAGAGTTTTGCTTTTTTCGGCTCAGCTCTCTCTTCACCACAACGGACCGGCACAGTGTCCTCAATGCGGCAGCCACACCGATCTGTCTGTCGATCTCCCGCTCCATTCTTCCCTCACTCGTGAACAAGACCCCGAGATACTTGAACTCTCCCACTTGAGGCAGGAGCTCCCCTCCAACCTGAAGAGGACAAGCCACCCTTTTCCAGTCGAGAACCATGGCCTTGGACTTGGAGGAGCTGATCCTCATCCCAGCTGTTTCACACTCGGCTGTGAACAACCCCAGTGCATGCTGTAGGTCCTGGCTAGAGGGGGCCAGGAGGACCACGTCATCTGCAAAAAGGAGAGATGACATCCATTGGTTGCCAAACCAGAACTCCTCCGGCGCTTGGGTGTGCCTAGAAATCCTGTCCATGAAAGTTATGAAAGGGAACAGTGACAATGGGCAGCAACATGCACCAGTAACAGGTCCAACTTAGTGTCTGCAAGGCAAACCAAACACCTGTTCTGCTTGTACAGAGACCGGATGGCCCCAATCAAAAGGTAATCATCCAAACTGTCCTGGCATAGGCCTTACCAGGGAGGTGGAGGAGTGTGATCCCCTGGTAGTTGGAACGGTTTGCCAGAATCACTTCAAAGCCAACCGGTAAGGAGTCCCACAAGACAACCAGAGCTGATAGGACTCCTTCAGCTTGACAGCATCCCTTACTGCCAGGGTCCACCACTGGGTTCAGGGATTGCCGCCGCAACAGGCGGCACTGACAATAGAGGCGGAGAACTTAGGCCACTCGGACTCTATGTCTCCAATTTTCCCAGGAATCTGGTTGAAGCTCTCCCGGAGGTGGGAGTTAAATACATCCCAGGCCGAGGGCTCCGCCAGACATTCCCAACAGACCCTCACTATGAACTTGGGCTGGCAAAGGCTTGCTGGGTTCCTCCTCTTCCAACAGGTCCAACTCACCACCAGGTTGTGATCGGTGGACAGCTCAGCCCCTCTCTGTCCATGTCCAAGACCTGCGGCAGAAGGTCTGAAGACACGACTACAAAGTGGATCATCGACCTCCTGCCAAGCCTGGCCTAGTGCCAAGTGCACTGATGAACACCCTTATGCTTGAACATGGTGTTCATTTTGAAAAATCTGTGTGGTTTAGGTCGGGGAGGTCATTCCTCCCAATCACACCCCGCGACGGTCCCCCAGCAGAATGAAGGAGTCCCTGAGAGGAACATTGTCTAGCCACCACCCAATCCTCTTACCACCAATGCCTCATGGTTCCCCCAGCAGGTGGCGGGCCCACTGAGGGATGGCTTCGCGTCTCTCATATGCGCTTGTCCCAGCCGGGTCCTGCGAGGATTAATCCTGCTACCAGTCCCTCGCCGACAAGACCTGACCCCAGGGCGGGGGCCCCCGGCTACGCTGTACCGGGCAACGTCACGTGCTTCATTGTGGTAGTCCTCATGAAGGCTTCTGAAGGATTTATCTATTTTAAAACTTAGCATGACAAAGCCATCTTCTCGAAGTTCTTAATCTTAAAATGCAAGAATTCAAAGCTAAAGGATATTGAATTTATTTGAAACCTTAAAAAAACTTTGTTGAAGGTTGTTGAAATAAATGTAAAAAAATCCAGTCATCTAGAACTCCCTACTCCAGGGTCACGGAGAAGATGCGACTGTGAAACTGACCCGGACTGTTTGTGTTTCTGTGACTTGTACAGGATCAGCTATAAGACGGCCTACAGGAGAGGTGTGAGGACCATGTACAGAAGACGCTCGCAGTGCTGCCCCGGATTCTACGAAACTGGAGACCTCTGTGTCCGTAAGTTCTCTGGTTTTCTTCACAGAGTTGCTACGAGTTTACCCATTTGTCTGTAAAGGATGTGACTGTTATTTTACTAAATAATGCATGATATGGGACCTGCTGTGGCGCAGGAGTTAAGCGTGCTACCCATGTATGGAGGCGTCCGTCCTCCACCCGGCTGTCGCGGGCTCAAGTCCCTGCCAGTTGACCTTTGGCCGCAAGTCTTCCTCTCTCTTCATCCCATTTCCTGTCACCACATTTTTGGGAGACTGAGAAGGATAAAGGCCACTAGTACCTAAAAAATGTCTTAAAAATGCATAACACATCGGTATCAGTTGAGGAATTTTTTGACATATCAGTCAAAGTTATGGGACATATCTGTCCCATAAGGAGAATTTCTCGGTCAGCAACTTTTCTTAGTCCAACTGCTTAAATATAATTTCATTATCTTACTAGAAAAAGATAAAATAAGACAGCCGTTCTTTTACAGTCAAAATGCTCTGATGTATGATTGAAACATTGCAAATTTATTTATTTAGAAATACCTTCCCACACATATTCCTAGTCGTTACTGGGATCATGGAGCACTCAATGACCTCTACCTCGTCAGTACCTCTGTACCGGCTGGGTTATTTTTCCAGAAGCTCATATAAAGACAGTGAAGAGAGGAAACCTGATGTGAAAGACTGAAAATTGCTCACACCCTCTGAACCTGTCACCAGCTGACTGGTTATGTTTCCTTGTCAATTAGACTCTGAGGCACAGATCATATCGGGTTCATCCGCATTTGGTGTATTATTGTCACTGGGGCAAATTCACAAAGCTGGTTGCATATGCTGAATGTGTGCAGAGAAAGACCTGCTCCTAAAATAGCACCCAGGCACTTTGTCCACATTTAAATAAGGCTTTATGGATGCATTTAAGAGAATCTGTCCATTTCTTTACATTCATCAGAAACTGCTCTGGTTGCTTCAGATTGCATTAAATAAATACCGTCAGCTGAAAGCAACCTGCTGCTCTGCAGACTTTACAAAAATAACAGGACAGAGATGTCAGCAATGGTAGAAGCAATCTTTTCTTCCAGTGACAAGTGCTTGATACCTTAGTTTAAAATTACTCTTGCTGCTTTTTAAGGAGGTAGTGGTAGAAACCAAATACTCTATTGTTATATAAGAAAAAAATAAATGTATAAGTGCAACTTTTTTATTGTTACAAAGGATCTCCAATTAGAAAGGTTCATATTTTGTATGAAAATATTTGCATGTGCTCCATATATAGACTGCATGTAATGATCTTCATGAATCCAGTGCAGAAACCTAACAGATGCAAAAATTGCATTGCATCATTGAATCCCCTCTGGGACCAAAACTCAACTCTTTGTAGTCTAAACCTGAAACCTTAAACCAAACAAGTTAGCAAGTTAGATCTGCGCAAATAATTTGATTAATTGTTCAATGTCAACATTTGCTTGTATGATATTATTTTTGTAATGTTAAGTGAATGTTGCACACTTCCTGCTGTTTTGGATTCAGAACCCTGGTGGTTATGGCGGTCGTGTTTTAAAGAGTCAGAGGTTAGATGGCAGAAAGAAGAGAGGAGAATGTGTTCCTGTGTGTCTGTGAAGCACTTTGGATTGCCCAGAGCCTGAAAGCGGTGCACAAATAAAAGTTAGGCTGAGAGAAACAGCAGCGTCACACTGGTGGGTATGAACAGCCACATGGTTGGTACCAAAAACCCCCAGAGAGATGGCACCATTTCATACAGGGTTTGAGCATAAAACGACCAAAACTGCACAATGATCAGCAAACTGTTTTTTTGCGGTGGGAAGAGTCTGAAAGACAAACACAGAATCAAAAACACATCAGTTTATGTGGTTTCAATATTGACCAAAATAATCGTATTATTTATTCCATAAACCAGCAGCTTCACTCCAAGTAAACCTACAACTTTAACAGTTTAACTCCTCCAATTACACATTTTCTTGGAACAGCAGCAAGAATTTGAGCTGCTATTTCTAGCTATAACTTAGATTTTTGTCTGGTACTCCTTCCTGTTAGTTTTTCTGATATGAAGATGAAGGAGTTTCAGAGATGCACATAAAATTTACAAAAATAATTAAATCATTTGTGTTCTGTCAGATTTTGCACCACAAAAGAAGGTGTTTTCAGCAGATCGTCTCCTTGACAAACGATGATTTTCCTGCTCCCACCTGATGAACACAGCGTTCGGGCCTCTTCAGCATCCTGCGCACTGATTGCAGTCGTTATGTTTTTATTTACGCCAGGCAGTTATCTGAACACCATCTGCTGCAGGAGCTGTCAGTTTGATTCTGTTACAAATCTGTTTCTGTCTGAAGTCAAACCTCTGGGAGCTTTTAAATCTACAGACGTGAAATATGAAAAGAGCAAGAGGGAAAAATTCTCAAACATGCAGTAAAACAGGCTGCAGGTGCACAATTGTTAATGTGGAGTTAAATACTGAATATCTTGTAAAACTGGACCTGGAAGCTGCGTTCTGTTGATGTTATTGCATGCAGGATGAGGTCTTTCATATGGCACTGGCCTGAAATAATCAGGAGATGATCAGCAGATGTTCAGCTGGAATGCCGGCCATACAGGACGGAGCTGTTGTTCAGTGAGATAAACGGCAACCTTCCTCTGCACACTTTATTTGGTTTGAAGCTCTTCCCATCAAAGACAAACCCTGCTTGGACATCAGCTGGAACATCTGAATGTTAGACTGAGCAGACGAGACCACAGAGGTTTAGTTAAAGCAGAAATTATGCTTACATCCAGTCATGGTGGAAAGAAAGTACCAATCTTTTCAGGAGTGGACGTCCCAGCAGATTCATTTTCCCTTTTGGCTTCATCTTAGCTTCATTTATACTGAAAATGTGGATTTTGGAACCTGGTAAAGATCAGATCAGTTTGCTGTGCTGATGCAGTTATCTCAAGGACAGAAGGAGGGTGTACTTTCTTTTTACCATGAGTGAATGATGCATTATTTCATCTCGTTGTTCTTTTTGGTCCTGATTTATCTAGCTTATTTTACACTCCTAACCAGAGGACCTGATATCAGAACCTGATGTTTACTGAAAGTTATTATTTTTTACTTACATCCTGCAGGTTGAAGGAGTTATTATTTCTGCATGATGGAGCATAATGTTGGATTTTGAATTATTTTCTGTGCAAATAAAATTAAAATAAACAGTGCGGTTTATAAAAATACAACACAAAAATTGCCGGAACAGAAAACAAATAATCAAGTCGGGATATCTGGTTCCATGTCCAGGCTGTATGTCTTCATTCAGCTGCAGAAATCAATTATCCACTCTACATGGTAAACTCTATGCTACAGCGCTGCTTTGTCACTGAGCAGAGGGGGTGAATGTGTTGCCTGGGGGGTCAGGAGGGGCACATTGTGTCATTTTATTCAACATCTGCTTGTAAACAACAACATTAGATTCTCCCCAGGGACTCTGGCGGAGACCCTTTGACTCTGTTGTGTGATGGTGCACGCTCATGTGACCTCATGCTCTGATTGGCTGAGATCTTCAATATTGAGCGTTAATTCTTCAGTGGCTGCCTGCATGGCTCGCTAACCCTAATGGCCTGGGACAGGTCCTTTGTTGAGCGACTGGGACGATCCGAGCTAATTGAAGGTTTCCGAGGAGGAGGGCTGATAATTATATTATATTCCATCTTTCTGTTTCTTGCCTGTTTTACTGATTTAGATTTTCTGCGTTGCTCAGATAACGATGTAAACATGGGCAAAGAAAGAAAAATTACATCAAAAAGCAAGAAATGCGATAAAAATAAAATGTCATCAAAAAATTGCAAATAAAAATTGTTAAACAAATTAAAAGAGGGTTTCCCTTTTCATAAAAGCTGCCGTTAATGATGTTTCAGTCCTGGTTCAGAGGAGCAAACGGTTTCCAGAACATCTTATGTTTTCAGGGAGTTAAAGCAAAGGAGCAGAGAAACAAGATGCTGCCTCTCCTTGTTTAGGTCTAGTCCATGACCGCAGCCTAGGTTCTGACATGTTCTGTGGTTTTTAGCCAGTCCAGTTGAGTCCAGATCTTTAACCTTGGTAAATGTATCTAAAACAGTGTTTTCTCTGCATTAAACTGGAGGAAATGCTGACACATCCACCTATTCATTTTATGGACATACTCCCCCTGGGAGGGACTGTGGTGATGTTGGGACACAGAAATCTAAAGTTAATACTCTTTTTTTTTTTAACCATGTCTTGTCCAGCAGAGTAGCTCAGAATTATTGTTTGAGTGCCAAGAAAAAGCCCAACAGATTTACTTTCACAAGTGGAGCTTCACGGCTAACGCTGCTTGATATTTATAAGAGAAACTTTATTAGAAACTTCTTTCGGATTATTTCAATTGTTACGGACTTGAAAAGGAAAAAATAAAGAAGCATGAAAGAGAGAAGGGGGGGGGGGCAAAAAGGAAAAGGGGAGAGAAGGAGACAAGAATGGAGGAGAGAAAGAAGGATGACAAGATTATCACCCTGCTTGCTTCTACACCTGCAGAAACATTCATATTAATAGCTTTTTTACCAAAACGTGAACGGTACTTATGAATGCATGATGTATTTAGTGGTAAATACGGCTCAATATAGAACATTTGTGTATCTGTTAACACCTGAATCTAAACACCTGTGGGTCTGAGTGTGAGCGCACTTGTGTATACAAGGTTTCTCCATAAAAACATGCAGTAGCGAGTGTGAGGAGCCACAGACCTGCCCCCCTGGACCAGGGACAGATATGGAGGAGATCTGAGCCATAGACTTGCAAAGGCCCCCCAGAGCACAGGAACCCCAGAAGAACCATCGCCAGACTACCACAACCCCCCAGAGAAGAGCAGGGGAGAGTCCCAGGGGAACCACCCAGCAGCCACAGTGCAGAAGCCCCAGGGAGCTGCAGCGACCAGCCCACAGGCCCCATCAATTTAATACTCTTTAATCTGAACCAAGAGGACCATGCATATATTTATTTAAAGGGGCCCAAAAACAGAGCCTTGAGGACCGTTGCGTGATTTTTGTTTGTTCCGATTTATATTGACCAAAACACACAACTGAACTATAACCTAACTGTAAAGTGGGTGAAAAAGAAAACATGCTTTTCATGTTTTTTATGTGATTTTAAACACCCTGAACGCATCATCCTCACAGTGATACATGGTGGTGGCAGCATTATGATGCGGGGTTAGGTGAAAGCTGATGCGGATGTGTTTTACGAAGGTGACATTAGTTTGCATCAGTGCGACTCTAACTGAAAAGATTGTTCCTGATCCATTCCTCCATCAGTTCTTCCCATTTCTCCTCTCAGTTTACCCCGGCCTGCCGTTTTTTTCTCTGTCCTGACCTCTTTCCCCTCTTTGACCTTTGAACTTGTTATTCTCTGATCCCCATCATCCACATTTACACCTCTCTGATTCACTTCACAACTGCCACACAAAGCACAGCTTTCCATCTCTTCATCACATCAGATCTGATATCAGAAGAGAAACCCTATGAGAAAATTTCCTGACTCGGGTACAAATTTATTGAAACGTGAATGCACCAAATTTGTAAAACTTATGTGTTTTTTGTTTCTGTTACAATTCTGTTACTAGAAGACCCCAGTATGTAATTCTGCAGTTCTCCAAGAGTGATTTTTGGAGATGGTTTTCCTCCTTTACCATCATATCAACTTTAGAACGTCGTCCAGCCTTGTTTCCCACCGCTCCATCTGACTGTACTTATGAACAGGTCCATATCACCATATCACCAATCAATTGGATGTTATCTTGTCTTTCCCCTGTTGAAGACTCGCTAAGAGAAAGTTTTATTTCAAAGTTTAAATATAAAAAACAGACCAGGAGCTGTTTTCCTGTAACCATTTTCTGTCTTCTGATGCAGTCATCTACGGCTTCCTGTTTCTCAGGGGAGTAAATATGATATGACACAGATGTTCATTTGTTGGTGTTTATTTGAAGTCTGGAAGCTTGTTGGGTTGATAGCTGCAGATTATTTATAGATCGTCAGGTGTTTCCTCACAGCTGTCGCAGGTCATCTCTCTGCAGCCGCTGATCAACAGATTCAAGGGCATCGACGGCTGCTTCAGCACGCCGAGACAATGGCTGGAATTAAGCAGCGATTATTTCATTTGATATCTATTAATCTTGTTGGAGCCGTCGCTGATGTAATCCTGCATGGAGCGCTTTCTGCTCAGGATGAAAGGATCATCGTCCCCCTTTAAAGATTAATCATCTCTCCTCTAGGACGACGAGAGTTTCTTATTAAAATCTGAGCGCGACACTGCGAGGCATTTTATCTGTCTCATAAAATATGCTGGACAGCAGAAAAAAATTCAGGCTGAAGTTTACACACAGCCAAACTCCTGTTAAGTTTTTATGTTAAAGAAGCAAAACCTGCATCAATATTCGTGCTGCAGTTCAGAACCATAATTCTGTCAATTTAAAACCACAAACTAAAATATGCCCACATCCTTTTAGACATAATATAGTCTTTTTTACAAAAAAGCTGGAGTTCAGTCAGACTGGATAGAGAACATCTGTGAACATTCGTTTTTAGGTCTTGCCACAGATTTTCAGTTGTAGGTCTGGACTTTGACTAGGCCATTCTAAAACCTGAACAGGCTTTGATCTAAACCCTCCATTGTATCTCAGGCTGTATGTTCAGGGTGGTTGTCCTGCTGGAAGGTGAACCTCCACCTCAGTCTCTGGTCCTCTGCAGTATCTTACAGGTTTTCTTCCAGGATTGTCCTGGATTTAGCTTCATCCAACTTCCCATCAACTCTGACCTGCATCCCTGCCCCTGCTGAAGGAAAGCATCCCCTCAGTATCATGCTGCCACCACCATGTTTCATGTTATTGTGTTTTGGCTCCACACTCCTTATGGACAAAGAAACAACACACCCCTAAAAACTGCAAGAACAATTTTTGATTGTATCAGGGAGAAAACAAGTTTTAGGATATTCCTGTTTTGTTTCTCCAAAGTCAACGGGTTGCTTTTTCTTTTTTTGCTTCTCATCTCACATTAAAATAATCTCCACCTTTCGTCCATCCATATATTTCACACTATGTGTCGCACACAGCTCTGATCTTGCACAACGAAACACTTTTTGGGCTTGTTGGAATTTACATAAACACATAAATTTAGACCAATGTTCCTATGAAAGCATGCATGCAGTTGTTAATGTGGCCAAACACTGTCAATACAACGCAGCGCAGCATGTTGGCATCCTGGTTTTATGGTGCAAATCTCTTTTTTTCAAAGGCGGTTTTATAGAAAAGATGTGCAAACTTTGCAGGCAGGCACTGAATATGTTCGAATAGAGAAGGTTGTAAAATGTCAGTGTGAGCAGCTTCAGGTAAAAAAGGCCTCACTAATTCAAAAGTTCACAGAAATATATAAACGGACATGTCTGTGCAGAACTCTGCCTGAAAAGAGAAATAAATCTGGGAAGCAGAGGCTTCAGCTTGCTGTCCTTTTTGAAGGATGGAGGATGGTAGTTATGATGTGAGGAAACCCGCAGCAGCTTTAGAAATGGAAATATGATCCGAAACAAAGCTGACTGTCCAGCCTGGACATACACAGAGCATTCATCACACAACAAATAATACAATTAAAATTTCAAACGAGGCAAATCTGGATTGGTAGAAAGTATTTTTCATCACCCCCCCGCCCAGTCCCTGCAGGAAAAAAGCTCTGCCAAGATAAATCTAAAAAATAGGACCCCCCTGTGGCTGAAACACCATAAAATCCATCTTCACTTCCGTTTGCAGCGTGCCCACAATGTCTCCTCATTTCAGCACCTTACTTTCTGCACCTTGTAGCCTTCAAAGAAACGGTCCATGTTGAAATAATTAGTTTTCATGTCTGCGTCACAGTCCTGTTATGCTCACACCGTGTGTTCCTGTACGTCTGCTTATGCAGGTCAACTTCTTAGTTTATGTTAGAAAACAAAAAGAAAGCACATGAGATCTTTGTGATGGTGAAGATCTCTGAGCCTCTGCTATATTTATTCTCTCATGCACAGATGATCCTCTCGAACGGAGATGCAGAAAGTGAGATAAAGCTTAAAAGTTTTTATAGTGTAAATAATCTGATTATTTTGTAACATCTTTAAAAGGTTAAAGCATCACTTCTGAACATGTGTTTGTATGCAAATTAATTAAAATGTAGTATATAAGTATCAGTGTGCTGTGAAAGAGAGAAGAATAATTAGCGCCTTTCTGGGGAAGCTTTGGACAGCATCCATGATTGCTTTTATCCAGTTGACACCCTGGAAACCTCACAGTTACACATTCCTGGGTCCCACTGACAAACAGCTGAGAGAAACTAGTTCTTGTGTCCTCAGCGACGCCTCGCTGCACAGTAAAAAAATTGTGAAAATGTGTTAATTAGTGAGCTCTGTGCTGTTCTTGTGCTCTTTTCAACCCTGTTTCCAAAAAACTAATTCAGCAACTCCTTAATCATTAAAGTTAAAAAGTCTACACACTTTTTCTGACTGAAAAACATTGTGATAAATTATTTCCAAACCTTTTAGATCTTGGCTGTGTTACACATAAATCCTGTGCATTCAGCTAAAAAATAAACAAATCTGTTGGAAGAAAAGACTAAAAAGGTGCATAAAGCTGGGGACACATGTTTTTATGCCCATTCGGGAAAGTCTGCATCAGTCTGCAGGGCGAGTCGGCCAAGGAATCTGTGAGTCTGAGAGGGGAACTGACCTGACTTCAGTCCTAGGCAAACAAACATGTTTGAAAGTTTTACGGCGGATCTGGACCCAGACGGGTAGTTTGAGCTGATTACTGACCCAATTGCAAACACATGTTGCCGACAACCAATGAAAAGAGAGGCTAGGACTTGTTTAAAAACCGTTGTAACAGTAGTGGGCATAACAAAAACTATCAACTAACTAATTATTATTAATTATTACAATCACATTGTGATTAAAAACAAAATAGATGACAACAGAGATACTCAAATATTAAGGACTAAATTAGAGTGGGTGATGAAGACCTGATTAAAACAAACCAAATGATTCACATATTAAACATGAAGCTAATCTGACCTCATTTGGAAGGGGACATATGATGCTTTTAAATCCTTCCTTTTCACCTTAAATCTTCCAGTTGTGGTCTATATGAAGTGGAACCTCAATGCTTTGGTCTGAACTCCTTGTTCTTGTAGCTCCTCAGGCTCCTCTTTTACCTGTTCTGAGGACCGTCTGAGAGCAACTCGTTTTGGTGCCGTCTCTTTAAATTCTACTGAGACCCTTCACACCCCGCCCTCCTCAAATTCATGTCTAAAATAAAGTTTGTTGTCATTTTAGCATTATTTGCAGCTTAATCAGATGAAGTCTTTCAGCAAGTCCTACTTGATACTGGAGGAGGTTGATGAAGAACTCATCCTTGAAGTAAGGAAATAGGAATTTACCCACTGATGCCGGAACATTAAAAATAAAATGTAACTAGGCACTTTGAAGAGGTTCTGATGCTGGGGGATGGCATAATGAATTGTGGGTTAAACAACCTAACCAAACCCATCCTCTTATCCAGGTTGGTTTCAGTGAGTCCAGGTTGGTCTCAGGGAGTCCAGGCTGGTCTCAGTGAGTCCAGGTTGGTGTCAGTGAGTCCAGGTTGGTCCCAGGGAGTCTAGGTTGGTGTCAGGGAGTCCAGGTTGGTCTCAGTGAGTCCAGGTTGGTCTCAGGGAGTCCAGGTTGGTGTCAGGGAGTCCAGGTTGGTCTCAGTGAGTCCAGGTTGGTCCCAGGGAGTCCAGGTTTCTGTCAGGGAGTCCAGGTTGGTCTCAGTGAGTCCAGGTTGGTCTCAGGGAGTCCAGGTTGGTGTCAGGGAGTCCTGGTTGATGTCAGGGAGGAGGATCCTCACATTTCTTGATAATCTTAAACACAAATGTTATCTGGTCTTCTCTAATTAAACAAAAACACTTGAATCTATCAAGCTAAAGGTATTTAGTAGAAAATTCCAGATTATACAGGACATTAGATTAATTTTATTTATACTGCATCAATTTACACAACAACCTCTATTTATATCCAATTCAGTTCAATCCAATTACTGCTACAATAAAATGTAAAATGAAACTACACATTTTAGAGGATTTACTGATTTCTCATTAAATGCTGCAAAGATCCTCTGGTTGGTGGAATCACAAGGATTTCCACTTTGTCCAAAATAACTGTAACTGTTTTAGATTATTAGATTTTATTTCCATTAGGAGCGACTGATCCAAGTAATATATTCTATGCTGGGAAATAAAAATACCCTGAAGTTCCTTTAAATTCGCTTCATGACGACGTTTCCAGACAATCTCCATGAATCAACTCAGAATATTTAACGTGAGTTCTTAGATGTTCTATTCATCCAAACTTCACCTTCTTCTCCTCCTCTATGGTGTTTTCATGCGCCTCTCTTCTTCATCACTGTCCAGGTAACGTCTTCTGCCTCATTCTTCCTCATAAAACCACACCCTCGATTATTTTTCAGCTGTGAAGTTGTTTGTTCTGCACCCTCTGATGGTGTCTGATGGCTCTCAGCTGTAATGTCATGTCATAATGAAATATAAAACCATCTCAGAGTGAAAAATGAGCATTGGAGCTTCCTTATCTGCCTGCTGTACAATGCAGATATCACTTCTTATCAGGACAATGGGGAGATTTTAGTGCAGGTGAATAAATAAATACTAAAAACAGTCAGAATCTCAACTCTTGATAGATGAATCCCTGCCTTTCTAATGCATTATGTAAACCTGGACCCTGTAAGAAAAATCAGAGATATCAGCAGTTGTCATGGAGTGTCAGGAGGTCAGAGGCTTTGTTTTTATTGGTCCTCCTTACTGATTTTAACAGTAACCTGAGATTATTTTAACCTCAAGTAAGATGTTTTTTTTCAGACATAGAGCATAAAAAATTTAAATACTTGGAAAAGGTTTTCCTGAGAAAACATTTTTTACTAAAAGATCACGATAAAAACCCATCACAACCTTTCTTTTGACGTTTTGTGCACGCTCTGAACCTCGATGACCTTCGATCTGCAGTCCTGATGCTTCCCTGAAAACCTCCACAGACCCTGCAAAGACCGCCCTCGTTCTGCAGAGCTTTTACCTCCTAGTAGGGTCCCTTTTACGTCCTAGTAGGGTCCCTTTTACTTCCTAGTAGGGTCCCTTTTACGCCCTAGTAGGGTCCCTTTTACTTCCTAGTAAGGTCCCTTTTACCTCCTTGTAGGGTCCTTTTTAAGCCCTAGTAGGGTCCCTTTTACGCCCTAGTAGGGTCCCTTTTACTTCCTAGTAAGGTCCCTTTTACGCCCTAGTAGGGTCCCTTTTACGTCCTAGTAGGGTCCCTTTTACGCCCTAGTAGGGTCCCTTTTACGCCCTAGTAGGGTCCCTTTTACGCCCTAGTAGGGTCCCTTTTAAGCCCTAGTAGGGTCCCTTTTACCTCCTAGTAGGATCCCTTTTACTTCCTAGTAGGGTCCCTTTTAAGCCCTAGTAGGGTCCCTTTTACCTCCTAGTAGGGTTCCTTTTACTTCCTAGTAGGGTCCCTTTTAAGCCCTAGTAGGGTCCTTTTTACCTCCTAGTAGGGTCCCTTTTAAGCCCTAGTAGGGTCCCTTTTACCTCCTTGTAGGGTCCTTTTTAAGCCCTAGTAGGGTCCCTTTTACGCCCTAGTAGGGTCCCTTTTACCTCCTAGTAGGGTCCCTTTTACTTCCTAGTAGGGTCCCTTTTAAGCCCTAGTAGGGTCCCTTTTACCTCCTAGTAGGGTCCCTTTTACCTCCTAGTAGGGTCCCTTTTAAGTCCTAGTAGGGTCCCTTTTACGCCCTAGTAGGGTCCCTTTTACCTCCTAGTAGGGTCCCTTTTACTTCCTAGTAGGGTCCCTTTTAAGCCCTAGTAGGGTCCCTTTTACCTCCTTGTAGGGTCCCTTTTAAGCCCTAGTAGGGTCCCTTTTACGCCCTAGTAGGGTCCCTTTTACGCCCTAGTAGGGTCCCTTTTACCTCCTAGTAGGGTCCCTTTTACTTCCTAGTAGGGTCCCTTTTAAGCCCTAGTAGGGTCCCTTTTACCTCCTAGTAGGGTCCTTTTTAAGCCCTAGTAGGGTTCCTTTTACGCCCTAGTAGGGTTCCTTTTACGCCCTAGTAGGGTCCCTTTTACTTCCTAGTAAGGTCCCTTTTACCTCCTAGTAGGGTCCCTTTTACTTCCTAGTAGGGTCCCTTTTACCTCCTAGTAGGGTCCCTTTTACGCCCTAGTAGGGTCCCTTTTACGCCCTAGTAGGGTCCCTTTTAAGCCCTAGTAGGGTCCTTTTTACCTCCTAGTAGGGTCCCTTTTAAGCCCTAGTAGGGTCCCTTTTACCTCCTTGTAGGGTCCTTTTTAAGCCCTAGTAGGGTCCCTTTTACGCCCTAGTAGGGTCCCTTTTACCTCCTAGTAGGGTCCCTTTTACTTCCTAGTAGGGTCCCTTTTAAGCCCTAGTAGGGTCCCTTTTACCTCCTAGTAGGGTCCCTTTTACCTCCTAGTAGGGTCCCTTTTAAGTCCTAGTAGGGTCCCTTTTACGCCCTAGTAGGGTCCCTTTTACCTCCTAGTAGGGTCCCTTTTACTTCCTAGTAGGGTCCCTTTTAAGCCCTAGTAGGGTCCCTTTTACCTCCTTGTAGGGTCCCTTTTAAGCCCTAGTAGGGTCCCTTTTACGCCCTAGTAGGGTCCCTTTTACGCCCTAGTAGGGTCCTTTTACCTCCTAGTAGGGTCCCCTTTACTTCCTAGTAGGGTCCCTTTTAAGCCCTAGTAGGGTCCCTTTTACCTCCTAGTAGGGTCCTTTTTAAGCCCTAGTAGGGTTCCTTTTACGCCCTAGTAGGGTTCCTTTTACGCCCTAGTAGGGTCCCTTTTACTTCCTAGTAAGGTCCCTTTTACCTCCTAGTAGGGTCCCTTTTACTTCCTAGTAGGGTCCCTTTTACCTCCTAGTAGGGTCCCTTTTACGCCCTAGTAGGGTCCCTTTTACGCCCTAGTAGGGTCCCTTTTAAGCCCTAGTAGGGTCCCTTTTACCTCCTAGTAGGATCCCTTTTACTTCCTAGTAGGGTCCCTTTTACCTCCTAGTAGGGTCCCTTTTACCTCCTAGTAGGGTCCCTTTTACTTCCTAGTAGGGTCCCTTTTACCTCCTAGTAGGGTCCCTTTTACGCCCTAGTAGGGTCCATTTTACCTCCTAGTAGGGTCCCTTTTAAGCCCTAGTAGGGTCCATTTTACGCCCTAGTAGGGTCCCTTTTACCTCCTTGTAGGGTCCTTTTTAAGCCCTAGTAGGGTCCCTTTTACGCCCTAGTAGGGTCCCTTTTACCTCCTAGTAGGGTCCCTTTTACTTCCTAGTAGGGTCCCTTTTAAGCCCTAGTAGGGTCCATTTTACGCCCTAGTAGGGTCCCTTTTACCTCCTTGTAGGGTCCTTTTTAAGCCCTAGTAGGGTCCCTTTTACGCCCTAGTAGGGTCCCTTTTACCTCCTAGTAGGGTCCCTTTTACTTCCTAGTAGGGTCCCTTTTAAGCCCTAGTAGGGTCCATTTTACCTCCTAGTAGGGTCCCTTTTAAGCCCTAGTAGGGTCCATTTTACGTCCTAGTAGGGTCCCTTTTACCCCCTAGTAGGGTCCCTTTTACTTCCTAGTAGGGTCCCTTTTACTTCCTAGTAGGGTCCCTTTTAAGCCCTAGTAGGGTCCCTTTTACGCCCTAGTAGGGTCCCTTTTACCTCCTAGTACGTCCTAGTATGTTCTCTTTCCACTGTGACTGGAGGTCATGAGGTTCATTTGGTTCAGTAAAAACCCATCTGTTCACGTTTTCCCATTTATTCTGCTAATCTGGATCCTACTGTTTCTCTGCAGCATTGTGCACAGAAGAGTGTGTCCACGGTCGGTGCGTCTCTCCTGATACCTGCCAGTGTGAGCCCGGCTGGGGAGGACTGGACTGCTCCAGCGGTGAGTACAGAACCCAGCACACGGTGAACAGAAAACCTAGAAAACTCACAAAGCTGAAAACGTTCCACATGTAGGATCTCTAATGGTGGGACTGAGACTGTGTACATGAAATTTAATGACATCCTATTCTTAATCTATGAGGTCCAATTTGTTGATGGACCCACCATTGCCAGCAACAGCAACTTTAACTATTCTGTAAACATCTTCCAAGGTTTAGGAGTGTGTTTATAGTTAAACCAGAACCAAAACTGCAGCCTCTGCTCTAATTCATCCCAAAGGTGGTCCAGAAGGTTGAGGTCAGGACTCTGTGTCGACCAGTCAAGTTTCTCCACACCTGCAGCCATGAAACACCAGGATTCATTGATGCTGGGACCCAATACTTTTGGTTATACAGTGTATATGTAAACTATAGTGGCTGTTTCAGCTATGCCTTTACCCCACTTTGTGGGTCTAATCAGGCTCTCAGCTGATGTGATGTTCAGCAGCTTCTCTCACCTCCATTCTATATGAACACATTTAGATAAATTCAGCTTTAATTTTAAACGTGTGTCTGCTGCTGATAAAATCCTCTGCAGGATTCAGACGGGAATCCAGTTTTATTCTCAGACCTTGATAGAGAAGTTGAGACCTTCAACACCTGAAACAGACCCATCAGCAGCTCTCTGATGTGTTTAGGTCACTTTGTGGTACATTGTCAGCATCCTTAAACTGAATGGTGGCTGATGTATCATGTTTCCCGTTTGTGTCGTCGTACTTCCTCTGGAGCGTCCTCTGGTTTGTTTGTGGGTGTTTGTTTGTTAAAGAGGGATTTGGGGTTTGCTTTTAATGAGCCATCTAGCGCCCCCTCCTCGTCTTTGTTTACCTGTTTTTATTGTCCCTGCTGTGCCGTAGCAGAGGTTAGGTAAATCCAGAGCTGAGGATGAGGATGAAGTATTGACTGACTGCAAAAGTCCCTAGTAGAGAAAAGGAGCGAAACACGAACAGCTCAGGAAGTCAGACTGGCTTCAACTTTTTATTTTTAGTTGGGGTATTTGTTCATCACGATTCTGTCTGTGGTTGTCAATTTCATCTAAAAACCTTTGTTTGTTTCACAGGTTAATCTGTAGCTTGTAAACAACATTTCTATCCTGGTTCCTCAGCTGCACAGCGAGAGTGAATCTTTCCTCTGTTAGATATTGAGTTTGTTCTCCTGAGTTTGTTTTCTGATTTTAGAAGATTCCTGTGGTCCATTTGTCTTACATGGTTTAGTTTAATCTTTAATGCTGCTTTAACTCGGGATGAGACCCAACTTCTTCATGATGTTTCTTGAATTTACTGATAATATGTGTTGATAAAGGCTTAATGTCTCACTACTGGAGTCTGGCTGGTTGGAAACAGGAGTTAGCAGAGGAGGAAGAGTCCAGCTGGGATTCATCGATGAGCGCTTTTCAAACACAGCTGATGAAGATCAGTATCTATAAAAAATAAAACAGAGGAATTTCACCTTCTGCGCAGTGAAAGTTTTCAGTACAAAACTCCATTTATTTAATTTTCTTAAGGTTATATGCGTTGGGTTTGCAGAAGTCATCAGGGATGTAGCTTCTTCCTTATAAGCAATGCTGAAGGTCTGCCTGGCCATCTGATTCTCCTCCATGGGCCGAAATAGTCTAGCTGATGGGATGAATCATTCACAGAAACCTTACAGGTTCCTGTCTGTTCCCAGTTTGTCATTTTGTATCCGGTAGATGGCTTTTACTGCCCGTCCTGTGAGCCTGGAGGCCCTTCATGGTTAAAAATGTCACGTTTTCAGCTAACAGGAATCACTGTGTCGATTTTCCGTCTATCAAACTGTGTTCAAAGTCAATGTTGGGTCCATCTTAAATGTCTAGTGTATTTATTAATTGTTTCCTCTAAAGAGTTTTCTTTTTTCCTTCCTGAAGATGTCTGGTTGGTACCAAAAACAAAACAGCAAAACTTTGACATGAAGCAAAATGACCAGACAGTTGATCTTAGGTCTGGTGCCTTCAGGCCATGACTATCTGACTGTAAAGCTCATTTCCAGTTCTGAGAATAGTCATATAAAGCATCAACAATTCCCAAATTAAAGTCACTGAAACTTTGGGAATTTTCCTGATTTTAGTAGCGGTCATGCAACAGATGTCATCAACCTATGTTTCACCATGGCCTTGAGTTCACAGCGTGCTCCACTGAGTCCCCACCAGTCATGTGGACTGGATGAAACGACTGTTCAGACAGATTCAGCAGATCTTGATTATCGTATTTAGAAAATCTTTCAACACAAAACAAAAGCAGCCAACGCTGGTGCTGAAGGTCTGCCTGTTTGTCCTCTTAACTGGAAACTACAGAAGATGATGCTTAATGCATCAATTATGTTCCCTGCACAAACAATCAAGTGTTAATCTGTTTAATTTCCCAGGTACATTGTTCCATTAAAACCTTAATGAAACTATGAGGTGAATAGGTTTGCTCCCTGTTAGGTTCTCGGTAACAAGCAACTCAGATGTGTTCGGTAAAAAACCACAATCCAGTTTGCTCTGCTAGGTGGGAAAACTGCTCCGAGAGAGAGAAAAAATCAGGTTGGGATGGTCAAGGCAAAAGAAGGAAAACTGTTAAAAGATTAGAACAAATCATCAAGAAAATGATCATGTCCTGCACAGATTATGATTATAATGAGGAAAATTATCGCAGATTAGATGAATCGGATAAAAGGAGGAACTCTGCTGAGAAACAGTTTTGCATGATGGAGATTCTTAAAGGAATCAGCCGGATGCAAAGCAAATTGCTGCTTTGGCAGGTGAATCATTTTAATCACTGAGAGTCCCTTTGTTGAACATCAGAGGTGAATAATGTTCTGTTAGTTCAATCAAGGCTCTTAAGACAGCTCAGACCCAGGTCCTAACTTTGACTGGACCATTGCTGCACCTTGATTGTTTTCTTTTTCAGCCATTCTGCTTCAGATTTGCTGCTGTTGTTCTGTTAATCACCCTATATGGACCAAACTGCAGCTGTTGGACAGATGGACTCACATTTGACTCTGGAACACTTTGGAATTCATGGTCCACTCAAAGACTGCAAGGTGTCCAGGTCCTGTGGCTGCAGAACAAGCGCCAACCATCATCCCTCCACTTCCGTGCTTACGAGTTGGTATGAGGTACTGGTGCTGATCTGCTGTGTTTGGTTTTCTCCAAAAAGGGTTCTGTGCATTATGGACAGACATTGGTCTCATCTGTCAAAAGGACATTGTTCATGTCCTGTCCTTCATCCAGATACAGCTTTGCGAACCTAAGTTCTGCTGCCATTTTGTTTTTAGAGCAAAGAAATGATGGATGGATGGATGGATGCATGGATGGATGGATGGATGGATGGATGGATGGATGGATAGATGGATGCATGGATGGATGGATGGGTGGATGGATGCATGGATGGATGCATGGATGGATGAATGCATAGATGGATGGATGGATGCATGGATGAATGGATGGATGCATGGATGGATGGATGGATGGATTCATGCATGGATGGATGGATGGATGCATGGATAGATGGATGAATGGATGGATGGATGGATGGATGCATGCATGGATGAATGGATGCATGGATGGATGGATGGATGCATGGATGGATGGGTGGATGGATGATGCATGGATGGATGCATGGGTGGATGCATGGATGGATGGATGCGTGGGTGGATGGATGGATGGATGGATGAATGGATGGATGGATGATGGATGCATGCATGCATGGATGAATGGATGCATGGATGGATGGATGCATGGATGGATGGATGGATGATGGATGGATGGATGTATGGGTGGATGGATGGATGATGCATGGATGGATGCATGGATGGATGGATGCATGGATGGTGGATGGATGATGCATGGATGGATGGATGGATGGATGCATGGATGGATGGATGGATGATGCATGGATGGATGCATGGATGGATGGATGGATGGATGGATGGATGCATGGATGCATGGATGGATGGATGCATGGATGGATGGATGGATGGATGCATGGATGGATGGATGGATGATGCATGGATGGATGGATGGATGATGCATGGATGGATGCATGGATGGATGGATCCATCCATTAACCATCATCCCTCCACCACCGTGCTTGACAGTTGGTATGGGGTGTTGGTACTGATCTGCTGTGTTTGGTTTTCTCCTCATTATGGACACACACCTCTGCATTGGTCTCTTGGTTATTCAAAGAATCTGTAAGAACTGTTCAGGTGGAGTAGGGATTACTTTGGAGAACCTTAGTCCAGCTCTACATACAACGTAACATTTAAAACCCTGCCGTGCTGAAGAAAATCTGATGTTAACCTCAGAGGAGGAGTCTGCTTCTCTGGGCTCAGAGGCTTCTGGGATGGACCACGCAGTGGGAACAGGGATAAGATGGATCAGTTCTCCAGATGTTTGTTGGAAAAGGAGCGTCCAGCCTGTTGTCAGCAACTGGTCCCTGCAGCTGGGTTCTGTGATGGTCGGAGGTTGTACCATGGTATGGCCTTGGATCATTAACACATCTGAGATGGCAGCATTGATGCAGGACGGTCCGGCAGAGCAATATCTGCTGCCTTTAAGACCACATCATTTTTGGGGATATTTATGCATTTATTAAGATGATCGAAAACCACATTCCAAACAGGATTCAAAGGCTGAGGAAGAGGAGTGTGTGGACACTGGATTGGCCTGCCTGCAGTTCTGACAGAATGCTGTAGAACTGAGATACCAAAAATGGGACAATGAGCCCGTTCTATTGGAAACCTTAGAAATTCCCATTTTTCAGTTAAACCGCACCGAATAAGAAACCATAGCCTCTTTGGATGGAGCTCTGCGGAGGTCAGCTGAAGATGAAGATGTAATTTGAACCAACTGCAGGAATGAACACCTCAATGCTCGGTGGTTTGGGGGAGAATAGGACATTAAACTCCATCAGAGGGTTCCTGGTAGAACCTCTCGGTGCTCACTTGGTCTTTTACTAACACGCGTGTTTTAAAGTGTGCACAGGTTTCCATTTGTTGTCATGGAAACAGACATCTCAGCAGATTACACTATGTCTGTTTTACTGATTAGCTCCGAACAGCTTCTCTGCTTGGTTGTTTTTCCTTTATCAGATGAAATTTGACAGTTAGAGATGGGAAAAAGAAAAAAGAAATGTTTTCATCTACATAATGAACATGAACAGGAGGCTGAACATGTGCAAACATCAGTATCTGCACGCCGTCTTTGAACAGAGTTAAATAAGAGAGGATTTAGCAGCATCTCACTTTCCTTCCCGTGGTTTTGTCTGTAAATCTAATCTATAAGAGTTGGATTCGTGCAGATGGAAAATGACTTAAAAATACCCCATGAACACACACAGACATGTGCAGAGGAGCTCAGAAACAAGCAGAACTGCAGGTGGACAAACACTCGGACAACTGCCTGCAGGGATGAATTTACCCGGCTAAGTTTAACACTGTTTTCCTGCTTACTTCTGTGTTGAGAAATGCCTGTTAAGGCGCACGCCTTCCTTCAGCGCCTGTTGATCACTCTGTCTCCTTATCGCCTGGTGCCACTGTGCAGCTCTGAGCTTCAGATCCATCACCATGCAGCTCAGCTTTCCATCAGTGCTGGAATGTGTGTTCCCCCCTGCTTTCACTTTCTCCATGCCGGATAAGAGATCAGTCTGGGCAGGAAACGGCTTATGGTTGGTTCACATTTCTAAAAAGTGGTAACAACACAGTCCGGGGTTCAGGAATCAGGAGAGAGGAGCAGATTGTCTGTCGTCATGGTCTTTTGATTTGGGTTTTCTCTGGTTCTGCATCCTTTCTTTACTCCTAATGTACTCTGTTGTTTTTGTTTTTCTGGGTACGACTGAATAGTTTGTTTTTCCATGACTGTTGAGGTACATCTAGAAGCACTGTCTTCTGCTTGTCCAAGGTCATGTCTTGAATGCAGCAGACCCAGAAAGGATTAACCAGACATCCATCTCCTCAGCAACACTCTCCAGCTCCTCCTGGAAGATCATCCTGATCTCAGTGAGCTTGGTCATTCCCAAGTTCTCCCCCCAGTGAAATGTGCTTAAAAAGCCTCCAATAGAAGCATCCTGATCAGATGAACCATTTCGGATAACGCTCATATGTGGAGGAGGTCATCACCTTTTCTCTAAATCAGAGCCTATCTCTACATCTCAGTTAAGGAAAGATTATGTTTTAGGAATTTATGAAAGCAGTAATAAACCTGTAATAAATTTCCTTTCCTAAAGGGTAATCCAGTATTTGCTAAAGCTGAAAACAAAGGAAACATTTGATTTATTTTCTGTAATACATCAGAATATTGAAATAAATCTCAACTGTCTAATTAAAACATTTAAATACTTTAACCCAGTTAGAAAGTTTCTTTGGATCCAGATTTCAGGTTTTTGATTTTTCCTCCAGGTATAGACTTAAAGACATTTACCTCAGGAAGAAAAACATATTTATGAATCTGGTCTCCTCCTGGTCTGGAGCAGTTTATCTTATCTCCTGTCTCCCAGTCTGGTCTGACTGGTGGTCTGAGTGGTGGTCTGACTGGTGGTCTGACTGGCCAATAGCAAAGCTTTATGCAAATGTATCGCTTGATGATGTCATGAAGTAAAGACACTCTTTATTCAGCAGTTTCATGAGTTTTTCTGAACTCTGGGGATTTTCCGCAGGCTTAGACGCTTCAACACACTAATGTTCAGTTTTTTAATAAACTCCAGAAATATATATTTTAATATTTTCTCTAAGTTTTTTTAATAACAAGTTTTGATGTGACTATTTTCTGACAACTTAAAAGCTATCAAGGCTTTTTTTTGACATGAGGAACCTGAACTGAGTCCAGCTCACATTAAATATAATTTTATTCCTGACTGAAGTGCTGCTGTAACCAGAGAAACCTTTAGAACAAACTTTATCTACTTTATGCAGAAAACAGCTATTTGTTCCCTACAGAATAGAAATGCTGGTCAGTCATGTTTAGTCGGGTCCAAATGTTTGGAAACTGACATATTTTAGTTTTTTCACAAACTTTCTGACTGTATGTTTAATGTTTGCCGGCTGTTTCTGTGGCGTAGTTTCATAATCAGATGCTTTAAAGGCTTTTATTCAGAAATAAATAAGAAAAGAATCATGATTTACAGAATCGATCTTTCTTTTTCTAGATTTTTGTCGTTTGTTGGGCGTTCTGGATATCAGCTGCTGACTGATTCGTTCATTAAAGTCCTTGAAATGAACTTCTGTAAATTAAAGGGATTTCTTACAAAATGAAATAAGATTAAAATAAAAAATAAAAAGCTCATTTCAGGGATTTCTGAAAGCTTTCTTTTTAAACACCTGATATGGTTAATAAATGTTTTCTTTTTATGTTAAAAGTCCTTTGACAAAACGGCATAGTTTGCTAATTGTTTTTTGAACTGATTTTTCTGACGGTGCTTTAAAATCTGCTGTATTAAAGGTGTATGTGGCGGATTGTCAGATTAAACCTCGTTTCCTCCAGCTCACCGGTTCCTCCTGATTTGGAAAACATTTGATCATGGAATGCAGGAGATAAAGAAGTTGCAGCAGGGAAAAAGCTGCAGCTTTACTAGGTGAAATTCTTTGTAAGAAGACTAGAGTGAGGCGAGGCGACAGGTTGGAGTTGGACGTGACAGGATTCCTGAGTTTTCAATCCCCGCCGGTGCAAGGGCAGTGTCTTCCTAGTCCTGAATGGGATAGGAAGGTCATCCCTCCTTTAGAAGACAAAAAGAAGCCAATTTCAAACCTGCAGCAAGCAATTGACTCCAGGAAGGCATGAAGTAAGCCCCCAGCAGGAGCTGATAGGCTGCTGGGGGCTCAAAAGGAGCGGTGGCCCATCATGAAGATTACCTCCCGTAACAATTAGACGCCGGCGCTCTCTCTCCTTCATTATTTAGTGTTTTTATCTGCAAGGTGGCCGAGTTCAAGGGCTTCAGCCGGAGCATCCGAGTCCCACAGGACACGCTGGTGTTTTACATTTCCCCTGCAGTAAAGTCAAAGCAGAAAGTTAAACTGATGAAGTTAATTAGCAGCTGAGAGGAGACAAAGCGTCTCTTCTCAGGAAAGATACTCATGTCCTCTCACAGTGGGTGCAAACCCTGTCAGAGATTTAGGTTTCATAGCTGAATTTCAGGAACCGAAGATTTGGTCCGTGCAAAAACAAATGTTTTATTTGTTATGCATATATCCCTGCATGCTGCTCTCGTTCTATCCTCTGATTCCCGCAGAAAACACTGAACACAGTCTGTGTGAATTTTTCATCTGCTATCGTCTGACTTATCTTCAGCTCTATTACTGTTTGTTTACCTCATGTTTTCCAGGGATTTGCCTTGTTGTTGCTGTCGGAGTAAATCTGGGACTGTATAAAAGTTCCTCCTGCTGAGTCCACTCTGTGTGTCCAGGCTGGAGTCTCAAGCCTGTCAGTTCAGGACCAAATACAGGAGCAGCCTCACAGGGAGAAGATATGCACTGATTACAGATTACAATCTGATTTTCATTAGTAGAAACAAAAATAAAAGTAAAGTCAAAGATTTCCATCAGCTCCTAATGTTCATGGCTGTTGGATCCAGGTTGGAAAGATGGAACTACATCCAGCTGCAATGACCCTGGAGCAGGGGTGAACTGGGACAATAATCCAGGCTGGGAATTACATTCAATCCCAGTAGGCCACCACCAGTGAAGGCAAACCACCAAGACTGAGTTAAATTGAGCTCACTTTGAACGTCATCAACTGAATGCTTACAGAATGAAAGTTTCTGCTGTGGTGCATTATTATGTTCTAAAATCACATGAACTGAATTTATGTTCACCTACATTATGCTAGGTATAAACCCTTTTAAACTCACTAATATGACAGTCAGTCATAGTATCATACAAGACATGATTTTGAAATATTCTTTGACTTGTTTGATTTCTGTTGTCCTGAAAAATAAATTCAAATCCTTGGAGTGAGTCCGGGAAAAATAATCGAATAGCTTCTCTTGATTTCCATGACTAACGCTGTACATATCCCTACCTCTCAGTACTGCTGGCTGCTCTGCGAAATCAAATGAACATTTTAAATAACATATACATGTAAAACTCGTCATGAGTGCGGCACAAAGTATTCTAAAAGCAGAGCCTCCAGGTGTGTTTTGTGCTCTTAAAATGTACCTGAAGGTTCCTGCCCTGACTCCCACCAAACTCCATGCCAGGAGGAGCCCTTGCAGCTCTTGTGCTGCTCACTGTACTCACACTGCTTTCTTCAGCACCTTTGTAAAGAAAAATACAAAATGCTCCATAATTTCCCATCTATTAAAATTCACTATTCGACTATTTTAATGCTCGTACTCGTACTCGTACTCGTCGTCTTCCACTTATCCGGAACCGGGTCGTGGGGGCAGCAGACTCAGCAGAGACACCCAGACGTCCCTCTCCCCAGACACCTCCTCCAGCTCCTCCGGGGGGGAGCCCAAGGCGTTCCCAGGCCAGCCGAGAGACATAGTCCCTCCAGCGTGTCCTGGGCCGTCCCCTGGGCCTCCTCCCGGTGGGACGTGCCTGGAACACCTCCCGAGGAAGGCGTCCAGGAGGCATCCGGTATAGATGCCCGAGCCACCTCAACTGGCTCCTCTTGATGTGGAGGAGCAGCGGCTCTACTCCGAGTCCCTCCCAAATGGCCGAGCTCCTCACCCTATCTCTAAGGGAGTGCCCGGCCACCCTACGGAGGAAGCTCATTTCAGCCGCTTGTATCCGGGATCTCGTTCTTTCGGTCATGACCCAAAGTTCATGGCCATTGGTGAGGGTAAGAATGTAGACCGACCGGTAAATCGAGAGCTTCGCTTTTCGGCTCAGCTCTCTCTTCACCACAACGGACCGGCACAGCGCCCCCATTACTGCGGCAGCTGCACCGATCCGCCTGTTGATCTCCCACTCCATTCTTCCCTCACTCGTGAACAAGACCCCGAGATACTTGAACTCCTCCACTTGAGGCAGGAACTCCCCTCCAACCTCAAGAGGACAAGCCACCCTTTTCCGGTCGAGTACCATGGCCTCTGACTTGGAGGAGCTGATCTTCATCCCAGCCGCTTCACACTCGGCTGTGAACCGCCCCAGCGCATGCTGTAGGTCTTGGCTAGAGGGGGCCAGCAGGACCACGTCATCTGCAAAAAGAAGAGACGAAATCCACTGGTCCCCAAACCAGACCCCCTCCGGCCCTTGGCTGTGTCTAGAAATCCTGTCCATTAAAGTTATGAACAGGACCGGTGACAAAGGGCAGCCCTGCCGGAGTCCAACATGCACCAGGAACAGGTCCGACTTAGTGCCTGCTCCGCTCGTACAGGGACCGGATGTCCCCTAATAAAGGGCCCCCGATTCCATACTCCTGGAGCACCCTCCACAAGGCATCACGAGGGACACAGTCGAATGCCTTCTCCAGGTCCACAAAACACATGTGAACCGGTTGGGCAAACTCCCATGAACCCTCGAGTACCCTGTAGAGGGTATAGAGCTGTTCCAGTGTTCCATGGCCGGGACGAAAACCACACTGCTCCTCCTGAAGCCGAGGTTCGACTATCGGCCGGACTCTCCTCTCCAATACCCTGGCGTAGGCCTTACCAGGGAGGCTGAGGAGTGTGATCCCCCTGTAGTTGGAACACACCCTCCGGTCCGCCTTCTTATGAAAGGGGAACCACCACCCCGGTCTGCCAGTTCAGAGGTACTGTCCCCGAACGCCATGCAATGTTGAAGAGGCGTGAAACCATGACAGCGCCACAACATCCAGAGATTTGAGGTACTCGGGGCGGATCTCATCCACCTCCGAAGCCTTGCCACCGCGGAGCTTTTTAACCACCTCGGTGACTTCAGCCTGGGTGATGAAAGAGTCCAACCCCGAGTCCCCAGCCTCTGTTTCCACCAGGGAATGCGTGATGGCAGGATTGAGGAGATCCTCGAAGTACTCCTTCCACCGTCCGATAATGTCCCCAGTCGAGGTCAGCAGCCTCCCACCCCCCACTATAAACAGTGTTGGCGAAGCACTGCTTCCCCCTCCTGAGGCGCCGGAACGGTTTTGCCAGAATCGCTTCGAGGCCGACCGGTAGTCCCTTCTCCATGGCCTCACCGAACTCCTCCCAGGCCCGAGTTTTTGCCTCTGCCACAGCTCGGGCCGCAGCACGCTTGGCCTCACGGTACCCGTCAGCCGCCTCAGGAGTCCCACAAGCCAGCCACAGCCGATAGGGCTCCTTCTTCAGCTTGACAGAGTCCCTTACTGCCGCTGTCCACCACCAGGTCCTGGAATGGCCGGCGCGACAGGCACCACAGACCTTACGGCTGCAGCTACGGGCAGCAGCATCGACAATAGATGCGGAGAACATGGTCCACTCGGACTCCAACAGCCCCCGGAAATTTTAATGCATTGGCAATATTCATTTAACAACAGATATTTTCTTAATTTCAACGGGATGTTACCTGGTTAAATAAAGGTTAAATAATGTCAAATGTATATATGTAATGTATAAATATATTTATATATATATATATATATATATATACACATATATAATTTATTAGTGGAGTTCATGAAAGGAGCACTAAAGCTGAATTGCTGAATATTTTAGCATTAAACAAATATTTCAATCACGCACTTTCTGCTTCTGGCCCCATTCTGACTCGGTAGAGTTGAGTTAATTTGTTTGGTTTTCTGCACAAACCCAGAGTTTAATCATTGAGGTTGAGGTCAAAGCTTTTAAAGGCCATTGCAGAAGCTCAGTGTCAGCCTGTTTTATCCATTTTAGAACCAGTTTGAACGTGTTTCTGGGATCATTGTTCTGTTGCAACAACCAACTCTGAGGTTTCTGTAATGCACCAGCACCACTGACATAGTCCCACACTAGATGTTGCCACCACCATGCTTCACAGTCGGTATAGGTTTGATCATCTTGAATTCTCCAAATATTATTGGAGATCTAAGAAAGGAAATTGTAGATTTATATGAGCTGTAGAAAACCTTTGGAGCCATTTTAAACACCTGCAGATTCTACAATCAATTTAAGTAACTGTTCGGTTATTCAGTTACGTCATCACTTTACCGAGTTCTGGGAGAAGGTCCACAATGTCCTCCTCAGATGAAAGGAAAGTTGTGAAGATGTTCAACAACAACACATGAACCACTTAGGCTCAAACCTGTCTTCTCATGTCACTGTCCACTGGGAAACCAGATTTGCATCATCATGGGCTGGGAGAGGTGCTGACCAAGAGAAAATCTAATTTATAGAAATCCGAAGCTGCCCACATGAACAAGCTAAATGTCTTCTTGAGAACAAGCATGACGTTCACTAACAAGCTTCGGGAGTGGCCTACACAAATCTTGGACGGCCTGAAGCTTGTTCCTGCTGTCACCAGCCTGCGTTTGGTTCATGTAGCAGAAATATAACCTTATTCACTCCATCATAGAAATGACCAGATGTTCTCCTCCTGGTCTGTAGAAACCACGATCTCTTGATTGGTGCTGAGTTACAGCTCAGCTGCAGCTTCTCAGCTTCACAAGTTTTTTAAATTGTCCCTCCTGATTTTGTGTCCTAACTCAGCGAGTCAGCATTATTACCAGACAGCCCAGTCGGCTTGGTTCTGGCTGGGAGGTTAATGAGAGTCAGTGGAAACCTAGCAAAGGCTAAAAATGATCTTCACAGAACTGAAGGTTTTTTTTTCCTTTAAAACTTGAAGCTCTGATGTTCTGGAGTTTTAATTGTCTCGTTAAGAAGAAACTTTGAGACAGCCAAGAGATCAGTTCACGGTCATATTTATAATCAAAATCCAAAGATGACTTTTATTCCTCTGTTGTTGTTGTTGGTCTAAAACTGGATCCTGTTTCACCGTCTCTTTGATGCTCGCTGCTCCTCATTAACATGGACTTCATTAGGCAGCTCAAACTTGTTGCCTGTGTTGGACAGGGTGAAATGGAGAGGTCAGCTGCCATTATGGGAGCGTCCTGTGGGTTCTGTCTCTGCCTGAACCCCATTCAGGAGAAAACGGGCCTTTCTATGACAAAGTGGATGTTCAGACTGAGTTCAGCGAGGCATTTAGTGCCGCTTTGCATCACATTTCAGTGGAGGAGTACCATCTGTAGTGACTATCATTACTGGCATGCATATATCTGATGCATGGACTAGGAGCTGAAACAGCCAATCAGGATCCCTGCATCGCATCAAGACAACACAATACACCTCCACTCTCCTGATGGTTCTGAGTGTGTCTGAACAAACCAAGCAGTCCCAGTTATCCTTGTTTCACCCAGAGGGTTCATCTCCTCTAGACATCCATCCTCCCACTTTGTTTGGGTCCTGACTAATAAAAACCCGGTGCAAGCGGACCCTGATTGTACTGCTGGACACGAGCACAGCCTCACACACATATCAACAGCTGACGAGTGAATTTACCCTGCTGCCAAGTCCAATTAACGCCTACAGCTGCATCAGCATGCCCCCCGTGTTTGCTCAAAATTAATTTACTAACAAACTTTTTAATCAAATTTTACCGCAGCGTCTGAGCTACACTGACTCTCTGCCTTTGTCTCCATCTCGATGATGGGCGGCCTGCAGCAGCTGGGAGGCTGGGTTCTTCCTGCTGGTTCTGAGAAAAATTATGTTTCAGCGTTTCCTGCCGGTCGGGTAAATTACAGCCAGCACCCTGGTCATAGCTGAGTAAAGCAGGAGTCTGAAATGTCACTCAGGGTGTTTATTGTTAAAGACGGTTATTCAGCACATTTTTTCTGCCGTCAGGAAAGTCGTAGTGTCTTACTCCTTTTAGGAAATCTCTTTTGATTCAGAACAACAGATTGGCGCTAAGTTTAGATTCAGTTTGGCCCAAATGTCAGAATCTTTTCTGAGAAATCTGTTAAACGATTGAAGATGAGCACATCTTCCTGAGAGGAACATTTATTGCATTTAGTATTTGTGTTGCTCTGTCGCTGGGGTCGGACATCTTCAGAAAGGTCAGAGAGGTTCTTTGGAGTTCGGACTTAAGGCCCCTGATGGTTCTCAGCTGTTTCTGACTCAGAAACCTTCAGAGGCTTCAGATCTGTCTCAGCTCTGACCTCTGACACGTCCACCCTCCTCCAGAACCAGGAGATAATGAGAGGTCAGCAAGCAGCATCACGTCTCAGGGTCAAACTGTGGCAGCTGGTTGTTGCTTTAAAAACCAGACTTTTCTAAAAAAATCACTCTAACTCTCTGTAGATACAGTTTCCCTACAGAACAACAGACCATGATCGGGTTTTAGGTATGTTTTTAAATCTTGTAAGCTGTTTTTGATTCAACATAAAATCTACCCTCATAAAAACAAGCTTCCATACCTCTGGTGACATCACATGAGGTGGGTTCCTCGTTTTTTCCCTCTTATTCGTATTTTTAAAATAAAATTTCACATTTAAAAGTGTTTAATTGGAATCTGTATGGCTGCAGCCAACCGTTTCAGACACAAATTCAATTTAAATCAATTCAATTTAATTCAGTTCAATTTCTAAAACCTAATAAGAGATTTTGGTAAAAAAAAACAACAAAAAGGATAAAAAAGACAAATAAATAAAAACACATACAGACATCTGAACTTATAAGTAAAAATAGCTAAAATTATAGTCGTTATGGGAAGCACATGAAGTAGCCCAGATAAAAAAAGTATAAAATATACAATAAGGTAATTCATTTAAAATTGAACAAAATGTTCTTAAACTTAAAATAAAAGCCTATATGAGAGATGAGAATAAAATATGTATTTGATAATCTCTAAATTAAACAGTGTTGGTTAAGTTTAATCTTTAAACACTGGAAGACTTCAGGTGCCCTCAGGTCTTCAGGAAGCCCATCCCACAGATGAGGACCATAACGATAAATCGAGGCTTTACCATGAGGTCTAGTATGGACTTTTGGAACATTTTAAAAACCTGATGCAGGAAGACCCAGGTGTTCTGGAGGGTTCAGACTAGAGACCTGCAGGGACTGAGTTCTCAATCCCGGTCCCGCCGATCCCGAGGACCCCCAACCCCCTACCTTTTCTTCAGCGCTCCGAGGCCGAGCGAGACTAGGTTGACAGGCGCTGAAAGGTCGCAGTATGTCACGTGACGCGCGCGAGAGGAAAAGTAGCTGAATAAGTAGATCAGGTTATGGTGTTTATTGGGCTGTTTATAAAACGTTTTTTTTTTACAATGGTGATAGTTTATCATTACAGTGGTAATTATTACTTATTTTTGAATTATAAAGCCGGTCCAAATGTCCGACTTCCCTGCTTTATGCAGTAGGTTGTATTCCCCTTCTCTAATTTTCTTTTCCACAGAAGCCACTGTCTCCTTACCACTCTCCATGCTTTGTTGTTATGTTGCCTCACTCTCACTCGGAAGTCGGGACCAATGTGTTTTGGTCTGACCGCCGAATCCCGCCCGAGACTACGTAAATCCCGCCCGATCCCGCGACCTTTGTGTTGGGTCCCGCAGGACCCGCGGGACTTCCCGCCCGATGCAGGTCTCTAGTTCAGACCATGGAAACATCTCCACTAAGACCAATGAAAGCTTTGGGAACAAGGGGAAACTAGCAACTACACTGGCAGCTGTTTAGGGTGAGACAAGCTGGACAACAATTTCTACTACAAAATGAAATAAAATACAAAAATGAAAATAAACTTAAAATAAAGAAGCACAAGCAGATTGGTCAAACCTTTAATGCGTTTTAGAAGGTATCCAAACCAACCTGGCTCTGTGTAAAACAGTCATCACCTCCTCATCCTAAGAACTGGTTCTGATAACTTCACTGCCTCCTCTGGTTAATCCCACCTGGTTCTGATCTCACTCACCTTCCTTCCCAGTAGTTGTCGGCTGGTCAGTTTCTTGGCCTCCATGCCAGATTCTCCTGTGTCCTCCATGTTGGTCTCCCTGTGCTCCAGTTGCTTTACTCTAAGGCTTCTTAAGTAAAGATCAATCCTCACCAACATGAAGCTGCGTTTGAGTCCGACTCCACCACCCAACCTGACATTTAAAGGTTAAAATTAGTTTGATGATTTGAAACATTTAATAACCTGAACACCTTGCAACTCAAATGCAACATAAATGCTTCAGAATCAACGTTAAAATCAGCCAAAAGTAGCTGAATTGACCAGAAGTTCAGTTTTGTGTTTTATGGACTCGTTTAGCAGACATGGAGGAAAAAGACTCGCTGTTTTGCTATCAAATCCAGAGAAACTTTTTCCTTCTCTTTCCGTTTCCCATCAATCTTCCGTGTCTGAGAGGAAGAGGAGGAATGGGCCGGCTCGTCACCTTGGAAACCTTTTCATTACCCATTTTCCTTCCTCCACCGTGGGAGCCCATGCCGGCCGAACCTCATGACGGACAAGCCATTAAGGCATCTAACGAGTCAACCACTCGGCGCTCCCTCCTCCCCCTCGGCTTCGCCGGTTCTCCGTTTCCTTCCCCGCTTTCTGATTAATTTTCAAACGAACTTGTTTATCGCCCGCCGCTGGCTTTCAGCTCAAGTGGCCTCCACAATGAGGAGGCCTCTCCGCTCCCTCTCCACTGAGTTCACTTTGACTTTGAAAATGGCCAGGAATTATTCATCAGCTGTCTTCCTCCACTTTACATTTGCTGGGAGAAGAAGAGCGGAAAAAATGGCAGCCACCCTGCTTTCTTTATTTTCTTGTGTTCTTCTCCGGCGCTCATTTTTCTCTTCAAGCAGTCTTGACCTTTCTGAAAGGGGGGCCATGTGAGAGCCGCTCTGGTGGCTCCATAAGGATCCCCTGAAGCCAGTCCACTTTCCGGACTGACTGAGAGCCCACTCCAGCCGTGGAATTAGGATGACACTTCACTGACCCTTTTATGGAGCAGCTGTCCTTCAGGACATGCAGCTAAGAGGAGCCATCAAAGGGACATGCTTGGAAACAAGTATAAAAACTCAAAGCTTACCTTCGGATTTAGCTCGGAGCAAAGTTCAGCAAGAAGACAGAATTAAAGCTTGACTGAGACGAGCATCGTTGTTTTTATTTCTTTATTTCATCAGGTCCACCTGCTTTTAGATGTTTCACTTTAAAAGATTGAAATTTTGCAGCAGAAATACTTTGAGCCCAGACGGTCTCCCAAAGCAGACAATTCAAATTCAAATCTTCTAAAACTTGCAGTCGTCTTTATTGCTGAGCCTATAACTCAGATTTTTAATCGGAGTCTCGGGACTAATGTCAGTCCTAAATTATGAGAAGCTGTCTTTGCTCGCCCTGTTGAAGATTGGAGCTCCCACAGATTTAAATGATAATCCCCCATAATTCAAACTTTCTCTCGCTGCCAAGTTTCTAGAATTGGTTAAAACTTAACAGGAGCAATCCATGGTTTGAAATGAGATCCTATGTGAGGATCAGCCTGGCTTCAGACCAGGTCCCAGAGCAGAACAGCAGCCATGTTGGTAACAAACAGCATCATTAATGCTTGGGTCAGGAGCAGTGTTGTGCCGCCCTGTTTGCTGATTCTTCCCTATTTTTATTACTAATATTTAGACAGGCCGTTGACAAGCTTCAAACCTCCTTTCAGCTGCTGCAAGCATTGCTGAGTGGTTTAAAGTTGGTTGCTAATGTGAAGCTGTGTTTTATAAAATCGTATGATGTGGATATTTCTACAACAGAAGGAGATCTTATCCAGGGAGCATCATCCGTCAAAGACGATGCTCAATAAATCCAACAGGTTCTCTTCCAGGATTATCCTGGATTCAGCTCCATCCATCTTCCCATCAACTCTGACCAGCTTCCCTGTCCCTACGAAAGGAAAACATCCCCACAGCATGATGCTGCCACCACCTTGTTTATTTATAGGTGGTTTGTCTTCAAGGTTTTTCTCCACGTATAGCATTTCTCCAAGTGTTGTTTCCCCTTCATTTCCCCATCATTTTCAGATAATACATCAAACCGTTCTCCTTATAGTGTTTTATATCCTAACCCTGCTGTAAACATCTCCACATCTGCTGGGCTCTATTCACAAACTAGGCGACCTTTGAAAGCAGTTCTTTTCACTAGATTTTATTTATGGATATAACAGAGTAAAACGGGGCTGAGCAAGCCGCACTTTGCATATTTTTCCTTCCACTTTACATTTCTGCAGTACTTTGTGTTGGTCCATCTGACACGTGGAAGAGCTAAAGGTGTGTGAGTACTTCTGAAAGGCTTTGTAGTCCCTTCTCCATGTGGTTCTGCCAGCAGTTGATGAATGATGGTTCTTGATTCAAAGCCGTCTGAGGGATTGGAGATCACGGCTGCTCCATGAAATCCCTCCAGATACCTTCAGCGGTTTCATGATCATCTTCTCTGCAGAGGGAGAAATATGCAAACCCCATCAAATCTTTGTTTGGGAACTTTGTTTTTTATTAGTTCAGTGTTATTTATGTTCTTTCATTCATTAGGTGTAAAGCTGGAGATCCTTTAATCATCTTTGCTCCTCAGAGGCTCTCATGGTTGCTATTGTTCTGTTTTTAAATCATTTTATGATGTCTGTTTAGCCCATTGTTTTAGGAATGGGATGGAGCCTGGAATGATGCTGCATGAAAAAGTTTTTCTTTGTCAGTGGCCCAACGTTTTCCCATCTAAGGTCTATGACTTGCCTCCCATTGAGTGATTCTAATTCAGCTGAGCTTTCATCTCTGACCTTGGCCAGATGACACCATCAAGTGTCGGATGTGCAGCCTTCACCTTTTTAGATTTTATGGGTGGGTCGGTGGGAGGACAGCCACATGCCAGCAGCCATTAGACCTGATCTCAGATTTATGCCCCAAGTTTGCATAAAAAGAGATCATTAAAATACAATTATCCAAGAAGAAAGCACGCTGGCCTCAGTCCGAGCCAGTCCAGCATGCACAGACACACACACAGAGATACCATTAAGTGATCAAGTGAAAGCTTGTCTCATCTCATGCATCATTCCACAGGAACGTTGTTGACGAGCGCTAATGACGGCAATTATTTAGGGCTGGAAAACAACACGGACTGTTCGGAACGGAGAACTCACTGCTGCTGGGATATGCTTTGCCCGCAGACTTGACCATTGATTAACGGACCGTCCACTTTCCCTGCTTATTATGTGGACATGAAAACGGCCTCATTAAAAGGAAAATCTCCATCTCACACACACACACACACACACACACACACACACAGAGCCATGTCAGTGTCACAGTAAACTGACACTTCATCGCAGGCCTCGCAGCAGGAAAACTGTGTCATCCATCTGGGCTGTCCTCCGTCCCTGATCGACCCACGTCCCGTCCAGGCTGAAATATGCTGCCTCTAATTACAATTATTAATTGGAAATAGGAAATCAATGGCTGTGAATTAAACAAGAGCGTGCTTGTTTGCATGTGGGTCATCTGTCTCCTAATAACTCAGCTGTGTTTGACATGGTTACCTACAGCCGGGCCGCTGAAGCCGAGCTGCAGCAGGGTTTAATCGGTCGCTTTCATCAGCGTGTGCCGAGGTGAAAAAGCCTCACATCTGAAAAATACGCTCCCCCTCCGCCTCTGTTATAAAGCATTGTTTACCCATTTGTCAGGGGAGCGAGCAGTGGCCGTCTAACACTGTGCTGATGGAAATACTTTTAGCAACAGGGTCTCCTGTAAAGTGGAGCGTTGCTGGAAATGTGAAAGACTTAAAGAGGCTTCAGCTTTTCTCCTTTCAGTCCTCCATGAACCTGCGCAGTTTTCTTTACTTTGCCCTCTTTTCATGCTCTGTTAGCAATAACTGCCACAGATTACTGCTGCAGGCTCACTCTTAGTCCTGCTGGTTTTTATGTGTTCTGAATATAAATTTGTAGCAACATTAAGCTGCAATAGAGAAGTCAGGTGTGAACATTTATTTAGAATAACTAAAATTAATAAAGAGAGCTAATCACTAAGTCAAGATTTATTTAATTATTAATCAGCTAAATGTTATGTACTACTAGACTAACACACAAATACATAATCTAGTCACGACTAACTAAAGAAGAAATGTGATCTAGAAATTCAAAATATCATTAATTTACTGAGTTTTTTGGTCTAAACAGGAGGAACAAGAAAAGATTAAAATTGTTTTAAAAAAAATACCCCCAAAATAAATTAACTTTTATTGCAACAACATAATCCCACTATGAAAAATATCAGCCTGTAATTTAATTACTTTTAATAAGAGGGGAAAATTCTCACTTTAAGAAATAAATGTTTCTAACAAAAACACGATTCCTGGGGCCTTTTGGAAAAGAAACAGGCCCACAGCACCACAGATCCTCCACCTTACTCCACATCTCCATCCTTAGTTTCAGAGCAGAATCACCTGGAATGTTTGTTACTGAGAAGCTCAGCTTGAGTCTCATCTGAGCAGGGCTCACAGGTCCAGTTAAAATCCCAGTAGAGTTCACCAACTCTCCATGTTTATGTTTGTGATGGTAGGACAGAAAAAGCTTTTTCCTGGCATGTTTCCCTGACAACCAGCTGGCTAGTAGATACAAGTCGGATGGTTGCTGTGGAGACTTGGTGAGGCCAAGATGTCCCTCTCTGTGCAGGTTTCTGACAGAGAATGTTGAAGATGTTTTGACCTCCACCATCCTGCTGACTGTGTGTGGTGCCAAGATGAGCTTGGCTCCTCATCCTGTCTGTTTGTTGGTAATTTTTGCTCTGGCCGCAGAAGTGGACATTTCAGCCATTTTTATGTAGGTATTTTCTGACTTACGTGGCTGAACCGACTCTCCCTTAATTGATGGCATGTTCTCTCGTCTTTCTCATTTTGAATAGCGGCTCAGAAAAAAAGCCATCTGTGTCACATCATATTAATGGCTCATGGAAAGAGAATGAAAGATGTTTGGAAAAATTTTACTTACATTTATTTTAGTTTTATAACTGTTAGAGGCGCCAATAGGTGTGTTTAAAAATACATGTCCTAAAGTATTATTTCCATAAATGTAGATGTAACTATCAGTGTTAGATTATGCTGCTGCAATAAAAGATAATTTTTATAATTTTTTACACAGCTTTACCAGGAGGGCCAACGCATTTACAGGTTCCTGTATGTAAGCACTTATTATTTGTTTTCTTCTTATCGTATTTGTTTTCTGCCAGCCAGCAGATCGGCTGTTCTGGACCCGCTGTTTGGGTCCAGATTTTCTGGGGTGCGTCTGTTGCTGGTGGTTCTGTCTGGGTGTTTTCAGACAGAAGCAGAGGTGCGTGCTGAGAGAACTGAGAACAAATAAATACAACATCACACGAACAAGAGCTCACGTACGGCACTTTTATTTGCTCTTCACATTAACGAAGAGCAGAGCAGATGTTTTCTTCTTCTCCTGTCTGTCCTTAAAACAGAACATCAGACCTGCAAACAGGTGCATCAGTGTGGTTTTATAACCTGAAGAACATTAAAGGAAAACATGTATACATGAATATTGATAATAGAAGAACACAAAACATAAAAGACGTGCAGATCCGTCACATTTATAGCTAGCTTTTAAAGCCCAGGAACAAGACGTCCAGGGAGCGTTAATGGTGCTGCAGGGACCAAACAGCAAGCTTTAAAAGGACATGTGATGAATCAATAAATGCAAGAATAAAAGATACAGATGTAAGTGCATGAGGTGCCCCGGAACAATGGCAAGAAAAGTGCAGGTGGAACAAAAGCTCTAATGTTTAACTTAGACCCTCTGTGCTGATTTTTAAATCAGCTTTAAACAATGTCGCAGCAGAAACACCATCTTATCCGCTCACGCAAATACTGCTGAGTGTGGAAGGAAAGACATTTCAGACATTAATGTTCCTTAAAGTTTCATTCAGACACTTTAGTAAGAGGATATCAGCCACTGAAATAAGACTGGATGCTTGATGCTTTAAGTCATTGAAACTTCACTGTGTCTCAGTTTGTTTCAACAACCCTTTAGAGGATTGTTCTCCTGCCCATGTTCTGCTCTGAGCAGTTATCAGCAGGACAAAAACCTGATCTCTAACTTCACACCAAGCTACACTATTTCCATACCATCAACACGATGTTCTCAGCTGAGCATCAACAGCCAGGAGGCTCGGAGTAGCGTTACTCCTCCACATCAACAGGAGTCAGCTGGGGTGCTTCATCTGATCAGGATGATGCCTCAGCTGAAAACTGTTTTCTAGATAATCAAGAACTTCAAGTTCAGAGCTTCAGCTGCAGAAAGGAACGTTTCAGGACACCTTAGGTTATCCAGAAAGCTCCAAGACACAATATTATTGCCACCAGTGCAGAGCTTACTTAGTGCTGGCAGCAGGTAAAGACCTTTGGACAAGAAGGTCAGTAAAGAGACTAGTGAATATTATCAGATTGTCCCAAAGCTTCAGAGAAAATAAAATATTATGGTCAGAGACAAGCACAGATTCTCTCCATTTTTCCACATGCCCCAACATTTTCTGGCCCTCCTGTGTCTCTTCAACACCTAATTGCAGGATGGCCCCCAGCAACGCAGGACCGATCCAAGATATTGATCCGCAGGCGGCTCAGTCGGCGGCCGACTTTGTTTTTCCACCTCTCAGCATTATCCTTCCTCTGCCTCACTGTATGGTCAGGGAATTCCCAACTTGCTCTTCTTCGTCTGCTTGTCCATCTTCGGCTCAGCGGGGCGCGTCTGTCTCTAAACTGAGAAACAATTTTGTCATCAGATCTTAAACCCTAATCCAAGTTACTTGAATCTTTTAGCAGACTTTTTATCTTAGTTTCCTCTGATTCCATCACTCTTAAACAATTCATAGCAGCAGACTTTCCCTCTCACCTCTGCACTGACCAGCAGAGACGAGTCGTCACAGAAGTCCCTATCCTCTGTGATGCCAAGAGATGTTTTTGTGTCTATTTAAAGCTAAATAGGTTTTGAGTTTTTTTGCTGAAGATGTTTCAAAAGCATCTCTGAAAAACTGTCTGTCTAAAGTAATGAGCCTTAATTAAACAGTTTTAACCAGCAGGGCGGGGTTTATCTTCTACCATACACTGAGGAGGACAGTAAGGGAGGTAGAAACACCTCCAAAGATCACTGTTGGAGAACTGCAGCAAGGAGTGGCAACAGCCATGAGATGCTATGTACACACCAGCTGGATGTTAGGGAGTCATGCAAGGAAAAAAGTATTTTCTGTCCTACCATCACAAACATGAACATTTGGCGTTTGTTAAACTCTGCTGATGAGACTGTTTGAGCTTCTCATTAACAAATGGTCCAGGTGGGTCTGCTGTGAAACTCAGGAGGAAAATGTGAAAAAGAACCTCAGGTAGATTGTTAAATACAGTGGTGGATCTTTGGTGCTGTTGACTTCTCTCTCCTCCAAAGGCCCTGGAAACATTATTATACTGCCAAACACCATGAACTAAAAATACCATTTGAAAACATTTGAAAATAAGAATCTAGTGTCCTCAGGTAGTAAGGTGGGTCGTTAATGATCCCAAACGAATGGCTAAATCAGTCAACAGCAGGGGTTCCAATAACCGTAGCACTAGTGATTTCGTTGATGGTTGGTCATGTGACAGTGATCGTGAAGCAGCGCAGAATTATGGGGTGTTTAACCGAAGCAGAGAAGCAACGTCAGCGACGTGGTTACCTTTTTCCGGCATAGAAAGAATTAGAGAAGAGAATATCTATAATATCAGCAGATATTGGCTATGACCATAAAACAGTACAAATATAAAATATTGAATAGCGATATCGGCCCAAATTTTCATACCGGTGCATCCCTTGTATAAGCCTTTGTATTTGTGTGATTCTGAGATGTTGTCCCCCATGAATAAATCTACTCAGATTAGAGGCTGGAGTAAAGCTGTCAGTAGGAGATGACGCTGCTGCCAGAAAAAATGAAATAATAAAGCCATTTTTCCACATCTGTACCAGAGGAGCCAATAAACAGCAATCCTGATGTAAGGTGTTTTTCTGGCTTTGACCAGTTGGGTCTTATATTCAGTTTAAAATAAGATTTTTCACCTTCCAGCTGTTCATCTTGTTAGTTAGTGAGCAGGTCAGTTTGTTTTTTAATTCAGCCACAGCTCTGGACCTTTGGGGCCTCTTTTAGGCTCCTGGACGTCTGTCTATTAAATTCGACAGCATCTGAAACCTTTAAACTTTTATTTCATTTTATTTAATGGCTGAAAGATGAGAGAAATACATTTAAAGCAGGTGCAGCAATGATTTAACGGCAGCATTAATTTTCTGTGCACATTACAGTTCAGAGCGGTAAAATAGGAGCTGTAACTTTTATAAAAACTTTAGATTGTGGCTCAGTGAAGGTAAAAAATGTAAAATTGCTGATAAATTGGATTTTCCTCAAAGCTCCAACTCTTCTGAAGAGCTCAGTGAGACTGAACCCATGGATGTGCAAAGGGCTGCTTTTATTTTATTTATTCTGCTTGAACAAATCAAGTAAATGTAGCAAAATGAAGAAAACAGCCGCTGAACATGTGACAGATTCATATGGAGAATTTCTAATCAGGTCATCCAAAACCATGAAAGCTCTGTCAGATTCCAGATAAATCAGTACAAACATCAACTCCTGAACTTGTTTACATCCAGAAACAAACTGCACAGAACGGCTTTGAACGTAGTCAGTTATGATCACTTGCATTATGTATCTGGCTTAGCTCCAAGCACGTGGGAAACGTAGTTTTTACATCCTGAAATCAGTACTGAACTGCAGAGAGATTAAATTCACATTCATTTAAACTTCACTCACTCTTTTTTCCAATAAGTTTTTGTGTTTTTTTTAATTTTCAGATTGGTGGCCAATTAATTGAGAATTGATTGAACGTCTAGAGATCAATCTGTTTCTGACAAAGGAGATCCACCAGCCATCTCAGGATTTTCTCTTATTTTTGCTTTCAGTGAAACTGAAGACACACTGCAGAATAAAATCATTCTCCGTTGGTCCGTTTACTCTCTGCTTACATTTTACTTAAATGACTTTTTCAGCAGGGACATCAGAAACAATGTCTTCTGGACAGATTAGACAGATTTTGATCATAAAAGCATAACAGCAGCATGTTTGGAGAAAAATAAACCCAGAAAATCAGCCCAAACACCTCCTGCCAGCTGTCAAACACTGTGGTGGAGCGCTGCCACACAGCTTCCCTCGTCATGCCAGCGATAACGTCCCAACTCCGCCAGCTTTTCTAATGCTCTGCATGTTTGGTAGTATTTAGTCTACCTGTGGGAGCAACTATTCAATGTAGTGTAGAGTAAGAAGACCAGACACAGAAGCTGACTTACTGATCCGAACCTCCAGAGATTTCCACAGCTCAGAACCCAACACCAAACATTAATTAACCTCTCACCACGAAACAATTCAAGCGTCCTCCTCAGACAAAAAGAACAGAGAAAATTAAATATACCTGTTTATTTTTCCCTTGCATAACAAAATGGTTTTATTTATTAAATATATATTGTTTTTGCTTGATTGTAATTTTCTACAGTGTCTAAAGAATGTTGTGAACAAGAACGCAGCCCTGTGGTACACCTTACCTGCTGTGATCTGTTATCCAGAACCAAATAAAACCAGAATGCCTGCATGAATGACACACATGTCTTTTAAAGTTGACACCTGTGGATCTGGTTGAATAGTGTTGAAAGCAGAAAAGCCCACAAACAGAACCTGAACGCAGGGGATTGGATTAGGTTGGTCAGTGGGAAGAGAAACCATCTGTTAATCAGAAGATTGTGAGTCCAATTCCAGCTCCCACCTCATGCTGAGGTGTCCTTGGGCTAGACACTGAACCTCAAGTTGTGTACATATAGATGGGTGAATGAGACTCGTGTGAAATTGCTTTGAGTCGCTGTATGACTAGAAATGAGTTATATAGGTTCTGTCCTTCTTACCATTCTGCAGCAGTTTACTGATTAAATGCAAAAAGGCTGCTCTTCTTTTCTCTTCTCTTATCAGTCAGCAAACTGCATTAACTCCATACCAGATGCAACCTTCATAACCACTCATATAAGTGTTGTAGAGCTATAATCATTATTAAGAGACAGATGTGACATATAAATGGTTTCATTTCTTCCAGAGGACAGAAACTGGAACTTATGATGTCGTCCAGCCGTCAGTCCAACAGCACAATGACAGGATCGTCACCTGTTCAGGGGGAAAACATTGTTTGTTTTGGGTTACATCATCCCGACTGGGACATTAAATAGGAATTACTTGCAAAGTTTGTTTTTGAGAGCTGATGGGACTTTCTGTAAATCAATGAGCCAGTTTTAATTTCTTTAACTATCCTCGAGCCATTTCCTTTTTACTGCCGCTTCCCTAAGCTCCTAAAGTCTGTTCCCTCTTTAGAATAGAAGTCTGCAGGAAAAGCAGAACATTCTGACTCGGTTTGAGCTTGGATTTATTGAAATCTCTGGCAGATTTACCTGAAATCAGCTCAAACTGCTGCTCTGAGTCATTCAGGAGTCTAGTTCTCCTGTGAACCTTTAAGTCTCTAATTGTCTGGAGTTCATCCTGCTGAGTCGATTTTACACCTTCATGGCTCCTTTCCTTTTATTGCTCCTTTTAAATAAATCATTGTCTCCCTCTGGGTTCTGTTTTTCTTCAGGCCTCTGAATCGCTTCTCAATTTAAACACGAGTCGGAAAATAGTGTCATAAATGATTTAGGAATAATAGGAATTATTTCAAACATGAAAGTGTCGCTGTATGCTGTATATCTCAGCTTGATCAGTCATAAGTGTAATGACCTGTAATTGCTGCTCAGTCAGCTGAGCCGCTGAACAGGTTCAGCTTCTTATTTGGTGCCTTTCTGCTAGCTGAAAACAATTCGTCATCAGTGGAATGAATAGGGGTCATTTTTAAAGCTCTGGGATGGTGACCACCCACCAGGCAGATGTGCTGGTGATTACAAGCTTTCTAAATATGTTTTATTTCCTTCAAACATGCAGTAAAACATGTCAAGTAAAGAATTATTACATTTCTGCCATGTTTAGTGAAACCAACAGGACTGTTAAAGGTAACAGCAGCAATAACTCTGAGTAATCGTTTCCTGTCTGATTTTATCAGTCTCTCCCATCGTTGTGGAGGAATTTAGGTCCACTCTGCTTTCCAATGCTGTTTCAGTTCATTCTGCTCGGCTCCCTGAAGGTCCCACCACAGGTTCTCAATCAGGTTGAGCTCTGGATTTTGACTAGGCCATTGGATCACCTTCATTGTTTTCTTTTCCAGTCATTCTGTTGTAGATCAGCTGCTGTGTTTGGGATCATGGTTCTGCTGATGACCCAGTTTGAAACAAGCTTTAGCTGTTGTACAGATAAACTCACGTTTGACTCCAGAATACTTTAGTCTACAGAGGAGCTCATGGTCCACTCAGTGACTGCAGGTCATGTGAGAGTAGAAAACAGGCCCAAATCATCACTCCTCCACCACCGTGTTTGACGATTTCTCTTAACATGATGCTGTGCATTATGGTCAAGCATCTGTCTCTACTTTGGCCCTGAAGACATTGTCCCAGAAGTCTTGTCCTTCAAGGCCTGCTGCCGTCTAGTTTCTTGAAAGATATGGCTTTCTCTCTTTCACCCTTCCAAGCAGCCATACCAGTTCAATGTTTTTCTAATCGCCCTGTCTTGACCTTTAACCTGCTAACTGGGGCCTCTAGGTGGAAGGACTAAAATTAATCACTGCTTTTCATATTAGTCTAGACTGTATTTAAAGAACATGGTACAGAAACCTTTGTATGTTTTGCTGTAACCTCTAGTTAAAATCAAAGTTTGAGTTCATGGTGGATTTCTCTTTGGTTTTTTACTGTTCTCTGTCACGTTTTATCCCATTCAGGAGCCCCAAAACTGATTTAGATCCATATTCTATAGTAAACACATGGTTCTAATTAGCATCAGCCAGTCTTAGATGATTGGAATAAAGACTGCCTCACACAATTAGAAATTAGAGAGAATCAGCGATTTCTGACTCTATTATTGGCACTGAGAGAGAGTCCACGTTGAACAAACCTTCACATATTCCTGCAGCAGTTGGCCTTTGCCAGGCCATATTATGCTGCTCTTAATTTAGTGCAGAAAGTTCTCCTTAATGCCAGCGAGCTACTCTTGATCAAAGTCATTAGTCACTTGATTTGGACTCTTTGCTGCTGAATAATTGAGGCGGTGTGAGGATAAAGGATTTGACTGTGCTGGCTCAGTAGTTAGGGGAAGTGAGCAGAACTCCAGGATTTAGAAAGAAAGACAAACGGAGGAGGGAAACGGCAGACAGGAGGAAGTAAATTAGAGAAAGATTGAAAAGGAGAGGAGTGTTGATGTGATGAATGCTTTGTCTGATCATTGGTCTGTCCACCACAGTCCTGATGAAACATTTAACGCTGTAATATCTGTGAAACCGCCACCCATGACTCTGGAAAGAACAATCAGTCTATCCATTTATCCTCCTGCTGGTACACCAATGTTTTCCAGGCTTTCCTTTTAACAAATGGCCGTTCATTCAGAGCCCCTTAGTTCAGCCCATAATCATACATCAAACATAGAAGTGCCTGGCTTTTCTTTTTCAGATAAAACAAAATAATATGTTTTTTCCATCCCATTAGTTTCCCATCAGGTTCTGGAATATATCCACGATTCATCAACATATTGTATATTTTCAGGAATAAACTCTAAGGGCGTGAGTAAAGAGCAGGAACAGCTTGGAGGAGAGCATCCTATCATCCCACTAATACCAGATTAAAGTGAGTCTTTTATGAATGAAGCAGCATCAGAATGGAGCGTGTTCCTCCCTCCATCACTGCAGGCTAATATCAGCCAGATCTCCTCCAAGAAAATTTGTTTGTAGGAACATGTTTCAGATGTCTCTTCTCCTGGATTCATCCTCTCCAACAAATCCTGGAAGTCATTTGTTTGCCATCCCGTGTTCTTAGGGAAGCAGGTTTGGTCGTGGAGTCGTCTGTTGTGGAAGATCTGATGCAGATTGACCAAAGCTGCATGTTGGACAGTTTGTTTTAGTTGCAGCTGTGAACAGTCCTGCAGAGGTTCACTCCACAACCGAGCTGTAAGAGCAGTTTTAATGTTAGAGACGGGTCCAACACAGCAGACCAAGCTTCTGGCTTGTAGCCTTCTGTTGCTTCCAGTTTAATCTACAATAACCTGCTTTTCATCTGAGGAAGAGGAGGCGGCCGTCACCTTGTTCAGCTCCTCATTGTCACCCAGGATGAAGGCAAACTTTTAGAGATTTTAAGCAGACAATTCATCCTCAGCAGCAGAGGTCACATTTAATTTTAATTTAAATGATCCTGCAGTTTCCTTGAGTCTGCAACTAATTCAAACCTGACTGCTGAACACAGACAGACAGACAGACGGGCAGACAGACAGACAGACAGACAGACGGACGGACGGACGGACGGACGGACGGACGGACGGACAGACAGACGGGCACACAGGCGGACAGACGGACGGACAGACAGACAGGCGGACAGACGGACGGACAGACTGATAGGCGGGCAGACAGGCGGACAGACATCTTTATTGTCCCATAAAGGAAAATTTGTTTCCACAGGCTGACATGTCAAGTTGGAAATCCACATACATAAACATTCAACACAATTAATCACAGAACAGGTGCACAACAAACAGCAAAATAAATCAATGAGGCAGCTTGTTTAGAACAGCAATGGCTGAAGGAACAAAACTCCTTTTAAAATGGGCCCTTCTATATTTAAGTGTCTGATTTCTGCATCCGGAAAGCAGGAGCTGAAAGAGGTCAGTGTCCGAAACTACTGATTTGGGGAGAAGGGCCATCGCTCTATCATTGAGTTTTGTGATGTTTGATGTCGGGAAAAAGATTATTTTCGATGCGATGTGAGTGATTCTGAGGAGCTTATTTCTATTTGCGACATGGTGTAAAAACAGGTAGAACAGTACAACAAAATGGGCTGAATAATACTCTGGTACAGTAACAGCAGAAGATGAGGGGCAACGTGAAGGGCACTGAGCGTACGAAGGACAGGTAATCTTTGTTGAGAGCATTTATGGACGTCTGTTATATGATGTTGAAAGGTAAAATTATTGTCCAGGGTTAGTCCAGGATATTTAAATGTGGTTATCTGCTCTATTATGTTGCCACTGATGGAAATATGGTTTGTACTGAAAGTGGGCGTGCTAAAAATAATTTCCTTTTTGTCTGAGTTAATGTAGAGAGCATCTCTACGCTTCAAAAACTGATTGTCCTCTTGAACATCCGAGCGAAATGTGGTGGGAATGTTCAAACAGGTCCAGAGAGCTGTGCTCTCACACCATGTTGGACATGAAGAACAATCTAGCAGCTGCTCCAAGAATATGGGCTGCTGGTGATGCTTTTACTGGACATCAGCAAACACAACTGTGTCCACATCCTTGGCAGAAAGTCAGACTTGTTCTCATTACAGGTTGGACTCAACCAGAGATGCTCCTGGTCTCTGATCCAGAATGTCAGGATCTCAGTTTTGCTTTTTGTAGATGATGATGTTCTGCTAGTGTTTCAAGCCATGCCTTTCAGTTTGTACTAGAGCAGTTTCCTGCCACGATGAGAGTCGCTACTCCATGTCTGAGGTCATGGTTCTCAGCCAGGCAAAGGTGGACTGCTGATGGTAAGGTGGAGCAGGAGATGGACAAGGTTCCTTGGTAGACTGAATTTTCCTATAAGTGTATTTATTCATGTAACATTCCTAATTAAATCCTGAATACAATACAAATATCTGCCATAGATTCATAAAGACTGAGGTCTCTGGAAATGTAAATGTGGAAAAGCCTGGAATTTCGACATTTCCTAAGTTCCTTAGTAGAAAGCAACTGGACTTCTATCTTGTTCAATCACACTTAAAGGGCCAATAAGGTCCCTAATAGGGCTGTTAAGGTTACTAATGAGGCAATTAGGACACGTGAGTCACTGGCCCTATTCTCTATTCAGCTTGGTGTTTGGGTCGTGGTTGCTTGACAACCCAAACATGTCCCTAACGATGCCATGTGGCCCAAATAGTTTGATGTTCTGACTAGAGTTTAAAAGCCTGTTACTTCCAGTCATGTTCACAACTGAAGAGGCCTTCAGGATGAGAGGGGAAACATCTCCAAGAAACAAGAGAAGAGGTCCATTTTTAACTCACTCACAGCTTCTTCGTCCTTTCTTTCAGGTTGTGACAGCGACTTCTGGGGCCCCCACTGCACTAATCGCTGCCAGTGTCGCAACGGAGCCAAATGCAACCCTATAACAGGAGCCTGCGTCTGCACAGACGGCTACCAAGGCTGGCGCTGTGAGGAACACTGCGACCCGAACCTGTACGGCAAAGACTGCGTGCAGGAGTGCCAGTGCCTCAACGGCGCCACCTGCCATCATCAGACTGGAGAGTGCCTCTGTGCACCCGGATACACCGGCGTCTTGTGAGTAGTTCCTGAAGAACACTTGGGGATGAAGGCCAGCCATCAGACCCCTAAAATTAAAACAAAACTTACAGAATTCCTCTAAAAACCCAAAATGTTACCAATGAATTGTGAGGAAAGTGAAAATAAAATGACTGTCTAGATAGAAATATGATGGATTCTTCCAAAAAGGAGGAAATATTTAAACGTTCTTCTCTGTTGATGAGTACCAGAGTATTACTGCCTCTATATGCTGAACGTTCAGCTTTTTAAACCTGACAGACATCTTTAAACAAGCCTCCATGTGACATGCTAACATCTAGCATAGATCGGCCGGTTTTTTTTACTGCCTGACACCAGAGAAGTTCTGGAAAATTACTCCATCTTTCTGGTCCGGTCCAAATTCAGCCAGCTAGGTTTCATTCAGTCCCTCTGTGTTTGGGTCCAGATTTAGTCCCAAACACTTTTCAACCAGATTCTGACATTAATAGATGTCTTTGTACACATTTTATCTATTTTGTGCACTTTTGACAAGATATCAGTTTTTCAAAATTTAGAATTCTTGGGGGGTTTTAGACAAATCAGGACATCAGTAGAAGTGTTCATATAGAAATCTGTTTTGTGTTGTGGACAAGGAGGCTTATCTCCTTTCAGACATCATCTCAAGTTTCAGAACCAGCTCTATTTGCCAAGTTTCTGCACAAACAAGGAATTTAACTTCGGTTCCAATGTTGAATTTAAATTCTATGAATATAAAAAGCAGTGTTCAAATAAAAAGGTTTTTGTAAACATGTATAGATACAATGTTTTTACAAAAGAGAAAGACATTGAATTAGTGCAGACATGCCTTGTATGGATATGTTAGCTGTGCTTCTTTTGACCCTTGACCTGTATAAGTCCTGGATGGAGGGAAGATCAGCCCTGATGATGCTCTCTGCAGACCTGATTAGTCGTTGCAGTCTGGACCTGTCCTGTTTTGTGAATGAACCAAACCACACTGAGATGGATGAAGACAGGACAGACTGAATGATGGCAGTGTAGAAGATGACCAGCAGCTCCTGTGGAAGGTTGTACTTCTTGAGTTGCCTCAAGAGGTTCAGTCTCTGCTGGGCCTTCTTCCGAATATTGTCTATGTGTGAGGACCATCTTAGGTCCAGAGAAAGGGTGGTTCCTAAGAACCAGAAGTCGACCACAGCAGACACAGTGTTGTAGAGGATGATGAGGAGAGGGAGTGTGGGGGAGTTCTCCTGAAGTCCACCATCATCTCCACAGTCCTAAGTGGTGTCATCTGCAAACTTCAGGACTTTTACAGGCAGGTCTGGAGTGGCGCAGCCATTTGTGTAGAGGGAGAAGAGGGGTGGGGAGAGACCACACCCCTGGGGGGCTCTGGTGCTGAAGGTTCTTGTGTGGGAGAAGATGCTCCCCAGGCTCACCTGCTGCTGGTCCTTCAGGAAGCTGGTGATCCATTGAGGCGGAGGCCAGTACTTTGAGCTGGAAGAGCTTCTGGTGGAGGATGTTTGGGTTGATGGTGTTGAAGGCTGAGGTGAAGTCTACAAACAGGATGCTGGCCTACATCCCTTGGTGGTTCGGGTGTTGCAGGATGAAGTGTAGTCCCAAGCTGACTGCATCATGTGCCGACCTGTTTGTCTAGTAAACAAACTGCAGGGGGGCCGGCAGGGGGGCTCTGATGTCCTTCAGGTGTTCCACCTTGTCTACATTGTGGATCCAAAATGTTTTAACCTTTTTCTTTTCAGCTACATCTAGACATCAGCTTTTATTTCCAGAACAAATCTTTTTACTCCTTTGTTCATGCAGATGGAGTTTTTCTGTTTGTCTCCTGCAGCTGCGAGGAGCCTTGTCCTCCAGGTAAACATGGCTCCTTGTGTGAGCACCACTGCCCCTGTCAGAATGGAGGAACATGCCACCATGTCACCGGAGCGTGCTCCTGCCTCCCCGGCTGGATGGTACGACCCTCTGCATGCACAGAAACAAAGATGAAACTTCCTGAATCTGTCTGACTTGGTTTCAGTTGAGGGATCCACCGCTGATATTGTTTAGATGTCATTGCACGCTGGAAAACAAGCAAAGATGAACAAAAATATGTTATTTTCAGAAAATGGAGAAGATAAGAGCAACCTGCTTAAGGTTGTTCTAAAACAAATGTTCAGGAATCTTTGCTTTTTTACCCTTATTTTTGCATGTTACATTTAAGTGTCACGGTTTAATTTAAAATAATCTGTTGTGTAAATCTGATCTCAGATGACCAGCAATGTGGCATCAGTTTTTATTTTAACAAAAGTCTGGCTGAAATAGAAGAAGGAGCCCAGTCTTTGCTTACAGAGTTTATCATATTACAATAATAAGATGAGCAATGACCTTAGAGAAGCAACTGTTGATGCCCATCAATCTACAAAGGGCTATAAGGGCATCTCCAAGCTATTTGAGGTTCATCAGTCTCCAGAGAGAAAGATTATTCCCAAAAAGAAAACATCTCGGACAGCTGCCAGGAGTGGGTGTCCCAGTAGATTTAGCCCAAGGTCAGAGTGTGAAGCTCAGAGAAATTACCAAAAAGCCTCAGTTAGCAGGTTAAAGGTTAAAGGTCATGACACTGAACCATGTTCAGATAAAACCAAACACAGCAGACCAGCACATGGTGGTGGAGAGATGGTGGTTTGGGCTTTTCTTGCACCCACAGACTTAAGTTTAGCTATCCTAAAGCTAAACCTCCTTGGTCCGAACCGGGTCATCAACAGAATAATGATCCTGAACACAGCAGAAGATCTACAACAAAACCTAAAAGAAAGGAACCAAGGCGTTCTAATGGCCTAGTCAAAGTCCAGACTTCATCATGATTCTACAAGTTGCTGAATGAGTTCTACAAGCAGCTGAAGGAGGTTCTACAAGCTCTTGGATCAGGGGTGGACTTGTTTTTTAAAAGTCTGGAAAATAATTACTGATATTTGGTGAAATGTCATCTGTTGCTGATCATCAGAGGTTGGATTTACTTGAATTTAACATTTCAAGCAGTTCTGATACATATACGATATTTTATTGTCCATTAAGTTAAACAAAATGGAAATTAAAGCTATAAGTCCTCCCTTAGATGGCGTCTGGGACCAGGCTGGTGTCTTCATCAATATCAGATGAGAAGAACTGATCTATAAATTCACACATAAAACATGTGAGCTGTGCCTGTCATGTCTGATCTCTCCCAACACTCCCATCAGGGTCCAGTGTGTGCCCAACCGTGCCCATTCGGGTGGTTCGGCATCAACTGCTCTGAGGAGTGCACATGTCGTAATGGAGGCCTGTGTGACCACATCAGCGGTCAGTGTCAGTGCACAGCCGGCTACATCGGAGAAAGGTGAGATAACTGTGTGATCTGAAGATGATATGAAATATTATCAGAACCTGGAAGAAAATTAGTTTCATGCAAATATTAACAGAATTCATTCAGGAGAGATAAAAATAAGTGATGCAGGTGGTGAAGGTGTTAATTATTCATAGTCACTGTAACGAGTAGAGCTTTAGATAAGAGGATAACACATCCTAGATCTGAATGAATGAAATATTCTCATTGAATACTTTGTTCTGTACAAAGTTGAATGTGCTGACAACATAATCACACAAAAATCATCAATGAAAATCAAATTTATTAACTAATGGAGGCCTGGATTTGGAGTCACACACAAAACTAAAGTGGAAAAACACACTACAGGCTGATCCAACTTTGATGTAATGTCCTTAAAACAAGTCAAAATGAGGCTCAGTATTGTGTGTGGCCTCCACCTGCCTGTATGACCTCCCTGCAACGCCTGGACATGCTCCTGATGAGACGGAGGATGGTCTCCTGAGGGATCTCCTCCCAGACCTGGACTAAAGCATCCACCAACTCCTGGACAGTCTGTGGTGCAACGTGACGTTGGTGGATGGAGCGAGACATGATGTCCCAGATGTGCTCAATCAGATTCAGGTCTGGGGAACGGGCGGGCCAGTCCATAGCTTCAATGTCTTCATCTTGCAGGAACTGCTGACACACTCCAGCCACATGAGGTCTAGCAGTGTCCTGCATTAGGAGGAAGCCAGGGCCAACCGCACCAGCATATGGTCTCACAAGGGGTCTGAGAATCTCGGTACCTAATGGCAGTCAGGCTACCTCTGGCGAGCACATGGAGGGTCATGCGGCCCTCCAAAGAAATGCCACCCTACACCATTACTGACCCACTACCAAACCGGTCATGCTGAAGGATGTTGCAGGCAGCAGATCGCTCTCCACGGTGTCTCCAGACTCTGTCACGTCTGTCACATGTGCTGAGTGTAAACCTGCTTTCATCTGTGAAGATCACAGGGCGCCAGTGGCGAATTTGCCAATCCTGGTGTTCTCTGGCAAATGCCAAGCGTCCTGCACGGTGTTGGGCTGTGAGCACAACCCCCATTTGTGAACGTCGGGCCCTCATACCATCCTCATGGAGCCAGTTTCTAACCGTTTGTGCAGACACATGCACATTTGTGGCCTGCTGGAGGTCATTTTGCAGGGCTCTGGCAGTGCTCCTCCTGTTCCTCCTTGCACAAAGGCGGAGGTAGCGGTCCTGCTGCTGGGTTGTTTCCCTCCTACCGCCTCCTCCACGTCTCCTGGTGTACTGGCCTGTCTCCTGGTAGCGCCTCCAGGCTCTGGACACTACGCTGACAGACACAGCAAACCTTCTTGCCACAGCTCGCATTGATGTGCCGTCCTGGATGAGCTGCACTATCTGAGCCACTTGTGTGGGTTGTAGAGTCCGTCTCATGCTACCACGAGTGTGAAAGCACCACCAACATTCAAAAGTGACCAAAACATGAGCCAGAAAGCATAGGTACTGAGACGTGGTCTTTGGTCCCCACCTGCAGAACCACTCCTTTATTGAGTGTGTCTTGCTAATGGCCAAAGATTTCCCCCTGTTGTTTATTCCATTTGCACAACAGGTTGTGAAATTGATTGTCAATCAGCGTTGCTTCCTAAGTGGACAGTTTGATTTCACAGAAGTTTGATTCACGTGGAGTTAAATTGTGTTGTTTAAGTGTTCCCTTTATTTTTATGAGCAGTGAATAAACGTTCCTTTAACCCTTCCATCCTGTAGTCACCTCTCAGCATATAAACCTTTCTTTAACCCTTCCATCCTGTATTAACATCTCAGCATATATAAACCTTCCTTTAACCCTTCCATCCTGTAGTCACCTCTCAGCATATAAACCTTCCTTTAACCCTTCCATCCTGTAGTCACCTCTCAGCATATATACCTTCCTTTAGCCCTTCCATCCCGTAGTCACCTCTCAGCATATATACCTTCCTTTAGCCCTTCCATCCCGTAGTCACCTCTCAGCATATAAACCTTCCTTTAGCCCTTCCATCCTGTAGTCACCTCTCAGCATATATAAACCTTCCTTTAACCCTTCTATCCTGTATTAACCTCTCAGCATATATAAACCTTCCTTTAACCTTCCATCCTGTAGTCTCCTCTCAGCATATAAACCTTCCTTTAACCCTTCCATCCTGTAGTCACCTCTCACCATATATAAATGTCCCTTTAACCCTTCCATCCTGTAGTCTCCTCTCACCATATATAAACGTCCCTTTAACCATTTCATCCTGTATTAACCTCTCAGCATATAAACGTCCCTTTAACCCTTCCATCCTGTAGTCTCCTCTCAGCATATAAACCTTCCTTTAACCTTCCATCTTGTAGTCTCCTCTCAGCATATAAACCTTCCTTTAACCTTCCATCTTGTAGTCTCCTCTCAGCATATAAACCTTCCTTTAACCCTTCCATCCTGTAGTCACCTCTCACCATATATAAATGTCCCTTTAGCCCTTCCATCCTGTAGTCACCTCTGAGCATATATAAACCTTCCTTTAGCCCTTCTATCCTGTATTAACATCTCAGCATATAAACCTTCCTTTAACCCTTCCATCCTGTAGTCACCTCTCAGCATATATAAACCTTCCTTTAACCCTTCTATCCTGTATTAACCTCTCAGCCCACGCATAAAAATAAAACCTGTCCTTTAAAGCCCTTCCATCCTGTAGTCACCGACACTCAGCACTATTATAAATGTCCCTTTAACCCTGTCAATTCCTGTAGTCCTCCTCTCTCACCATATATGAACGTCCCTTTAACCATTTTCATCCTGTATTAACCTCTCAGCATATAAACGTCCCTTTGAACCCTTCCATCCTGTAGTCTCCTTTCAGCATATAAACTCTTTCCTTTAACCTTCCATCTTGTTAGTCTACCTCTCAGCATATAAACCTTCCTTTAACCTTCCATCTTGTAGTCTCCTCTCAGCATATAAACCTTCCTTTAACCTTCCATCCTGTAGTCACCTCCTCACCATATATAAATGGTCCACCTTTAACCTTCATCCTGTAGTCTCCTGCTCACCATATATAAAAGTCCCTTTAACCATTTCATCCTGTATTAAACCTCTCAGCATATCAAACGTCCTTTATATACCCCTTCCATCCTGTAGTCTCCTCTCAGCATATATAACGTGTGTCCTTTAAAACCTTCCATCTTGTAGTCTCCTCTCAGCATATAAACCTTGTCCTTTAACCTTCACCATCTGTAGTATCCTCAGCATTATAAACCCTTCTTTTAACCATTTCATCCTGTATTAACCTCTCAGCAGATATATAAACCTTCCTTTACCCTTCCATCCTGTAGTCTCCCTCCTCTACAGTATATAAAATACCTTTTAACCCTTCCATCCTGTAGTCTCCTCTCACCATATATAAACGTCCCTTTAACCCTTCCACCCTGTAGTCACCTCTCAGCATATAAACCTTCCTTTAACCTTTCCATCCCGTAGTCACTTCTCAGCATATAAACCTTCCTTTAACCCTTCCAACCCAGTCTCCAGCTCCCTCAAATTTTTTGCAACCCCGCCGCCCCCACCCACTCCAACATTATTCTCAATCGAGCCAAATTACCTCCATCCATTAAGGCTCCAGACAGGTGAATTAGCCTACATGGTATAATTCCCAGATTGACTTCTCTTCCATTTCGTCCACGTTCTAATGGAATTAGGCAAGATAAGAGTCCTGAGGAAGTCTGCATGATTTAAACGTGATGCTGAACAGAAGTCCTCGCTGAGCCAGTTTAATTGAGTGATTTGTCTATTTCTTAATGGTTTTAGCTGGTGGACGTGTGAAGAATGCAACAGGCAGGACTTTTTTCCGCTTCTCTCCATTCGTTCTCTTTATAACCCATACAGATACTCTGTGAACTTTAACCTTGAGCTCCTCTCAGGGTCTCGGTTTAACGCTCACTCTGTTGACCTCCTGAAATCTAGCAGCTGGTGTCGTTCAGAGAAAATGGAGTGGGGAATGATAACGGTCTGGTTTTATTGTTGAACAGGAACCGCATTACCCTGTCTCTGAATAATAAATGCATGTTTGAAGGACAATTCTTTACATTTAAAACCTGCTCTTAACATTTATTGTTAAATCCATTCAACTATTCAAGTTTTAACTTTTTTATTTTAAGTTTACAGAAGAAATTAAGACTTTCAGTTTTTTGCCATCATGTGTCTGAAATGAGTCAGTTAATGTTTCTGAACTGACGAGCCTCATTCAGTTACAAATTTAATGAATTCAATTCAAATAATATTAAAAAATACTTTATTAACAATTCCCTACTGGGACATCAAATGTTATATTATCCCAGTTATCAGAGAGTTGTTGTAGATGCTGATGGCTGATCTCCTGTAGTGGTCTGTCTTACAGCAGATCTGTTGAAGCCTCTGACTGAAGACACTCTTTTGCTCAGGGTTGTCCGTAATGTTCTTGATTTTAAGATGACTCCTTGAACAGAACCAACCTTCTTTATTAGCTTGTTGAGCCTTTTTAAGTCCCTGGCTCTGATGCTGCTACCCCAGCAGATGATGGAAGAGAAGACTGCACTCACCACAGCAGACTTGTAGAAGATCTGCAGCATCTTGCCACAAACACTTCCATCTCCCATGATGGAAATAGTGTTTGACCTATTACTGTTTTTCTTAAAGTCTACAATCATCTCCTTTGTTTTAGTCACGTTCAAGATGAGATTATTGTTTCCACACCATGCCACAAAGCGGTCCCTGTACTCAGCTTCTTCTCCATCTCTGATCCACCCCACAACTGCAGAATCATCTGAGTATTTCTGCAGATGACAGGAGTCTGTCTGGTCCTGGAGGTCTGAGGTGTACAGAGTACACCTCAGACCAGAGAAGAGGAATGGTGAGAGTACAGGTCCCTGTGGTGCTCCTGTGCTGCTGACTACCTGGTTAGACACACAACCCTTCAGTCTCACAAACTGTAGTCTGTTTGTCAGGTAGTCTTTGATCCAGGAGATTGTTGAGGCCTCCACCTGAATCTTCTGGAGTTTCTGACCAAGCACATCAGGTTGAATTGTGTTAAATGCACTGAAGAAATCAAAGAACATGATCTGGCTTTGTCCAGAGAAAGCAAAGTGTTTACATTTAAGCATTTTTTATGTGTTTTGATTTCTTGAGGTGCTTTTATTTTGTAGTTTAGGTTCTGCTAAGATCAACCTCTTTTACCTTGACTTGTTCTTGTTTTCTTTCCTGGTTTGTTTCTGTTTATTTCCAATAATACAGACACATTCCAAGTCACTCAATAAGCTTTTAATTTGTTACTTCCCAACATTTGAGTTATAAATGGAGACGCAATTTGCTCCCTTTTGTGACATCATGGAAAAATCCAAAGAAATCATTCAAGATATCAGGAAGAGAACTAAGGGTCTCCACCAGTTTGGTTCATCCTTGAATCCAGTTTCCAGGTGCCTGAAGGTTCCACTTTCATCTGTTCAAATTTTTTATTCAAGTATAAACAGCAGGGGTATGTCCACAAAGACCTTCAATTTGGAGGCATGTCCTTCTGATATAATGGTCATCGTTTCTATCTTCTGGTTTGTTGTCTTTCCTGTTGGATGTTGTTGAGCTGTTCCCCTGTTAACTCCAGCTGTTTGAGCGCCACCTGTTGCCCTCCTGTGATATTGTGGTTTCTTTTGATCACAGGCAGGTTGTCACCTCTGTAAAACTTCTCACCTGTTGGGATCTATTTCCAGACCTGTTGGACTTTCAGTTCTGGTTGTAGTTTTCCTGTCAGTCTAGTTCTTGTCTTAGCATCAATCAGAGAGTTGTTATTATTTTATTACGTTGTTGACGTAGGGTGAGGGTGAGGAGCTCAGCCATCCGGGAGGGGAGGGGAGCCCCTGCTCCTCCACATCGAGAGGAGCCAGTTGAGGTGGCTCAGGCATCTATACCGGATGCCTCCTGGACGCCTTCCTCGGGAGGTGTTCCAGGCACGTCCCACCGGGAGGAGGCCCAGGGGACGGCCCAGGACACGCTGGAGGGACTATGTCTCTCGGCTGGCCTGGGAACGCCTTGGGCTCCCCCCCGGAGCTGGAGGAGGTGTCTGGGGGAGAGGGAAGTCTGGGTGTCTCTACTGAGTCTGCTGCCCTGCGACCCGGTCCCAGATGAAGCGGAAGACGACGAGTACGAGTACGTTGTTGACCGTCATCTTTAGGGTCCTTCATCTTTACTCTGGAGACCTTCATCTTCACATTGGTGTCCTTCATCTTTAGGTTTTCCAGTTGACATTTTAGGCTAATCCTTCCTGTGTTTGCAGTCTCAGGCGGGAAGCTGCCATCGCTGTTTTCTCATTGGTCAGTCAGGACAGCGGCTTGTTTCCTTTTACAGTTGAATTGGATTTTACAGTTTTTTGGTGCCTCCTTAATACTTAAAAAGATTTTTTTCTCTTGATTGCAATTCAGTTTATTTCATCAGGCATTAGGGGTATGCATGCTATTGATGCCCATTTTGTGAAGTTTTGACCTGCTAATAGCAACAAGGAAAAAGCTGTTTTAAAATGATGATTTCAGGTATTAAGGAAAAAAGCTCCAAACCAATTAACCAATAACTGTGAATGACCACAGTTTTACCCATAGGCAGACCTGCTTACTGTCGGACCTGTAAAATTAAGGAATCCCTTAAAAAAACCTGACTTGACAACATGAAGTAGGCTAAATATCTTAGAAAGCAACATATCATGCCCCAATCTAAAGAAATTCAAGAATAGATTAGAAACAGTCCCTGACAGCTTTCCTGCTGTATGCAGTCATTAAATATTTATATTAGGAGCGGAGGTGACGTCACACTGTGTGTGAGACCAAATACTGTAAAAAAGGAATTTATTATTTTTAAAACAAAGACAAAATGATGACAGAGTTGACATTTTAAACTTGGCATGTAAAATTAGTGATTAATTACTGAGACATCTGTCTTCGCAGTTATTGCTTAGAGAATTTTTAAATCCTTGCCTTAATTCAAAGTTTGTTAAAAGGCTGCCAACATTTCCAAACCCAGGATTTTCCACAGCAGACTGGAAGCTCAAAACCATAAAAAAGAACAACTTTAAACTTGTTACGTGCTGAAAGGTTCACTCTCTCTCGCTCTCCCTCAGCCTGAATGAGACACAGACGTGTTAACATGTAGATGCAGTGGTGTAGTAAGCTTTCCAAAAGTGTGGGGCATGTTTTTTTATGTTTTTATTATATTAACCTAATCTCATCATCCAAGAGATTTGTTACAGTTTCATAAAAAGTACTTATGAAAGTTACATTACATCTAGAATGGAAATAAGCATCACACACACTGTCTGCTTCAATTGACCTCTTTCTCAAACTCTAAGTAAAACATAGTATAGTTTAAAGCTACATTTATTGAATTACTGACCTCTGAACCTTAATGTTCTTTTACATATTCATTTTATTTGTGTACTTCAGCATTTAATTTCTTTATCTTATTTTTTATTTAATTTTAATAATTTTTTTCTATTGTGGTTGTATTTTGCTTTTTTTTTATTGATTTTTATTATTTTTGTTTTTATTGTTTTTGTTCAGCATTTTATCATTTGTTTCTCACTCTTATTTCATTTTAATTAGTTTTTTGTGGTATTATAATAATAATATTATGTATTTTATATTTTATTATTTATTAGGTCTTCCTAACCTAAGCTAGTGGTGTATATATTTCTGAAGGTTGAATGAAATCGTTTCAGATGCATGAGTTTACTTCAATTTATTAAACCAGATTATTTAAAACTGAAATTAGGATAGAAAAGTTTTTAAATTGGACTGAAAAGGAAACCTGGTGTAATAAAAGTTAAATCTCTTTAGAACCACCATTAAAGTATACCGATCAATCATAACATTATGACCAGAAACAGGGATTATCTGGCTCCCATGATAATCTCGCAGCAGGTGATGTTTATGTTCTGTTGAGGTTCTGTGTGAGGATTGGAACACCTTTATCTGTGGTGGTTCAGACAGCTGGGTCAGATCCACTGTAGCTCTGTGGGATGTTAGTTTGCAGAGGTCGGGATCGGGGGAAAGAAATGAGAACCAGTGGACTTGAGACTGAGTCGAAGATGACTAAGAATCATGTAAATGTTGGCCTATTTGTTCTGCTGTAGGTCAGTCTGCTTAAAATATTCCTGCAGGTTCTGAAAGGAAGGCGTCAGAACACACAGAGGATCTTATCCACCACCCACCCTATGGACATCAGAGCAGGACCACAGAGTAATAGAGGAAGGTGATGAGGATGTTTGCTGCTTTGGTTCTGCTGGGAAAGCTCAGGTCCTGCCATCCGTGCTGTGCTCTCTCTGAAACTGATGCCTCCTGCCACTGTCTATCCTAAACCAGAAGGGTGCTGGACTCAAAATGGTACCCCAGCAGCTACCTTATGGCTCAGTTCACACAAAAAATGTATTATCTTTTCATTTAAGTAGGCTATTAGCTTTTTACATTAATATCACTTAATGGATTTCTCTTAAGAAAGTTGTCAATCTTCTCTTGCCTTTTTATTTTCTGCGTCTTAACTATACTGAGTGACAAAAAGACTGTTACTTAACAATGACAGAGAGACTGCTTTTTCTGGCTAACATATGCTAGCATGTCCAGAGAAACAATATGTCAGCGATTAGCTACATCTGTGTCCTTACACACCGGTGTTTCCTCAGCACGAACTGAACGTAGGACAAACACAAGAACGGCGGGACTTAAAATGGGAAAGCCAATCAGCAGCAGGTGTCAGGTTTAAACAGCAGAGGGAGGGGGAGAGGAACAGGATGGAGGGGGGAAATATAGCGAGTGCATTACGGAGGAAACAGACTGGAAGAGCTGTGGGAAAAGTGACAGTGTTCAACCATCTCACAAGGAAAAGTGTGGGTGTTAAAACACCCGCATCCCCCATAGTTGCGACCCCCATATGTAGATGATACAGCTTCTCACACCTCTGTGCTTCCTCTGAGTTCTAGTTATACACCTCACGTTTTCACATTTCATCCTGCAGCCTCCACACTGAAGATTGTTGCAGTCGGTGTGACCTGTGATGCCTTAGGTGTTGTATGTTCACTAACTGGAAGATTGGGCCAATCAGGCTGAAAATCAGCTGATTTTTTAGTGAATCTCGAGTACAAACCTGCTCAGACCAAATGGGAGGACGGGGTGCTAAAGGTGGAATTAGGCCTCCAAACTGAGGGTTTCATCAACAGTAAAGCAAAACGACACAGGATCAGCTGCTGTTGGAAAGTTTTGGACCGTTTAACAAAAATCAGCACAACATTTTGTAGGTGGCAGAACGACGAAGTTCTGGGTCTCCAAGCTTAGACAGAAGGACTGTGACAGGTCAACCAGTGCCGCTGCCTTTTAGAAAAGTTTCTGAATGAACTACATAATAACAAGGTGCAAGAATCAAATAAAAATCTATTTACACCAACATAAAAACTGTCCTGAGGAATTCAGGACACAAATGCACAGAGGACAAAGTCTCTGTAAGCATCAAGTTGCTGACTTTGCATCAATCCCTCAGAAACCTCCAGTAGAACCAGAACCTGGCTCAATGTGAGTCTTATGTGAAATTAGGAGTTTTTTATCCTGCTTCTTTTTTCCATCAAGTTTTGTTTAACCTGAAAATTCAAAATGGGGATAAAAAGCTGGTATGAAGACTAAAATCTGAAATCCCGTTTTTCCTCTGAGAGGCTCTAACCAGTGCCAGATTCTGGAAACGGCTGCAGCAGAACACCAGAACTTTACGTGTTCAGCTGCATCCCTCATTCTGTATAAAACTAACGGAGATCAGGATGTTCAGGTGGTTCTGTTGCCTCACAGGAAACTGATTACAGCTGCTCCCCTTCACTCTGCTGGCTTGTTTTCAGCTCAACATTTATCAATGTCTTAAATTAAAGTTGTGTAGGATCATGATGTGCTTAAAGTTGCAGTTTATCAGCAAACCTGGAAAAAAGCAGAAGGATTTACTCTGTTTGTATTCAGCTGCAGAACTCAGACTCCTTCAGGAAGTCCTCACTCAGTAGCTGATTAACCCCCATCATGTCCCACTGGCAGGTGTTTCCATTATTTTCAGGACCTCATTAATATCACTGAGTGCAGTCTAATAAACACAACAAAAGGTTTTCCCGGCACCGCCGACTGCATCCTCCAGAATGATGCTGCAGCTGGATTTACGCCGCTCGACAACACTTCCCATAAAAGCCTTCATAAAGGAGGATTTACCGCTCGACCCTTCCTGTCGACTGCATTCATTTAATAACGCTGTATCTAATAAAGCTCCCAATGAGTGCATCTGCAAGTCAAATGTTTTACCGTCAGTGTTGTGCTCCAATCGGGCGAGCGAGGCCAGAATCTGCAGCTGTCATACAGAAACATCAGGCTTTCATTTCATCTCCTGAGTTCAACGTTTTCAATTCAATTCAATTCAGTCACATGTCACATGCCGTCTCAAGGCACTTCACAAAAGTCAGGTTCATACATTCCAATTAATCCTAATCATTGAACAGTGCAGTCAGAGTTAGTTATTTATTCAAATTGGATAAAAAGTTTTTCTGTCTAAGGAAACCCAGCAGATTACATCGAGTCAGTGACTTGCAGCATTCACTCCTCCTGGATGAACATGTAGAGACAGTGGACAGTCACTGGCGTTGACTTTGCAGCAATCCCTCATTCTGAGCATGCATGTAGCGACAGTGGAGAGGAAAAACTCCCTTTTAACAGGAAGAAACCTCCAGCAGAACCAGGCTCAGTGTGAGCGGCCATCTGCCACGACCGACTGGGGGTTAGAGAGAACAGAGCAGAGACACAAAGAGAACAAAGAAGCACTGATCCAGGAGTACTTTCTATGGGAAGGAAAAGTAAATGTTAATGGATGTAGCTCCTTTAGTCGTTTCACCTAGAAAGAAGGAACAGATAAACTCTGAGCCAGTTTTCAAGTTTAGAGTCTGAAGAGAGCACATAGAGTTAGTTACAGTAAAAGCTCAGTCAGTAGCTATGTCTAGGAGAGAGAAAGGGTTAAACACTGAAAGACAGGGCCATGTGGATCATCGGTAGAGGGTGAGCATTAAGTTGTTGCCAGCAGAAGCACGGACGATGCACCTCTCCAGAAAGGTGTTACAGGTAGACACAGAGTCAGGCCAGGTGTAGCTTCTAGGAAGAGAAAAGAGAGAACAAAGTTAAAAGCTGAACTAACAGCAAATAATGCAAAATTGGAGAATAGTGTGAGAAAGTAGCGAAGAGGGTGAAGGTGGTCATTATGTCCTCCAGCAGCCTAAGCCTATAGCAGCATAACTACAGAGATAGTTTCAGTTCAGATTATTTAGTTAAACGGCGCTTATTTTCAACAATGTCGTTTCAAGGCACCCCACAAAGGGTCCCACTGATGGTCATTGTTATACTAAAAACCACAAGGATTGGGATACCTCTCTCTGTCAGACTGATTATGACCATTATAACCATAACCATTCAGACAACACTAATTTAAATAACAATAATCATCAGGCATAAACTAACCTCCATAGTCTTTTCATTAGTACACATTTAAAACTACTAAAATGCATGGAGCAAAGGTTCACTTCAGTAACATTTGCTCTCGTACTCGTACTCGTCGTCTTCCGCTTATCCGGAACCGGGTCGCGGGGGCAGCAGACTCAGCAGAGACACACAAACGTCCCTCTCCCCAGACACCTCCTCCAGCTCCTCCGGGTGGAGCCCAAGGCGTTCCCAGGCCAGCCGAGAGACATAGTCCCTCCAGCGTGTCCTTGGCCGTCCCCTGGGCCTCCTCCCGGTGGGACGTGCCTGGAACACCTCCCGAGGAAGGCGTCCAGGAGGCATCCGGTATAGATGCCCGAGCCACCTCAACTGGCTCCTCTTGATGTGGAGGAGCAGCGGCTCTACTCCGAGCCCCTCCCGAATGGCCGAGCTCCTCACCCTATCTCTAAGGGAGTGCCCGGCCACCCTACGGAGGAAGCTCATTTCAGCCGCTTGTATCCGGGATCTCGTTCTTTCGGTCATGACCAAAAGTTCATGGCCATAGGTGAGGGTAGGAACGTAGACCGACCAGTAAATCGAGAGCTTCGCTTTTCGACTCAGCTCTCTCGCCGGTGGATGAGAGGGTCGCATCCCTGCGCCTTTGGGTCGGGGATAGGTCTCTGACTGTCGTTTCGGCCTACGGGCCGAGCGGTAGTGCGGAGTACCCGGCCTTCTTGGTGTCCCTGTCTGGGGTGCTGGATAGTGCCCCTCCCGCGGACTCCATTATTCTGCTGGGGGACTTCAACGCCCACGTGGGAAATGACAGTGACACCTGGAGAGGCGTGATCGGGAGGAATGGCCTCCCCGATCTGAATCCGAGTAGTGTTTGTTATTGGACTTCTGTGCTAGTCCCGGATTGTCCATAATGAACACCATGTTCAAGCATAAGTGTCCATCAGTGCACTTGGCACCAGGACACCCTAGGCAGGAGGTCAATGATCGACTTTGTTGTCGTATCATCAGACCTTCGGCCGTATGTTTTGGACACTCGGGTGAAGAGAGGGGCTGAGCTGTCCACTGATCACCACCTGTTGGTGAGTTGGATCCGCTGGAGGAGGAGAAAGCTGGACAGACTTGTCAGGCCCAAGTGATAGTGAGGGTCTGCTGGGAACGCCTGGCGGAGCCCTCGGTCAGGGATGTATTCAACTCCCACCTCCGGGAGAGCTTTGACCAGATTCCGGGGGATGTTGGAGACGTAGAGTCCGAGTGGACCATGTTCTCCGCATCTATTCTCGATGCTGCTGCCCATAGCTGCGGCCATAAGGTCTGCGGTGCCTGTCGCGGCGGCAATCCCAGAACCTTGTGGTGGACACCGGCAGTAAAGGATGCTGTCAAGCTGAAGGAGTCCTATCGGCTGTGGTTGGCTTGTGGGACTCCTGAAGCGACTGACGGGTACCGTGAGGCCAAACGTGCTGCGGCCCAGGCTGTGGCAGAGGTAAAAACCCGGGTCTGGGAGGAGTTCGGTGAGGCCATGGAGAAGGACTACCAGTCGGCCTCGAAGCGATTCGGGCAAACCGTCCGGCGCCTCAGGAGGGGGAAGCAGTGCTTTGCCAGCACTGTTTATAGTGGGGGTGGGAGGCTGCTGACCTCGACTGGGGACATTATCGGGCGGTGGAAGGAGTACTTCGAGGATCTCCTCAATACTGCCATCACGCATTCCCTGGTGGAAACAGAGGCTGGGGACTCGGGGTTGGACTCTTTCATCACCCAGGCTGATGTCACCAAGGTGGTTAAAACGCTCCGCGGTGGCAAGGCTTCGGGGGTGGATGAGATCCGCCCTGAGTACCTCAAATCTCTGGATGTTGTGGGGCTGTCATGGTTTCACGCCTCTTCAACATTGCATGGCGGTCGGGGACAGTGCCTCTGGACTGGCAGACCGGCGTGGTGGTCCCCGTTCATAAGAAGGGGTAGTTGTGTTCCAACTACAGGGGGATTACACTCCTCAGCCTCCCTGGTAAGGCCTACGCCAGGGTATTGGAGAGGAGAGTCCGGCCGATAGTCGAACCTCGGCTTCAGGAGGAGCAGTGTGGTTTTCGTCCCGGCCGTGGAACACTGGACCAGCACTATACCCTCTACAGGGTACCCGAGGGCTCATGGGAGTTTGCCCAACCGGTTCACATGTGTTTTGTGGACCTGGAGAAGGCATTCGACTGTGTCCCTTGTGATGCCTTGTAGGGGGTGCTCCAGGAGTATGGAATCGGGGGCCCTTTATTAGGGGCCATCCGGTCCCTGTACGAGCGGAGCAGGAGTTTGGTCCGTATTGCCGGCACTAAGTCGGACCTGTTCCCGGTGCGTGTTGGACTCCGGCAGGGCTGCCCCTTGTCACCGGTCCTGTTCATAACTTTCATGGACAGGATTTCTAGACGCAGCCAAGGGCCGGAGGGGGTCTGGTTCGGGGACCAGTGGATTTCGTCTCTTCTTTTTGCAGATGACGTGGTCCTGCTGGCCCCCTCTAGCCAAGACCTACAGTATGCGGTGGGGCGGTTCGCAGCCGAGTGTGAAGCGGCTGGGATGAAGATCAGCTCCTCCAAGTCAGAGGCCATGGTACTCAACCGGAAAAGAGTGTTTTGTCCTCTTCAGGTTGGAGGGGAGTTCCTGCCTCAAGTGGAGGAAGTTCTTGGGGTCTTGTTGTTCATTTGCTCTTTTTATTTAAATTCAACATTTTTGCATTTAATATACTTTTCTTTTATATATTCATTTTATTTTTTACTTCAGCATTGAATTTATTTTTCTTATTTTTTATTTTATTTTATTTTTTCTATTTTGGTTGTATTTTGTTTTTGTTTTTATTGATTTTGTTCAGCATTTTATCATTTTTTTCTCACTCATTTTAATTTGTTTTTTGTGGTATTATAATAATAATATGTATTTTATTTTATATTTTATTATTTATTAAGTCTTCCTAACCTAAGCTAGTGGTGTATATATTTCTGAAGGTTGAATGAAATCGTTTCAGATGCAAGAGTTTCATTCAATTTATTAAACCAGATTAATTAATTAATTAAAGGAAGGCGTCAGAACACACAGAGGATCTTATCCACCACCCACACTATGGAAATCAGAGCAGGACCACAGAGTAATAGAGGAAGGTGATGGAGGATTTTTGCTGCTTTGGTTCTGCTGGGAAAGCTCAGGTCCTGGCATCCGTGCAAATGTTACTGACCAAGTCCAGCGTTCATGGAAACAATATTCCCTGATGGCCATGGTCTCTTTCAGCAGGACATTGCTCCCAGAATCTTTTAGGTTCTAGGCATCTACAGACCTGAACGTTAAGCCTCTGATTGAAGGAAACTTGACCTCTAGGTTTTTCAGCTCTCAACCCAATGGAGTACCTGTTGGATCCTAGGAGGCTTCACCTCCAAACCTCTAGTACTAAAAGGATCTGCTGCAGATGGCTTTGAGCCAGAAACCACAGCAGACCTTCATATATTCTGGAGAGTCTATATGGAGATGGCCAGGGAGGATTTGGTGATGAAATGGGAATCCTGCATCCTTTCCAGGGTTCAACAAATCCAGTTGTTCAGGTTTTTAAGGATATATCCTGAGTTCTACTTTAAGCAGCAGACGTGCCATGAAGGAATCAGAGATGCTTCAGATGCTAACAGTGTAGAGGGCGAACATTAACTCTTCAGCATGTTGGGAAATAACTTCCTCTTCCTGTTTTCAGGTGCCAGGAAGAATGTCCAGTCGGCACATACGGCCCACAGTGTGCCCACAAGTGCGACTGTCTGAACAGGGCCAAATGCTACCACATCAATGGGGCCTGCCTGTGCAACGAGGGCTTCAAGGGCCCCAGCTGCCAGGACCGGTTCTGCCCCGCAGGCCTTTACGGACTCCTATGCGATAAATATTGCCCCTGCAAGGCCGACAACACGCTCAGGTATGTCACAGTTAGTCTTTCAAGGTTTGAATAAAAAAGGGTTCATGCATAGTATTTTCACAAAAGATGACATGCCTCCAGATATTGTACTGATCTACAGAGAGAGGATATGAGATAGTCTACCGGAAAAGAAAGAAATAAGCTGAATGCATCACATCAGAAAAGTTTTACTTCCTCCCTCATGCCTCTCCTAGCTGTCACCCCCTGTCAGGGGAGTGCACCTGTGCAGCCGGATGGGCGGGGCTTTACTGCAACGAGACCTGCCCAGCTGGTTACTACGGCGAGGGCTGCAGAGAGCCGTGTAGCTGTGCCAACGGAGCCGACTGTGACGGCATCACCGGAGCCTGTATATGTGCACCTGGATATATAGTAAGTGTGCAAACACAAGATTATTTCATTCTAATGTGAAGCCACTGATGTTTCAAAGATCTCCACAAAGGGAGTTAAAAATGTGGCAATGTTACGTTCATGTTTTGAAAGATGGAATATTGAGAATACAATTAGAGAGAGGTCAATAAAAATGGATCAACCCCTGGATTTTGTATCCATAGTGAGAGATGACTTCATCAGGAAAACCCAGGGATTCTTACCTCAGCAACACTCTCCAGCTCATTCTGGAGGATCCAGAGGTGTTCCCAGACCATAGGGGATATAACACCTTACAGAAGTATTCACACCGCTCTAACTTCCACATTTTCTTTTTGTCACATAACAGCCACAAACATTTGTGTATTTTATTGCGATTTTAAGTGACAGACTAACATAAAGTAGTGTATGATATGGAGTAAAAAGAAAAGAATGTACATTACAACATTTGTAACAAATAAAGAATCTGAAACGTGTGGAGTTCATCTGAACTCAGTCAACCTGAGTCAGAACTCTGTAGAACCACCCCTGGCTGCAGGTCCAGCTGCGGGTCTTTTGGGGTTTGTCTTTAACAGCTATGAATATCTACAGACTGAACACGTATTTTTCTTTGTAAAACAGCTCAGGTTCAATCAGATTGGATGGAGAACATCTGTGAACATCAGTTTTCAAGCCTTGCGACAGATTCTCAGTTGGATTTAGAAACAGAATCAGAACCGGCTTTATTCGCCAAGTTTGTGACAAAAACAAGGAATTTGCCTTCGGCCCCATAAATCTAAGTATAAAAAAATAATTGTTGAGGAATAAAACGTTTTCTGTTAATAAAGCAATAAAGCATCTTTTATATATATATATATATATATATATATATATATATATATATATATATATATATATATATATATATATATATATATATATATATATTACACACACAGTATTTTTACAAACATGGTTGACTTGGTGCAAATATGCCTGATATGGATCTAGGTCCTCTGACTGATCATCACAGGTCATCAGACAGCCAGTCTGGGGGAACAAACTGTTTCTGTGGCAGCTGGTTTGTAGCGCCACCTGAAGGTAGACGTCTAAACAGTTTGTGTCCAGGATGTGTGGGGTCTGCAGAGATTTTAGCTGACCATTTCCTGACCCTTGACCTGTATAAGTCCTGGATGGAGGGAATCTCAGCCCTGATGATTCTCTCTGCAGACCTGATTGTTGGTTGCAGTCTGGACCTGGACCTGTTTTGTGGATGAACCAAACCCCACTGAGATGGATGAAGACAGGACAGACTGAATGATGGCAGTGGAGAAGATGACCAGCGGGTCCTGCGGAAGGTTGGACTTCTTGAGTTGCCTCAGGAAGTTCAGTCTCTGCTGGGCCTTCTTCTGAACATTGTCTATGTGTGAGGACCATCTCATGTCCTGAGAAACGGTGGTTCCTAGGAACCTGAAGTGATCCACAGTAGACACAACATTGTTGAGGATGGTGATGGAAGGGAGTGTGAGGGGTGTTTTCACGAAGTCCATCCTACCATCACTCAGTAACAGGTCATCAACAAACTGGATCATCACCGTCATCCCGACCCAGAGGGATGAACCCAGACCTCAGACTTCAAGGATCTGACTTTCACTTTGACCCTTTCTCACTCAGCTGTGAGCAGTGAATGGTAGCTCTATGGCTGGGTATTTCTAGCTAAGTCACAACATGTTTATTTGTATAGAACCATTCATACAAGGTGATTTAAAGTGCTTTAAAGAAATGATAAAAATACAAGAATAACAGTAACATTCAAGCATCACATTAAAACAAAGAACCAATAAGATTCAATTCGGAACCAAATTAACTGAACAGATAAATAAAATTCAGTCCTGACACAAAGAAGCCAACACTTTCTTCCTTACAGAAGGATATTATTACCATAACACTACTGTATGTACTACTACAGTACATCTGTATGTAAAACATCTGTAACAGACGTGCAGATCAGAACCATTTATCAGTGTGTTCTGTTGTCTCAGCCTTAGAGAGTTCCAGTTTACCTGCTGGGTCACAGCCAGAACATGTATGGTCATCATGTTTAATATACACGTATAGTTAAAATAAATAGAAAATGGTGAAGAAAGTCAATATTGGAAACCCGTGGTTTCACATCCTAATTAGCTAATCAATTTAAAACACCTGCAAAGGTTTCCGCCTCTAGATGGGCTCTCACTCTGGGTCAGTAGGAGACACAATCACGGGGAAGACTGCAGACTGGACAGATCTTCAGAAGACAGTCATCGACTCCCTCCGCAAGGAGAGGAAGCCACAAACGGTCATGCTGTAGCCAAGCATATACATAGAAAGTTGAGTGGAAGGAAAAGGTGAACCAGCTACAGGAATGCCCATGGCTTTGAGAGGATTGTCAAGCAAAATCCATTCAAGAATTTGTCTGACTTCACGAGGAGTAAACTGAGGCTGGAGTCAGCACATCCAGAACCACTACGCACAGATGGGTCCTACACATGGGCTACAAGCATCTGACCTGGGCTCAGTGGTCCAAAGTCCACTTTTCAGATGGCCACACGGAGCTGCATAGCCAATAGGAAACATGAATTTAATGCCTCTTTCTACTATATTCTTTATACCGAAGAACAGACCAAACATCTAAACAAACTATGCTTCTAGATCTTCATGATCGAGCTGCTTTCAGTTCCAAGGCTTCAAACATGTAAGATAAATATAGAAGGTTGTGTGATCGAGAGTTCAACATTTAAGGACTAATGAGGACTAAATAGATTATTTAGAAAGCCTTTCTGAATGTCTAGATTAGTCCACCGCCCACTGCTGATTGGTTGATCAGAACCTGGTGGTGACTCCTTCCCCTGGAAGCTGCTGCAATTTGAAGGCAGCTGAAATCTGAGACTCACACTGAGAGAAACAGAAGCAGCATAAAGCCCTGCTCAGACGAGTCAGAACCAAGTCTGATCCGCTTGTTCGATATCATTGTGTTAAAATGTTTTGTTTCCATTGTATTCGTGTTTGCCTATTTGATTAATTTAGTATAAAGTTCCTGCAAATACTCTTTTCTATGCTAATGTCTCAGTGTCATTGTTTTTAAGTTTTTTAAACAGTTCCAAATCCAAAATGAGGAGCCTCCAGACATGCTAAATACCAGGAAACACTAGTAGCACCCGCCTTTATAGTAGTTATGACCACGCAGGCAGACCTGTTGTTGGTGTCTAAGCTGAATAATCTGCTGAGAGCTGGACTGAAGTGGCAGAACCACGGACCAGAAACACAGGTGGTACTAAGATTTCAACAGACCCACTGTAAGCACTCTCTTTTCCTCTTCATCCCTTAGTTCTGTGGCTGGAAGCTAAACGTTTTAACGGTGGTTCTCTTTCTTTAAAATTTCTCATCCCAAAGTCTCTTCATACAATTATTAAGGCTCAGAAATCTGGAAACGTTCTATTTCTTGTTTAGTTTTTAGTTTCAGTTTCCTTTTACTTATGTAAATACTCCGAAAATAGACCTAATTAATAATTAATAAATCTAATACTTGATTACATTTATTGTTACAGGTGTTTTTTAAGTTTATAATCCTGAACTGATGCGCTATATTTTGATTGATGCTAAATAAATCTCAGGCCCTGTCCACACGGAGACAAAAATGGTATTGTTTCAAAATCAACTCTGAAAAATATGCGTCCACACGACTGCACGCTGCACCAGCGGAAACACTGTAGTATGTTTGCCAGGCCCCCTGGTGGCGCTGTGACACGGGTACAGAACCAACTAATTTTTTGTGTCCCAAAAAGCTGAATCCTTGTGGATTTACAGCTGATTATGAGACTTAATTTCGCTTCATTCCAACCGTTTCAAAGCACCTCCACAGCTATCACTGGTCCAGTTAGAAGAAACTGATGTGATTTTCAAGTAAAACCCATTCAGTCAGTTTAAGGAGGCTCTTAACTGTAAACCCTGCTGTGTTAAATTCAACCTGATAAAAGGATCAGTCACATTTCAGAGGACAGGTTAGAGAGGTTGCTGAGGACATCATTTAGTTATTTGATGCTATTGCTTACCCATAATGCAATAGATCAACGTTTAACTTTGTGTGTTGCATAATTTTACAAATTCTGCTCTAAGCTTTACAGTTTGACGATATTTAATGAGACGATAAATAATGAGGAGCAGAAAAGCCTCTCTCTTACGAAGTCTTTATAGAAGCAGGATGTCTTTGATCCAAACATGCCCCTGTTGACTCAAACCGGCCTAATGAACGTCTTCGATGTCTGTCAGACCTTTTCAGTCTCACTGGATTGCGTCAGCTGTTGGTCGGATCTGAGCAAACAGAGGCTTCAGCTGCAAGAAATCAAAGGGATTTCCTCAGAAACATGGGAGCTGTACTGTAACAACCCCAGAGCAGTTCGTGCAGAACCTCAGTGTCATTGTTGGGAAAAATTAAGAGCTGGTTTCTGGCCAGCATGTGCACATGCAGGTGCAGAACATGCACCTCCAAACAATGAAGTTGATGTATCAGGCCCTGTTGACGCAGCAGGTTTAGTGTAAGAGCTGCACAGCTTGTTAGGAGGAGTTCTGCAGGTGTGGACCCCTGATGTGGGTCAGCCAGAGACTGCAGAGAAATGAGGGAAGTTAGCACAAAGAGACAATATGAGTTTTTTCAGAGCTAAGCTTCAAATTACATTAATGTGAAAATGATAAATGTTATTTCTCTTTAGTCTCACATGTTTCTGTTCTGCTTAGAAGACCCATTCCTCTTCAGGAGATGTAGTTTTCAAAGTGGAACCAAGGCATTTTCAGCACAGTGTTTCACCTCTTAATCACCAAGAGACGCTGTCCCAGAGCCGAGATTAGGGAGCGGGTGTTGGGGGAAGCTCTATTATAACCAACAGAGCTGCTGACAGTCACCGGTTCTGCAAAACCAGGACGTAGACGTCATCGCAGGTCATGGCATTTAAATGTATTCAACAAAACTAAGGTTTAAAAATCAAAAGTTCCTAATATGAAGTGTGAAAGTCAGTTTAATCAGTGGTGTATGGTGTGCATGAGTGGAGGATGTATGTGAAAATGCTGTAATGTGCAATCAAAATAATCTAGAAAGTAAAATGTGGCAGCATACCTGTAGAAGAGAGCAGACACAAGTTAGTTGAGAGTCAGGGTTTTAAAGAAACAAAGCCTTACCAGGTCCTCAGGTGTCCCACTTCAGCAGTCAGTCTTGTGCACGAAAAGCAAATGCCACAAGGGACCAGAACATGATGAATCATATTCCTTCAGCTGTTAGAAATATTTTTATTTGCTCCATACGAAGGATTTAATGCAGTTCACTGCTGACTGCCACTGCGAGTTTATTCAGGAAGAGGCATTGCTGCAAAGTCGGTGGTTTGATGCAATCTACGGGTTTCCTGAGAAAACCTTTTACTCATTTGAATGATTAACTTTACTTGACTGCAGGGTTTTCTATCTAGGCTCACGGTAAAATGGATGTAGTTGAATCTGATTGGACTGAACTGAATCAGTTTGTTTTGTTTCTTTAGACGACATTTTTTGTAAATCTGTGCTGAGAATGACAAAAGCTGACCCGAAATGAATTTTTAAAGGTGCAACTTTAAAATTTAAAAACCTTCGTCTTTCATGATGAAATATAGATTTCATTATATGTTTATGAATTTAGAGCTGGTTTTCAGTTCAGTTTATAGACAGTCAGCTTATAGATATAGTCGTTCTACTGGTTCTCTGCTGCAGAATTTGTTCTACACAAAATCCATATCTTGCCTAATTGTGAAAATTTGGTAATAACACCCAAAGCTGTCCTCTGACTCTGTTAGAGTTATGAAAATGTTTGGCTCTATGTTCAGTGTTTCTGAACATAGAGCTTTAGACTGAGTCCACATCCTTAACGATGACATTAAAGGCGTTAACTCTTCAAACTGTGTTTTCTGCAGATCGTTGGTAAATGTTTCCTTGTTATGGGCCTATTTAGAGTGTTTCTTTGGCTGCTTGATCATTAAGTTGCAACACGGATCATCAGAACTCTGCATCCTGCATCATGTTTTATCCACATATCCCCAAATCTCCCCTTTTCTTGTTTTCCTCAGTTGATATTTTGGCTTAGTTTGTTCAGCTTGAACCCAAATGAGCTGCAAAGGATCAAGGTGTGGCAACACCTCTTGTTAGAAACACAAGCTTCAGCATTTTATGACCTCGACCGCGTCCTTATCAGTTTAGGTGGACGTCCATGTCTTGGTAGGTCTGCAGGTGGTCCATCCTCGCTCCATGTTCAGATGATAGATTGATCAGAGCTCTGGGAGATGTTGTAGAAGCTAACCCTGCTTTAAACTGAACCAGAATGTTCTCTCTGATCTATCTGCTGTGTTCTTTGGTCTTCATGATGCTGATTGTTCTCTAATGTTCTCTTAGGAACCTCTGTTTAGTAATTGGGAGACTTCTGTAGATAACTGGTTGCACTGGGCTTTGTTTAGAAGTAACAGAGTAAAGGGGCTGACTACACATAGCACAGCTGATTAGCTGCAAAACCAATTGAAACCATGAATCATTTTTCCTTTTACGCCACTTTCTCTGCTTCTATCACATAAAATCCCAATGAAATACTGTGAAGTTTATGTTTAGAACGAGAAAAAATGTCAAAAACTTCAATGGGGGTGAATACTTTTACAATACTCTGTAAATGGAACCGCGGTGCTGAACTTGATCTGTAAAATTTTGCCTGTTTAGATTTAATTTAAACAATCTGTTGTAAAGATTTATGATGTTTTCTCTGACAGACTGTTGTTTTACGGCAGTTTGAAGCCTTTAGGTGTTTAACATCTTTTTCTCTGATTGTCTGGTTTTGTTTTTTACTAAATTAAACTAAAATAAATAAATCAAATTTGACTTTTTTATATTTCGTACCAGACGTGATTTCAGTGATAGTTTTGAGCTTGTGTTAGTAGGTGTGTGTTTGTGGGAACCTTTGGGGCCACTGGGCCCCGGCCGCCTGTGGTGCCAACTGATCCGGCTGGAGAGAGATGACAGCGGCTTTTCTAATTGGACCGAGAACATCAGAGATTTCAGCAGATAAAAGCAGGAAGGGCTCTACAGATGAATGTGTGTTTGGTTTGTCGCGGCTGAATTCAGAGAGTTATTGATTCAGAGAGAATTGATGGTAGCTGGAAGCTCCCACTTTGGTAGCCACTGTGTGGATGAGGAACCAGCTTTAAAGATAACTTATTTGGAGTATTGTCACCAGTTCAGACGGCTGGATCGATATCTGTAAGCATGTTCGTCTATGACCTGAGGTCTTAAATCTGTTTTTCCATCAGAAGATGCCTTGTTAGTTCCTTAAGTTTGATTTAGAGCCTCTGAAGTGGAGGAGAGCTTCACTTAAACTGAACGTTTCCATCTTCAATGAATCACAGAACCTTTGATCCTTTGAGACGATTAAACCTCGGGAAGATCAGCTCGTGTGTCCTTTATTCTGTGGATGCAACGGATGCAATTTCATTTATGAACGGATTCATTGTTAAGTGAAAATAGATGATTTCAGCATTTATTTGCAAATGAAACAAGATAATTAATGCAAAACAAAAATTCATAATTGTATAAAAACTGAGTTGTAAAAAAGATGTGATTTACATCCTGTTGTTGCTTTGTTTTACTTTGTCATTCATGCTCTACTAAATAAAAGAAATGAAAGGATTTCCTGATGTACAATTTTGTCTTCTGGTACTGCTCCGAGTCATTTAGGGTAGAAAAGTAGCTAAAATCAAGGTTGAATCTACATTATAGTAGAAATAATAAAGTCGATTAATCACACAAAAGATGCATAACTTTATTGTTTGAGTATAAACATAAATGTGACTCAACAAAGCTATAAACCCACGTTGTGCTCTGTGAAACAGTGTCTTCTTTGCTGAAGTGCTTGGCTTTTGTTAGCATGCTTCCTCTCTGCTTTGATATGAGTCATTGATAAACATGCAGTTTCAGTTCAGAAAATGTGGACAAAACTCACAGAAAAGCGCGTTCTCCTGCTTCATAAACACACTGCTCTTATTTGAACCTTGTAAAATATGACAATGTTTTATCTGCGCTCTACACTGATCTCTCTGCAGAGCAGGTCACCTAAGAAAAATCAAAGCAGTACACTAACATACAGCGGGTGGAGCTTTGTCAAAGACTTTAAAAATGCATTGATAGAGTGATATTTGGGATCAGATTGCGATCAAGTTCCTATCCTGCTAGGAAACAGAAACACGTTTATTGAGGTGTTAAGGGATACCCAGGCAAAACAAAATCAGAAAATTGTAAAATGAGTTTAAGTGCAGATTTAAGTGTCAAAGTGGTGAAACCTCTGAAGAAATGTATTCAAGTCTATGGTTTTTATCTTATGTTGTGTCAACAATGTTCAATAATTAGATTTACCAACAACAGCCATTGGGGGGCATCAGACTAAACAAACACCTGGAGCCTTGAGGTTCTCTGAAACGGAACATGGCACCAGTCTGGCTGGGTTGTTATTTTTGTTTTTTGTCAATGGATTTGTTGTGCTTACTTTTGTTGCTGTACGACTAACAAATACAAAATATGTTTTTATTGCAAATATAACAAAAAGCTCAAGAAACACCGATAAAACTGTGTAGTTGTGTTTGGGTGAAGGATTAATGTCCTGAATGACTCTTCTTCTGTTGCCCATCTTGCTGTGTCCAGATCCAGCACAGTTTTTATTCTGCTACACCATGTGATGAAGAGTCTTCATGTCTGCTTTGTTTTCTGTGAGGTGCTTTTATGCATTTCTGCCTGTGTTTAGTTTAATGATGGTTTCCTCAGATTTTAAGAGAACAAAAGAAAATGTTAGGAGACAGAGCGTGAGAGTTAGACAGGACGTCCTCATTAACCCGACTGACCTCTGAGAAATCCTGCAGGTGCTGTAGGTGGAAATCCTTCAGCGAGACAGAAAATGCTCCAGCATGTCCATGGGGGACGGACGAGCTGGAGATGTCTTTTGCTCTTTAATTGTAAGACCAACAATGTTAAAATATTAAATTATTTATAACTGAGAAAAGTTTAAGTTTAATTTATTTACCTGTGAAAAACAAGTGAAAACAATGAAAAATCCTGATTACCAGATCAGGGTCTATTGATCTGTCTTTAATTATTGTTTCAGAGGTCACCTGTCTCACCTGGAAGAATTTCACTATTGAGCCCACGCAGGTTATTTATTACCAGAGTTTTTACAAAGTTCTTAATTCACTAACTTTTTAAAAAGTCCTCTGTGCTCTCCTGTCCGTGCGCATTGGGCTGGCTTTGTGAATATTAGATTAATAGTAATTTAAAGGCAGCAGGTTGGAAGCGGGCAGCTTTAATTAACAGAGTTTATATGTTGAAGGTCCTGATCAATGCAACAGCATGCGGGAGGTGCAGTCGGTCCATCGCAGCATGCGTGCAGGCCCGAATAAGGTTAGACGCCCTGATGAGGCTGCAGCTGCGTCCCGCTTTGATTGGACAAGCAGAGCCATCATGTCGCTCTGCAGGGGGGCCATCAGCGCCCATCATCTCCTCCTTCCTGCTTTATCTGCTGCTTTATTGCATCAGCGCTAACAAATTAAATGCTCTCACAGGCTTGTAATGAGTTTTAAGAGATAGTCTGAGTAAGAATGCAACGCCTGCAGTAAGCTGCAGGAACAGGAAATGACGGTGAAAACTCTTCATCAGTCAGTCTCTCTAAACCTCAAAGCTCCTGTGCACAGACAGGACTGCAAACGCAATGTTTATTTCTCAAAGGGATCCACTAACACTGAGCTGACCTTTGAACCGAGCAGCAGTACTCACAGGATTCCTGATCCGTTTGGAAAAATGACCGACATTCCTTTAATCTGAAGCCGGATGCAGGTAAATGTGAATGATGTGACTCAGAGTTTGTGTTTGTGTCTCTGTTGTCCTCAGGGAGATGACTGCTCCATCAGCTGTCCTCTGGGTCTGTACGGGACCAACTGCACCTCCTCATGCTACTGCCACAACGAGATCTCCTGCTCGCACATCGACGGCTCCTGCATCTGCAGAGAAGGTTCGGCCCATCGCCTCCATCACGTTTCAGATTGGTTTCCCCACACAGTTCAGATTCTGTGGGAGTGTCCTGGTCTGTTGTTCCGGGTCCAACACTGCATCCGGTTGCAGCAGGTTCATTTAACCAGAACCAGGAGGAGAATTCAGTGTTTCTTTAATAATAATGCAACATCCTGGACCGAACCTTCCAACCCCATAATGTGAAGTACTAACATTAATGAACTTTTCATTAAGTTCTGAATTGTGTTCCCAATTTATATGTTTTAAAATCTGACTGTTTAAATATTTATGCGGCAGAGATTCTCTATGGGAACAAAGGTAATTAAAGGGGAGGATGATGAAACATAGTGCAGGACCAGCTGCTTGTTTGGATGAGTGAAAAGAGCTGAAGAACAAAGGTTCAGAGATAACACTTAGCTGGTCCTGGCTTGCTTTTGGTCCACTTTATAACTTACAACTTAGTTTAGAATATTTGCAGGAAACGCAGACATTAGAAGGAAATAGCTGTGTTCACAGAGCAGTTTGATTATGTTTAGGAATAATACGTTTTTGATGCTAACAGTGAGGAAAGACAGAAAAACCTGTAGAACCTTTAAGTAACATGGTTCTGCAAGATTCTTCAGTCAGCAGACCAGATGCTGACCAGGCTATGCCACAGCATCTCAATTGGATTTAAATTCAGACTTTGACTAGGCCAACCAAAACCTTAATTCGCAGTAATATGTTCGTATCAACAGTAATTCTCATGACCTATTTAACCCAGACTGACTGGGTCCTTTTACCTCTTTGTACGCCTCGGTGTGCAGTCCTCTTATTGAACTGGAGCTGCAGCTCCACCAGTGCAACCATCAGAAGTTTGCTCCATTTAAATACACTAAATCATCCTATTTTCACTTCTTTTGCCTTTAGAGTTCAGTTTCTGACTCATAGATCCAGCCTGTGTTTCTCCGTGGTTACCAGGAGATCAAGTTTGACCCCCCCATATTGTTGCTTTATCGTATATTTGAAATAAGTTTTATTCCAGAAGAAAAAGCATTAATAAACAGGCACAAATTAAACAAAACAAGATGATTTGTTTGTTTTAAAGCTGGAGGGGCCTGGACAGTAATTTAAGGAAAAACAAATAAAAATCCCACAAGCTTCAAACAGATCCCTGCTGTTTTGCTAATCTTGCAGATTTTCCCTCTGGCGTAAAACTGTGGATGAAGTCCCATTTCTCCCATTTCTGCTGGCTTATTGGTTCCAGATTGTTACATGATCTCGCTCAGGAATGTTTGCAGGAATCATTGATTCTGACCTCAGTTTTTTTCTGTGCATATTAACAGCCTAGCCGTGATTCAGCTGCCGAACAGTTCTGCAAACTTTGGTCTCACCTTGATCCCTGTACTGATTCCTGATCAGTTTTAAACACCTCTGAACACACCATCAGACTGTCCCCTAACAGACAGATGTTTGTGTCCATGTCCTCTTCAGGCTGGCAGGGTGTGGAGTGCACCATCCCGTGCTCCAGCGGTACCTGGGGCTTTAACTGCAATCAGACATGTCAGTGCACCAACGAGGCGGCCTGCGACCCGATAAACGGAACCTGCACCTGCTCGCCGGGCTGGAGGGGGGAATACTGTGACGTCCCATGTCCTGTAAGTTTTTAACGCAATTATTATTTCTCACTTTTGTTCATGAAAGTCGAACCAAACGATCCTTGAGTTTCTAGAGTATTTTCTAAGAACAAGTTGCCCCAATCAGAGCGGCTTTTTATGCTGGTTTCTGAAGAAAGTCACCATGACAGCAGCTTTCTTTTCCACCTACCTGTTCAGGTCTTTATCGTTTTCGACAAAGCTATTTTGATTTTCAGAGTTTTTGGTGTTTAGAACTACTGGCCGAAGATCCTCAGATGTTCTCAACACCTCTGAAGGTTTCATGGACAGATGGTACTCGGGTCGTAGAACAGGTGATAATATTAGGAGTGAAGTCATTGAGAAAACTAAAGAAAATCTACCGAGGTTAAAAGTCAATATTTGCATTTAAAATATGCAAAACTTGCCTGAGAAACTTGGACATTTGAATCTGGCAGAATAATCCTGTCAGTAACTGAGCTCTTCTTCCTAAAACACTAATCAAAAAAAATCGGGGGAACAGGTTGATAATAAAAACTAAAAAAAAGGGAAACAATAACCTAGGGGGTTTGTCTTTCTTATTTTTTGGTGTTTTTGGACCGTTAAAACATTCCCTTTAACCCCAAAAAAAAACCCCCTTTCGGGGGTAGAGTGTTGTTTTACATGTCGTCCTCTTTCTTCTCACAGGAGGGATCATACGGGTTGGACTGCAGGGAGAGATGTGACTGTGTCCACGCTGACGGCTGTGATCCGATGACCGGAACCTGTCGCTGTCTAGCAGGTTGGACCGGTGAGTTCTGGCAATGATGACAGCAACTAAAATGTCCATCACCAATCCATTAAAAGCAGCAGGTAACAGGGTTAAAACATCCATGAGATGTGGAGTTCAGCCCAAAAATTTTAACTCATAAGTTTTTAGATTTAAAAAATTTAGGGTTTTTTGGGAGAAAGGGAGAGGGGCATCTCTAAAAGAAGAAAAAACCCTTTAATCTTTTTTATCCAATGATTTTTGGATTATTATATTTATTTATAAGTCTTTATTACAGCAATTAAAAAAATTTTGAGCACCCTTTCTTGGGGTTTTAAAAAGGGCTCCTTCCCTTACCCAAATTTCTGAAAGCTCCCTACACGATTCCCTTCAGATTAAACCCCAGGCCCCCTGGCTGGGGGAAACCCTGCTGGCAAAAAAAATTTAAAACCTAAATTTTGCCGGGGTAGAATATTTTTTGAGCTTATCTGTATTATAGTACCTGGGTGGGTTGTGATGGCAGCTGTGGCAGCCATGGCGGGATGATCCTCTTTGCACTATTGTGGTTTAGAAGTGGAGAAATTAAAGCGGAACCGCCCACACGGGTCGATGTTACGGCCACATCAAACTTCCACAGCAGCAGCAGCACTCAAAGTAAAATATCGTTCCTCTCGTGGTGCTTCCTGGCTTCAACAGAAGGGACTGTGGCACCATCTCACCAGGCCAACATCAGCAGCTGCTCAGAAACAACATGGTTTCCCCCCACTGACTAAAGGGCAAATTTTTTTTTAATTTTAAATTTAAATTTAAACCAACCCTGGGGGTATAAATCTTATAAACCCAGATAAAATTTCCCAAAACCCCTTGTTCATAGACGCAGCAGATTCTTCTTCTTTGGTCCTCCATGTGTCCAGATTCTTCAGATTCTTTACGTACTTAATGCAGACTGTTTAGATTCCCCACATGATCAGTCAGGTCAGGGGGTTTAAGTAACCCAATTTAAAAAAAAAATGGCATTTAACAGGGGAAAACCCAATAAAAATCAAAAAAAAGGGACATGTAAAAATACAGCTGTCCCTAAAAATTTTTGTTTGGGGCCCTCCTGAGGCGCCCTTTGGCTCAGTAGGAAGAGTATGTCTTGAAATTAAAAGGTTGTGGTTCAAAATCCGGGCCCCCCCCTTAACCTCAAGTTGCCTACTGAGCTGCGTATCGGTGAAATGTTGGTGAGCTTTTGGGGGTTTTCCGATTGGGTAAATGTGGCTCTAGTTTAAAGTGTTTTTAGGGGTTTTCTGTATGAGTGGAAAAGCGCTATATAATTTTTCCATTCCAAAATTTCGCCCGGGGGTGGGACATGTTGCAGAATGTGGAGGAAATGGTGTTTTTCATGGATAATTGTCGACGTTTTATTTAGCGGGGTTTTTGTTTTTTGTTTGGGTAAAAGGAAAGTTCTCCCGGGGCCGGGAGAAAATGTTAGAGAGTGCACAGAGGGAGGAGGAAGGCAGAGCAGACAACAGATCAATATGACACACTAAACGTTTAAAACCTGTAATTAAAAAACTGATGAAGATTCAAGCTTTGGGGGAGTCAGACGCAGACTGCGTTTAATACCCCGCCTCAAAAAACAGGGCCCTTTTGAGAGGAGCCCCCAGGCGGTCCACAAAAACATCCAATCCTCAGGGGGGGTTTTTTTACCCCGAGGGAAAGGGGGTGATGGGGTTTAAACTCTGGTCAAACATTTTAAAAATTTGGGGGGAACAGGGTGGAGAAAGGGGGCCTTCAAAAAAGGAAAGGGCCCTAAGGGGCAAAGGGCCCGGGCCCCGCCGTTTTTAAAAGTAAAAAATTTATTTTTTACTGTGTAATCTACGATGAACTGAGGGAATCACAGGAGGAAATATGAAGCTGAGCATCATGAAGAACATACAGTTGTCCTCTGTATAAATACAATACCTTCCAGAAGTATTCACAACCCTTTAACTTTTCCACTTGTTATTTATGTTTGAACCACAAACATTTATTGGGATTTTAAGTGACAGATTGTCACAAGCAAACTGATGGAAGAAGGTGCCCTGCTCAGACAAGACCAATGCTGAACTTTCTAACACACCTGAAGACACCATCCCCATGGTGGAACATGGTGGTGGTGGCATCATGCTGTGGGGATGCTGTTCTTCAGTAGGAATAGGTGCATAAAGCTAAATCCTGGAAGTCTGCGTTAAATCTTGAAACTGTTTGTTCGTAGACTCCACTGTGACTAAAAAACAGCTTTAGCAGTTTTTCCGAGGTGTTTTCATGCAATATATACATAACATCTCCATAAAGATGGACATTAAGAGTGTTATGATCTTTGGCTGTTTGGGTTTTGGTTTTTTGTTTGAGTGGTGATCATGTCCTTGTTGTTTATTTCTTTTAAAATCTACAACCCCGGTTCAGACAGGGGAAACGGTCGTAGTTTAAAACTCCTCTGCAGCTCTGTACTGCTACCCTCCCCTTTCCCTATTAGACATGTCTCGCCCCCCGGCCAAAATTGAAAAGTTAAAAATAAACTAAAAGGAAGAAATCAGGGAAAAACTCATAAAAATAAAACCCCAACTCAGACCCAAAAAAGAAAAAAAAAACAATTAAAAATGTGGCCTTTTGGAAAAATTTAAAATCTCTTCTTAAAAGACATTGCTATTTAGTGGGCCTGATTTTTTGACAATCAGATTGATTTTTTTTGGGGGGGGGGTCACAGAAAAACCCGGCCCCCAGCAAAAAGGATTAAAGATACATAAATGAGTCCCAAATCCCCACTAATTTTTTAAATTTTCCCCATTCCTCGAAAACTGGGCGAGGAGGGGGGGTTTGCAACCATCTTTCAGGCCGAATTTTTTTGACTGTCCCCGAAAAAATCAAAATGCTACAAAATCTTTTTAATTTTTTAAACCTTAGTTTTCCCCTCCAAAATTTCAAAGCACTCCCAAACCAAAATTTGTTTGTTGTTTTGTACCGTCCCCAAAAAGGCCCCTTTTCTCAATTTTTTAGATCAGTTTTCCCGAAACCTTTATCTGTTTTTTATTTGTGTTAAAAATTACAGAAAAACCCGGAAATTTTTATTATTTTAGGCGTGGGGGGATTTTAAAAATTTAATTTGGGGACACTGAAAGTGATTTGCTTAATATAGCCCTTAATGGTTTTCTTAGGCTCAATTGGCTTTTCCCAAACATTAAAAAACCTACCCACCTTTGTCTTCATTTCCCGGGACCTTGTGCGGGATAATTTGGGATTGAGCGTAAAGAAAATAAACCCAAAATTTTTTCATACCCCTGAAAGAAAAATTTTAAATTTTAAATAGACATTATCAAGGGCGATGCTGTAACCCAAACCTTTTTAAAAAAAATTTGTTCCACTTTAATTTTACCCCTCCCCTTCCCGAAAAAAACAGAGTGGGGGCAATAATTTGTTTGTCCCCTTCCAAATTGATTCTCTTTTTCAAAATTTTTACTTCATCATTGCGTGGTGCATTAGGAACCCCAAGGGGCCCCCCCTTTAAAAAAGAAGGTTTAATTTTTTAAAAGGAGGCCCCCTGGTTTTTATTCCCGAGCTGCGTAACTTTAAAGCCAAATAGTTAGAAATTGGAGAGTTTAAAAGGGGCTTTTACACACCCAGGGGTTTTACAAAAAAATTGTAAAAATAGCACTTTTTGTTGGTTTTAAAAAGACACTTCGCCAAGCTAGAAACAAACCTTTATTTCTCATCCTTTAATAGAAAAAGAACCAAAAATAATCCTAGGTTTTTTCTTTGTCAGTTGCTAAACTTAAAACAGAGTAAAAGCTCTGTTGAGCCCTCCATTCCCCCTTTGCCCCTTCCCCGCAAACCCTGACTTTTTGGGTTCTTCCAAAAAAAAATTTTATTTTATTAAAAAAGAAAATCCTTTTTAAATACTCCCGAAGATGATTTTCTTCACCCAACAAGTGGACAAAAATTGGAAATAAAATGTAGAACCTGATCTGTGTTTGACTGTTTTGATCCTGGGGGAAACTTCCCGATTATCAGACAAAAATTTGCTTTATTTTAACCTTCAACTTTTATTTAAACCCCAAACCCAACCAAAAATTTTTTAAGGAAGTGTTTCCCCCTGATTTTTCCAGCCCCATTTTGATAGAATTTAAATTTATCCTTAGTAAAAAGGGGTTGTACCACAAGCTTTTAAGGGTTTGTTTTAATTTAAAACCTTTACTTTAAGAAACCCTTTTTCTTTTTAAATTTTTTGATGGGGTTAATAAAAATTTCAGAATTTAATCCAAAACTTTCCCTTCTTATCTAAAATTTTTAGAAAATAGTTGCTAAATCAAATGTGTGAGCATTTACACAGCAAAATTTGGGGGCCCCCCGTTTTTTTTGAAGAGTTTTTAGGGGGCAGTTTGGTTTCAGGCCATTTAACCCCCGCCCTTTTGGAACAACAGCTCCCGCTGAAAGTCACTAATGATATTCTTATGGCCTCAGATAATGGACTTTTTGTCTGTACTGGTTCTGTTAGATCTCAGTGCTGCATTTGATTTCAGTCATCCAATATTCTCTTAAAAAAGGTGGAATATGCTTTTTAAAGGGGCCAGTGGGGGGGAAAAGCGGGTAGGCTGGTTTAAATCTTATTTTTTCTGACAGATTTCCCTTTGTTAAAGTAAAAAGAATAAAATTTATCTTTAAACTCCCCGGGTTAATTTGTGGAGTACAACGGGTTCAGTACTTGGGGCCAATTTTTTCTTTTCTATATTATGCTTCCCCAAAAGGTAAAAATTTTCAGGGCAGCATAAATAAATTTTCACTGTTACCCCCTAAAACACTCAGCCCTTTCCCTTTTCCCTAAAACCTGATGACCCAAACCGTTAGAAAAAGATTTCAAGCATGGGCTTCAAGCATAAAAAAATTGGGACTTTAAATTTTTGCTTCTAAAATTTAAAAATTTCCTCCCCCACATTTAAAGCCCTTAATGATCTAGCTCCATCAAACATCAAAGATCGATTTTTCCCCATATTTCCAAACGAGCACTTCGTTCTCAACTGCGGGTTTTACTGGTGGTTCCTAAGGGGCTCTAAAGTAGAATGGGAGGCAGATCCTTTGTTATAGGCCCTTCCTTGGGAACCCGCTCCCAGTTTTTTGTCCGTGAGCAGAACCCTGTTACTTTAAACTAGGCTTAAAAATTTTCCTTTTTTAAAACCTTAAAAAGGGGGGTTAAGATGGCTTATTTATCAGGGAGGGAGCCCCTTCCCCCCCTCCCTGTTGGTGGGGTAAGGGGGAGTCAGTTAGCCCAAACCGCTCAGTTTTGGTTGAGGTGCAAACACAGCCCCCATTTCGCTACCGTATACCTCTTCTCTTTTCCCAAAGGTTATAATCATTTGACAGAGAAGGATCCCAATCCTTGTGGTTTTTTTTTAAAAAATGACCCCTCAGTGGGACCCTTTTTGGGTGCCTTGAATCGACATTGTTGAAAATAAACCTGTTTAACCCAAATAACTGAAATGAAAAATTTTTGTGTAGTTATGCTGCTATAGGGTTTGGCGCTGAAAGCATAATGACCACTTTACCCTCTGCGCACATTTTTCCCAAAATCTCTCCAATTTTGTATTATTTGCTGTTATTTTAGCTTTTAACTTTGTTCTCTCTCTTTTTTCTTTCCTAGAAGCTACATCTGGGGTTGACTCTGTTCTACCCTGACACCCTTTCTGGAGAGGGGCACCGTCCGAGCTTCTGTGGCAACAACTTTAAGCTCACCCTCTACCGATGACCCCATGGCCCTTTTTTTCAGTGTTTAACCCTTTCTCTCTCCTAGACATGGCGATTGACTGAGCTTTTACTGTAACTAATTATATGTGCTCTCTTCAGAATCTAACCTTGAAAACTGGCTCAGAGTTTATCTGTTCTTTCTTTCTAGGTGAAATGACTAAAGGAGCTACATCCATTAACATTTACCTTTTCCTTCCCATAGAAAGTACTCCTGGATCAGTGCTTCTTTGTTCTCTTTGTGTCTCTGCTCTGTTCTCTCTAACCCCCAGTCGGTCGTGGCAGATGGCCGCTCACACTGAGCCTGGTTCTGGTTCTGCTGGAGGTTTCTTGCTGTTAAAAGGGAGTTTTTCCTCTCCACTGCCACTACATGCATGCTCAGTATGAAGGATTGCTGCAAAGTCAAGGCCAGTGACTGTCCACTGCCTCTACATGCTCATCCGGGAGGAGTGAATGCTGCAAGTCACTGACTGGATGCAATCTGCTGGGTTTCCTTAGATAGAAAAACTTTTTATCCAATTTGAATAAATAACAGAATCTGGCTGCACTGTTCAATGATTAAGATTAATTTGAATGTATGTCCTGACTTTTGTGAAGTACCTTGAGACGACATGTGTTGTGAATTGGCGCTATATAAATAAAACTGAATTGAATTGAATTATTTATGTTTGAAAGGTGTTGCCATATGGCTTTATTGCGTCAGGTTTAGTTTCTTACTTATTTATCTTCCAGATCAGTGTTGGTATATTTTCCCCTTGGTTTGTGGTTTTCTGTTGTGTCTAACTGGGTTCCCTATGGTGATTATTCACCTTCCTTCGGTTCCCCTGCTCAGCTCTCTCCTCTCCTCTCCTCTCCCAGTTGTTCCACGTTCCCCTGATCAGCTCAGGTGGGTCTAAGGTCATTCTTCACTCCTCCCTCTAAACAAATTTCCTGTAGTGGGGATAATAAAATCAAGCTGTTTTGTTTGTGTTTGTTTCTGTGGCTGTAAGCTCATTTTGTTAAGCTGGACCGAATCTTTACAGCTGTTAGGGCTGTAAAGGTTGCTGAGCCTGGATGATTCGAGTTTTCTGGCCCCACTGAGGACCGTCTCTGGATGGTTGGAGGACCTGACTCTTTGCTGCTGATGGTTCTCATTGTGAGCTCAGACCTGCACATTGAGGCAGTTTGTGAAGGAGTTGCAGACCATATTGGATACATGCTGTATATTCAGGAAGTGTCATAAATAATACAAGGATTGGATTTAGAAACTAAAGTTATAAACCTTAATCAGGTCAGAAATATCAGTTTTATTTATGTTAAATCTGGTTTCCATCAGAATGTGCTGGAAAACTTTTTAAAGTGCTTGTTGAGGAACATTTTATTCTTCTTCATCTTCTTCCTCTTTGTTTAAACTTTGCAGCGTGACAAACAGAAACCCAGATGTTCTCCCCCTGTATGACTGAGGTAGTAGACTTATAGTGGCTGTCTGTGCATCACTCTCATATTCTCTCATATTCTAAGTCAAAGGAAGTTTCTAATGAGCTGCTCATTCAGCAGCTGCAGCTCCACGGGGGGCAAATGGTCTTCATCTCTACCTTCTGTTTGAGGATCTGCTGGTAAACCTCTTTGTGGGAGAAATGAAGATGTAATGTAGTGTGAGTCACCTGGGCGCTGCCGTCTCCAGACTGTTCCCTGTGTGCAGCAAAGGCTCTGATCTGTCCTACAAAACCAGCTTTTGTGCAGACTGATTCGTGCCTCCAAGGAGGCACAAAGACATGCACTGATGTATGTAAGGCTGATGAAAGAGGGGAACACTTCAGTGAAGGAATAAAGGCCAGAAAGTTGCAGGAAAAATGTCCAAATATGTAGATTTAGATTATTTAATCCAAACTCACACAAAAAGCCGGAATTTTCGGAAAAAGGGGAAAAAATTTTCAAATGACGTGATCATAATTAAAAAAAAGTAAAAAAAATTAGAACCTCCAGATCCAGCAGGCTGTCGAACCTCTTCATCCAGCACCCTGTAGAACCTTGTGATCCATGATATCTGTCATTCATGTTCAATTTAAAGTTTTTAGCCTACATTCAAAACATTTTATGTGGAGGAAAACTGAAATGTCACATTTCCCTGAACACTCCATCCCCACAGTGAAACATGGCGGTGACAGTATCATGCTGTGGGGACGCTTTCCTGCAGCAGGGACAGGGAAGCTCATCAGAGTTGATCAGAAGAGGGATGTTCTACTTTGTGTTGGTCTATAACATAAAATCCCAGTAAAATACGCTGAATTTTCTGCTTGGGATGTGAAAACATCTGGAGAACTTGAATGGGCGTGAATACTTTTATATTATTATAGTGATCATAGTATTTAAAAAGTGGAGTTTCGGATGTTTCGCGTTTTGGAGCTTCGTTCTCTAGCAGATTTAATTAATAAAAGCTGCTTTGGAGCAACACTCATATTTATTCAATATGTTTGTTTTCTGATTTCTCTGCGGACACTTTTATTGCTGAAGAAGAACTAAATGAGAATTTATTCTGACCGGTTCTGTTGTGTTTCTGGACATGTACAGAGCTTCAGTTAAATGAGGACAGAATCATTTTTACAACCTTTGACTCTGTTTTCTATTATTCTCATTAAAAATTAAGAATGTTGTTCTCCTTGCTGACATTTAACTGAACAAATCTCCAATAAATACAGATCAATAATGAAAGTGATCGTTTATCACAGCCTCACATCTCCGCGCCGCGTCCTGCAGCCATTAAAGACGTGTGCGTTTAAAGAATGAGGCTCTTGTTTTAGCATATTTCTGTAGCCCCATTAAAAAATGATTTCCCCCTCCCATTCCTCCCATTAACGGGCTGACTCAATGCATTAGTCTGCGCTGCTCTCTGTGACTTTTCATCAAACGTTCCTCTAACAGGAGGCAGCCGGGGCTTGTTTGAGGACTATTTTCAGCCGCGGATTGATCCGCGCTTGATGCTCCGAGAACTTCTGAGTCAATTAAAGTTCTGGGTGTGTGTTTGTGGGAATGAAAGCACGTGTGACGCAGTGAAACACTGATGGCCTCTTAATGGTGTTTGAACAACAAAAGGAATCCTTCAGTATGAAGATGAGTGCAGATGAAACATTTCTTCTCTTCTTATGTTTCAGCAGCTCATCTAAAACAGACCAAGCAGCCAGATTAACACCAGTTATAACCAAAACTTTTTCTTTACCGGAAAATGTGTGTTTCCTTTGCAGGTGTCCGCTGTGACAGCATGTGCACTGAGGGCCTCTGGGGGCCAAACTGTTCCTATAGCTGCACCTGTGAGAACGGAGGTTCCTGCTCCCCGGAGGATGGTACCTGCATGTGTGCTCCTGGATACCGTGGCACTAACTGCAGGAGAAGTAAATGCATGCTCTAAACACACACATGTCTATATGCACATGGTGCAGTTTTGTTCCTCTTGTGCTGCAGGAAGTGCAAACTTAACATTTTATTCTTCTGCAGAGCGGAAAAAGCCCCAATATGTCATTTTTTCTTCTCATGAACTTCCTTTAAGGTGTTTCCATCTAAATCCTGGATTTCAAAACTAAAAAGTGATTTGGGAGGAGTTGTAGATCAAAACTCTTATCCTGATTTGATCCAAAAGAAGTTTCCATGTAGGCTGAGATGGATGTAAATAAAATGTTGGAAGGGGAGAACAGACTTCTCCATCCGCAGAGCAGAATATAATGAAACCATTCAAGGAAGCAGCTTAAATTGGACTGCCATGATCTCTGATCCATGAGACGGCTCTGAATCAAGAACCTTGATTCATCAGCAGCTGAATGAACCACGTGGAGCAGAGATTACTTTGGAGGACCTTTGTCCAGCTTAAATTCACAGACTTTACTGAGCGGAGAAGGAGCTTGATGTTCAGCTTCTCTGGGCTCAGAGGCATCTGGGATGGACCATCAAACTGTGGGAACATGGATCACTTCTCTATATGTTTGTTGGAAAAGGAGCATCCAGCCTGTTGTCAGTAACCAGTCACCGCAGCCGGGCTCTGTGTTTGTTGGAGGTTTTATCGTGGTATGGGCTTGGATCATTTCCTCCTCTGTGATGGCAGCATTAAATAGGACATATCATGCAAAATCCTCTTTTCTAGCCCTTAAGTACTTCTTGTTGTGTACTTGGAGTCTGTAGGAGAGGAGGAAAGTTGAATTTAGTCTCTCCAGGAGCTGCATAGATGTCTTTACATTCTGTTTGCGTCATGTTTTTCAGTCTGTTCAGTTTTCTCCATTATCTGTTACATTTTTCCAACTGTTACATCACAGTATTTGCTGCTGAACAGCTAAACAAGGTCATGGATTTCCGGCTGATCAATTTCGCGTATCCACCAAATTTATTTCTAGCTGTGATTTTGTAGTCCAGCTCAAGTATGCTGACGCTCAAAGAGGATAATGTTCTGTTGTTGGGTGTATTATCCCACACAAATCATTACACCGTCCCCCAGCATCAGAACCTCTTCAAAGTTCCTGGTTAAATTTTATTTTTCATGGAAATGTTCCCCATGATGTGGGAACATTCCTCTTTGTCTGCATGAAGCACTTAAAGGACAAGTTCTTCATCAACCTCCTCCAGTATCAAGAAGGATTTTCTAAAGACTTCATCTTTAGCTCCTTAAGGACAGAGCCGTACTGTGATTTACGTATTTTTGAATATTATTATTACATGAACAGTTTTGCATTGTTTTTGCCGTTTTTGTCATGTTTCTGCAGCGCCAGATAATTGTTATTAAACTACAAAAATGGCCGAACAGGTTACAGTGCAGCATTCTTTGACCTGAAGGGAGGCGGGATGTGAAGCGCCTCAGTAGCATTAAAGAGACGGCACCAAAACGAGTAGCTCTCAGACGCACCTCAGAACAGGTAAAGAGGAGCCTGTGGAGCTACAAGAACAAGAAGTTCAGACCAAAGCACTGAGGTTCCACTTTATATAGACCACAACTGGTTGATTTAAGGTGAAAGGGAAGGATTTAAAAGCATGATATGTCCCCTTTAAACTCCAGCAGAGATCTTAGAGCAGCACCTGCTGCCTTCAGGACCACATCTTTTCCAGGGACATACATGAGTTTTCCACCAAGACAATGGAAACCACATTCTAAAGGCCTGGCTCCATTGCTCGTGGATCCAGAGACAGGGGAAATCCTTATCCAGAGAAAATTCCTGTAGGAAAACAATGTTTCCTCGTGTTTCTCATCTATGCTTTGTCCATAAATTACCTTTTAATACCAGAGCAGAATGAGAATGAAACACCCACAAGGCTGAAAAGAAAGATGGCCTTCAAATAGGATCTTTGGGTGAAGCTTTATCTGGTTGCAGAATCCTTTTTGTTCAACTTGAACTCTGAGACCCAAGGTGGTTTTCCTCAGCTTCTCTGTGGATCAGAGTGGGACATTTAACGCTTCTCACTTCACAGTTTAAGCAATTGTTTTAATTAGGAGAATGCTGTAGCGTGAGGGAGGAAAGAGAGCAGCTGCTGAGGATCTCCTCGTCACTTAGACCAACATCAATTAAAGCAAATTAAAAGCTTTAGGAAGACGTATGAGTGTGGATCTGCGCGGGAAGAAAAAAAAGGAAGCCAGTAGAAAGGGCGGGATGACCCAAAGGAACCAGAATCTCAGATTCACACAAACATGCAGGATGTTTTACAATCAATTATTAATCCCACAGTTGGTCCTTTCAGCTGAGCTCTGTTTCCTCTGCAGCCTGCTCTCCTGGTTTCTACGGCCTTCGCTGCGGCCAGTCATGTCCTCAGTGCGTCCACAGCGACGGAGCGTGCCACCATGTCAGCGGACGCTGCAACTGTCTCTCCGGCTTCTTTGGCTCCCTCTGCAACCAAGGTCAGCTCTTCACAGGTCTTCATCCCAGAGACAGGTCCATCTGTTTCCTCCAAACTCTGATTCAGCAAAAAACCCAGAATAAAATTTCAGTGAAGTTGTTAAAGTTCCTTTTAAGCTTAGATAAAATGCAAAAACCTGGTTTACAGCAGATCTAAGTTGGCTTTTAGTTCCTTGAGTTATTACATTTCCCATAATGCAGTCACACCTGCATGCATTAACCTTTTTATGATCTAGCTGTTTCATCTCTTGAAACTGAAGCTGGAACAGAAATGACGGACATGTTCTGAAGTTTCTGCAGCTGATCAAGGATCAGTCAGAAGTTTTCATCCACTCCTCACGTTCATGATGGCACCTCATCGTCAGCCTTTCAATGATTTGTTTGAACCTTTCTGCCACAAGGGTGGAAGGAGTATTCAACATGCAGCTACAATCATTTCTCAGAACAAGAACTGGTTCCACAAGGTTGATTTTATTGTGAACTTTCTCTGATCCAAAAGGTCAAAATTCTACACTCAGGCTCAAACATCTACATACATTCACCTAAATATTTACATGGGAGGTGCTGAAGGTTCTACAAACTATTTTAATGTGATGAGGCTGAGGCCTGCTAACTTCTGGTTACCGACCGGCACTCAGAGCCAGGAGGTCCAAGGATCTCAGTGAAGATCTAAGGAGAACTGCAGATTTTCCCAAGTTGGGGAAGTCTTTACTGCAGATCAGTTAACTGTACAGCAGTCCAAGTTGTTCAGATGTGTCACCACTTTGCCAAGGTCTGGAAGACGACCCAGATTGTCCTCCATCCAGGCTGAAACTTCTTTTTCTACTCAAGCTTCATTGATCTACCTTCAGTGGTCTTCTGTGCTATTTGGAGGTCCAGTGATCATACAGTTAAAAGTTCATTCACCAAAATAAATGAACTTGTCAATAGTGTTCGATTTTATTTAGATGCAACTGTACAGTACTGTTCTAACATGCATACATCTATAACATATATACTTTCTATTTTTGACTGTCAGATTCCATCATTTTCACAAATTAAATCATTTTATGAACCGTATGATCCGTACTTTTCACCTTCATTTCTTGGAGGGCTACATTTTACCTCTACTTGAGTAAAAGGATGTAGAAGTAAGAGTACCATTTTTGGCTACTCCTCCCACCTCTGCATTTAGCCATATAGTAGTGGGGCTGTATGTATATACACTGCTCAAAAAATAAAGGGAACACTCAAATAACACATCCTAGATCTGAATAAATGAAATATTCTCATTGAATACTTTGTTCTGTACAAAGTTGAATGTGCTGACAACAAAATCACACAAAAATCATCAATGGAAATCAAATGTATTAACCAATGGAGGCCTGAATTTGGAGTCGCACACAAAACTAAAGTGGAAAAACACACTACAGGCTGATCCAACTTTGATGTAATGTCCTTAAAACAAGTCAGAATGAGGCTCAGTATTGTGTGTGGCCTCCACGTGCCTGTATGACCTCCCTACAACGCCTGGGCATGCTCCTGATGAGACGGCGGATGGTCTCCTGAGGGATCTCCTCCCAGACCTGGACTAAAGCATCCGCCAACTCCTGGACAGTCTGTGGTGCAACGTGACGTTGGTGGATGGGGCGAGACATGATGTCCCAGATGTGCTCAGTCGGATTCAGGTCTGGGGAACGGGCGGGCCAGTCCATAGCTTCAATGTCTTCATCTTGCAGGAACTGCTGACACACTCCAGCCACATGAGGTCTAGCATTGTCCTGCATTAGGAGGAACCCAGGGCCAACTGCACCAGAATATGGTCTCACAAGGGGTCTGAGGATCTCATCTCAGTATCTAATAGCAGTCAGGCTACCTCTGGCGAGCACATGGAAAGAAATGCCACCCCACACCATTACTGACCCACTGCCAAACCGGTCATGCTGAAGGATGTTGCAGGCAGCAGATCGCTCTCCACGGTGTCTCCAGACTCTGTCACGTCTGTCACATGTGCTCAGTGTAAACCTGCTTTCATCTGTGAAGATCACAGGGCGCCAGTGGCGAATTTGCCAATCCTGGTGTTCTCTGGCAAATGCCAAGCGTCCTGCACGGTGTTGGGCTGTGAGCACAACCCCCATTTGTGGACGTCGGGCCCTCATACCATCCTCATGGAGTCGGTTTCTAACCGTTTGTGCAGACACATGCACATTTGTGGCCTGCTGGAGGTCATTTTGCAGGGCTCTGGCAGTGCTCCTCCTGTTCCTCCTTGCACAAAGGCGGAGGTAGCGGTCCTGCTGCTGGGTTGTTGCCCTCCTACCGCCTCCTCCACGTCTCCTGGTGTACTGGCCTGTCTCCTGGTAGCGCCTCCAGGCTCTGGACACTACGCTGACAGACACAGCAAACCTTCTTGCCACAGTTCGCATTGATGTGCATTTAAGTGTTCCCTTTATTTTTTTGAGCAGTGTATTTGAGCCTAAATAAAATTATTAAAAGCCAATAATATGAGGGGATGGAAATCTGTGACCCTCAGAATAACAGCCTAAAACATCCATCAAATCTACTTAAAATAAAAGATTTTAATTTTATGTAAGATGAAGTTTTTACAAATCTAAAGGTCTAAAGTAGTAATATTCAAAATAGTTACCATACGGGTAAGTTGAAAAAACCCGCTACAATTTTTCTTTTCAATTAAAAAATCAAAAGGTTATTTTATTGTGTTTTATTTACCTCCTTTACTTTCTTAGCAAGAAACAATGCCTTCGACATTAAAAACACAAACAAATTAGTATTTTTGTAGAAAGGCGGTTGAAAATTATCTTCGTCTGTAGGGTGGCTGGACTCAACCTTAGAGAGAGGGTAAAGAGCTCCATCATATGCAAGGAGCTGGAGGTAGAGCTGCTGCTCGTCTGCATTAAAAGGAGTCAGCTAAGGTGGTTCTGGCATCTGATCCGGACCCCTCCTAGGAGCCTTCCCTTGGAGGAGACACCAGGGAAGACCCAGAACTCACTGGTGGGATTAGATATCCCTCCTGGCCTGGGAATGCTTTTGGATCCCCCAGAACAAGCTGGAGGTTGTTGCCAGGGAGAGGTTGGTCTGGGTTTCCCTCCTGGATCTGTTACCCATAAGACAATTGATGGATGGGATCTGTAAGGTAAAAAGGCATAAAAGGAATTCAGGGAAAGCCCTACAGTTTCCTAATCTTTGGGGTTTAATTGTTTCTATGTTGTTGCAATGTTAATGCTTTTTTTTCTCAGCAACAACAGAATATGAACCACTCTTCAATTAAGATGCTTTATTTTGTCTTCATTTGAATTTGTTTTTGAGTAAAAGTTTTGGATGTTTTCAGTCCGTTCAAAGAAAAGCAGGGAACAAAATATGGCTTGGAAATGATAAATACTTTGTTTGGTACCTTGAATGTTCCATCTTAAGCTGATTATATTTCTTAAATAGCAGCCTGCGCTGGCGGGACAAATAAGTTTTGTCTTCCTGCAGCGTGGCGAGCTCAACATGCAGAACCCAGACCACTTTATTATCCTGTCGATAAGGCAGAAGTGCAGCAGGATTTATTTTATAATTAGTGACTTTTGTTTGACTGTAACCTGCAGGAGCTGAAGTGAACAGAGCTGCTAATAAATGTTCTGCCTCCTGATCGCTGCAAAAAAACGAAGCCTTTTGTTGGGAAACCCTGACATCTTGTTGACGTTGAAGCTGCAGCGTGCACACAAAAGCACGACCATTCAATGTCTACATTTGATTAGAAATGAAAGAAATCCTACCTCTGAGCTCTACATCAGCACGGCCACATCTTCATTTTCTTCAAAAATGTTTTAGTTGCTTTTTTTCACTCCGTATCTGCTCCTCTGCAGGTTAAAGAGCTTCTGATTCTCTGTTGATGATGGCAGCTGGCCTGGGGTCAGTTTCAAAGCCAGCAGCAGAAAATTGTGCTGTGAAATATTCATCATCATTAAACATGAACGTAGTCTTCGTTAAGCTCCGTCTCACATTCTGCTGGACTTTAAATCGCTCCAACAAGATGGTTTCAAACCACCTGAGGTGCCTCCATCTCTTCTCAAAGACTTTAAAATGACGCATTGTTCCTATTTTATGTTTATTTTTAATCTAGTTTTAATTCCAAAGAAGAAAACACACCTTCGCTTGAGTCAATTCAGGTAATTATTATTATTAAGGTCATGCCACACCATCTCAATTAGATTTAAATTCAGACTTTGACTAGGTCTCTCAAAAACCAGTATGTATTTTGGACCCATTGAAATGTTGACCTGCTGTTGTGTCTTGGATGATATTCCTAATCTATAATCCAAGTGAGTTTGAGCTCCAGTCACCAGCTGATGATCAGACTACAGCAAGTCCTCTAGGTCCTAAAGCAGCAAAGCAGACCCAGGCCATCATACTGCCACCACCATGTTTGACTGCAGGTAGGATGTTCTGTTTCTGAAATACTCTGTTAGTTTTGGACCAGATGTAACGGGTCGCACACCTTCCAAAAAGTTCCTCTCTTGTCTCGTCAGTCCACAGAAGTCATGAGAATCATCTAAATGTTTTTTGGTACTTGTGAGACAGGTGTTTGAGTTTTCTTGAGTCAGCAGTGGTTCTGGCTTTGGAACTCTACATGGAGGTCTTTTTTCCCCAGTCTCTTTCTATTTGTTGAATTATGACCTCTGACCTTAACTGAGGCATTGAGGCCCTGCAGAGGTTTAGATGTTCTGGATTCTTCTGTGACCTCCTGGTTGAGTCGGTGGTAACCTCTTGCAGTAATTATGGTAAACCAGCCTCTCCTGGGAAGGTTCTCCACTGTTCGATGTGTTTTGTGTGGTGATAATGGTTCCCATTGTGCTTCTCTTAGAAAAGTCTTTATTATGGTTTTTAGACTGATAGATATGAATGACTTTGTTTCCCATCTGTTCCTGAATTTCTTTAGATTGGAGTATGATGTGTTGCTGTTTGATGTATGATGTGTTGCTTCATGTTGTCAGACAGGGTCTATTAAGTGATTTCCTGATTCTGCCTGTCAGGCAGTAGTTAGGCCTGTGTGTGTCTGTTCATTTTAGAGTTTATAGATGTTATTTATCTTTTATTTATTCTGGAATAAAAGCGAGAGGATCATTTCTGTATTTTCATCTTCAAGCTGCAGAAGGGGGATTTGGTGCTCTTATTTGTGCTGATCCACCTGGGAGCAGTTCAGATTACCAAGGCTTTCAGGAGTCTCTGAGTGGTTTTCTGGAAACATTCCAACCGGGAATACCTTTATATCCTGGGAGACTTTTAAATATGATCCTAATAATTCAGAGAGAATGTAAAATCTAATGTCATTCAGTCAGGCTTTTTAAATAGCTGACCAGGGCAAACTTTGTCTTGGTTTACAGAATAAAACTGATTCAGCACAACTATGAAGAATTTATGGTCAGTTTCTACAACTTGGAAAATTACTACGACTATAAAACAGTAAGAAATTACTCTAATCTGAGAGTAAATGTAGGTTTTACTTGTTAAACATTAACAAGAAGGTCATGAAAATCCAATAAAATGCAGCCCGTTTGGTGATTTATGCTTTTAATTCAAGTCTTTGTGTTTCAAGACAAAAGGACCAAAAAATTCATTCAAAATATGTTTTTATTTATCCAGAGAGCAGAAAACGAGCTGCAAAAAGCTCCGCACCAGCTTGTTTGGTTAAAACAGGATGTAATACTACTCCTTTATATTCAGTTACACTAATAAAATATTGAGACAAAGATACTGTGGAGTCTGACAAGCCTGATGATAAATTCATGTGCCCTGCGCCTTTTTGTGATTATTGCCAATTAACATGAGCAGCTCACAGCAGCGGCTGCAGCGTTCAGCTCCAACTACAGTCTGTGAGCTTATTAATGAAAGACGCCGAGTCAGAGAGTTTTATCCTCAGCGCCACAGAGGCTGAACATTCAGCTCCTCATCACTTCATCACAACATTAACATCTGTGGAACATGGTGAGCATCTTCATTGACAGAGTGAAAACACATTTAGAACCATCTACAGAAACATAAAGGGGACAAAATTAAGAGCCTTGAGTCTTGAGTGTTTTATACTTTCTGATCTGTTGGCAGCAATAATTAAACTTTTCTAAGAATGAAGTCATAATAAATCAAAGACCCTTTGGGTCACGACCTGAGAAAGATCTGATTCTCAGCAGCTCTAATAATGATTAACAATGATTCTACAGCAGCCCGTAGAACCTCCTTCAGCAGCCCGTAGAACATCCTACCGCAGCCCGTAGAACCTTCTCTCATTGTGGAGGAATTCTGTTCCACTCTTCTTTCCAACGTTGCTTCAGGTAACAAAAGTTTCTGCACAGCTCTCCCTCCACTGCATTTTAGTCAAGTTAAGGTCTGGACTTTGACTAGGTCATTGCTACACCTTTGTAGATCTGCAGTGTTTGTGATCCTTGTCCTGTTGGTGACCCAGTTTGGACCAAGCTCTGACCTTGAGCTGAATCTGCTGGGATGTCCACTCCTGGGAAGACTGACAGCTGTCTGAGATGTTTTCCTCTTGGGAATAATCTTCCTCTTCGCAGAATTATGGACTTCAGATAGTTTGGAGATGACCTTATGACCCTTCATAGATTGATGGGCAGCAACAATTGCTTCCCCTAAGTATTGCTGATGTTTTTCCACCCTGACATTGTGGTAACACACACCTGGGTGCTCCAAAGCAGCAAACTACCAAAACCTTTGCTTTTATCAAGTTCTGACCCGTTGAAACCCAGGAACCGACTGTTTTTGGTGACTGTATCTGCATGAGCGCCGTTGATCCTTCATCTCATGGCGTTTAGTTGGAGGTTCACTCTGTTCTGGCTGTAACTGAAGAGAAACCAGCTGCAGTGTCTCCTCTGTGTAATCGGCTGTTAGAAATGTTCTCATTAGCAGCTTTAACGAAGTCCCTCCTCTAACGTAACACTTAGCGGTGTGTGACAGTAACCTTTGAATCAAAGCACATACAACATACATGAGTTTAATCAGGAGGGTTTTAGCAGCATAATTAACAGGCGAGGGGCTGCTCTGGGTTTCTGGTAATCATGTGCTTCATTAACTCACAGTTTAAACATGGTTTACATCACTCTGTTTCTCTGCTAAACCCAGAATTTCTTCACAAACTGTCAGGAAACTCTGATCTAGAAGAAACTCAATAAAGTTGGTTGTTTCTTTATTTTTGAAGCCCCAAACTGAGCAGATTCTCCAGAACACCTGATCAACACTGCTCAACTGCATGAATCCAGCTGCTGTTCAGCATAATTAACAGCACCGGAAAGAGTGTTTTATTTTTTATTACCTTCTCTGCAATGTGTGGTAATGAAAGCGTCTGCTGATATTTCCCCTCGTGTTAAAGCAGCATTGCTCACAGGAGAAGAAAAAGTGAAATTACATTTCTTTTGAGGCTAAGAAAACCCACCTGTTTCTGCCACTTGTTTTAACACCAGATTATGGTGATCCATGCAAACAGGTTCATTATAGACCTTCAAAGTCCGACTCATGGAGTACTTTATAATATCATATTCTGAAACATGACGTTCTCATATTCGAAGCTAATTCTTCTCCCTTCATATTAATAAATCTACTAGAGGAACAACTATATTTGTATATTTGTTTCTGTGTTTTAAGCAGATTAATTAGTAAATAAATAATAAGCATCAGGTTTGTTCTCAAAGTTATTTGATAAATTTGGTCATGAAATAATACATGTGTGAAGGGCTAGCACTGCTTTGGATAAGAATTGATTTAAAGAACAGATTTTAACATTTTCAAATGAAATTCCTGAGAATTTCTTGTGGGATTTCCCAAGGTTCAGTACTGGGTTCCATGTTGTTTTTGGGATATAAATGACAGTTTCTATTAACGTGGGCAACAGTGTACATATTACAATATCTTTATACTTTCTGCTTAGAAATGTAGCAGGATGCATATGAAGCCAAAATCAATCCTGTTTTGGTAGGAATACATGTTACAGCCTGTTCTTCTCTGGAACTTATAGACTACTTTCATTGGAACCTATAGGTTCCTTTTGGTTATTTTTCTGCTTACATACTGCTTCCTTGTCCACACTAACAGCTTGCTGTCCTAGAACATCCAGGAAGCTTTCCACAAAATTACATATTACTTTCATAGAACTTAAAGTTGACTATCCGGTAATTTACAGGTTACTTTTCCAGAGCTTTCAGGTTACTTTCCCAGTACATATAGGGTACTTTCCTGGTCATCACTGGATACTTTTCCAGAAATTACAGCGTACTTTACCAGAAATTAGTTGTTTTTGTAGAACTTACAGGTTATAGGTTTTTCCCAAACTTACAGGTTACCTTTCCGGAACTTAAATTGTATTGTCCCAGAACCTGCAGGGTTCCTCCTTGAAGTTACAGGCTGCTTTCCTTTCCTAACATATAAGTTACTTTCTTGAACTTAGAAGGTACTTCACTGGAACATGCAAGTTAGTAGCTAAGAACTTCACAGAACTTACAGATGAAAATCTTTTAACTTGCAGGTTACTTTTCCAGTGATTACGGATTACTTTTCTGGATCCTAAAGGTTACTTTCCCAGAACTTTGAGTCAGTGCACAGCATCTGGGTTTTCAAGTGATGTGACTGGACCCATGTGGATTACAAGAAACTCTTGCTGTTTGGAAGGAAATGTCCAGACTTCGAGTATTTGTTATTCAGGACGGAAACAGGAAAACAAACTGTATTGGTACTAGAGAGGGAATAGGAATCTTCACTGAGGTACAGTGAATGCAGCACGATGAACAGGTAACAAGAAGTGGGTGTGAGTGAAGATGGCTCACCTGGAAATCTGAATGAGGCATTGTAAACGGTTTAGGGGGTTCTGACGGTCACTGGGAGAGAGGCAGGGACACCCTGAACAAGTCACCTGTCCCTCGTAGAGTTACACAGAGACACACAGGACAAACACATTCATGCCTAAGGGCAGTTTAGAGAGACCAGTTAACCCAAAAATCTTGCTTTTGGACTGTGGGAGAAAGCCAGAGTACCCAGAGAGAACCCACACATGGATGGTAAAAACATGCAAACTCCATGCAGAAAGACCCCAGGCAGGGATTCAAACCAGGGACCTTCTTGCTGCAGGGCAGCAGTGCTAACAACTGTGCCACCGTACAGCTTGATGCCCAAAAAATTAGCTCTTAAATCTGTAAAAAGGATTTTTGTTCTTTTTAGGTTTTGATTAAATAGAAAGTATCTCTTAATTTAAGGCATTATGTATGTCAGTTATTTTTTTAGGAAAACTGGTATAAAAGCGATGTTTCTATGCTGTTAACATCCAAGTGTTCAGATTGTACCGAGTGTCTGGACCCTGCTCTGATCTTGCTTTGTTTTAAGCTTTAAGGACTAACTTTGCTGTTTCCACAGTGTGTCCCAGTGGAAAGTACGGTAGGGCCTGCACTGAGAACTGTTTCTGCACCAACAACAGCACCTGTAACCCCATCGATGGCTCATGTCAGTGCTACCCTGGATGGATCACAGAGGACTGCTCCAAACGTAAGACAGAGGCAGTTCCAGGCAGCGAGACTTTCCTGGAGGCTTTTACAGTGGTCCTGGATCTTTGGGCAGATTCTTGCCTTGCTTATGTTCTCATGTATTTGATTGAATCTGTGAAAAGTCCTAAAGACAACACAGACAGAACAGGAACTCAGCTCCAACACGGTGATTCCCAGAGATCTGTTGGCTGGAAACCTGGTATACAGCAGGCGATCCGTTTCTAAGGCCAGGCTCTTGTTTCCCTGAGAATGTTTTAGAAAATGATTCCCAGCATGCTGAGGTGTGACGAAACTTTGGTTCATACCTTTAGGAGCCTTTTGTGCCTGAATGATTCATAGGTCAGAGTTAAACATGTCTCTGGGAATGGTTCAACAGTGAGAAATCAGACGAAGCCCAAAGTAAATCTCTTGATAGTTGCGCATGGTTTGATTAGTTTATTAGTTTTCCTCATCTCTCTGGCAGCGTGTCCCGCAGGATCATGGGGCCCAGACTGCATCCACCTGTGTAACTGTCACAATGGAGCCGAGTGCAGCGCCACGGATGGAGAGTGCACCTGCAGCCCGGGATGGACCGGACTCTACTGCACACAGCGTACGGCACACACACACCACACACACACACACACACACACACACACACACACACACACACACACACACACACAGTGCTGCTCTGCTAGGGCTAGCTGGAACAACATCACCATCTAGTGGCTGATTATTAAACTGCATGAACCCTGGTCATTAAAGCACAAGTTACAGCTGTCCTAATTTTAGGTGTTAATCCTTGGAAGTGGTCTTGATGAGAAGTTCTCCAGATAAGCCTGGAAAGAAATGACCCAAACTTTTAAAAAATCTCTAACACAGTAACAGTTTCAAGGCCTGGATCAAGACCGTTGCTCAGTACCGCATTTAGACAGAACTATTTCTACATGTCCCCATCCAACCACAAATTTCGTTGTATTTTACTGGGATTTCATGTGACTCTGAAGTGGAAGGAAATCAGACACGGTTTTCATCCTTTTTTTACACATCTTAAAAGTGTATTCAGTCCTATTCTCTCTGATCTCTGAATTAAAGCCCAGTGCAATCATTAGCCCTCAGAAGTAACCACAACAGTAAGTAGAGTCCAGATGTGTGTAATTTAATTTAATTTGAGTATAAACAGAACTGCACACCACCCTGTGCCACCCATCCACACTGTGAAATATGACGGTGGCAGCATCATGCTGTGGGGATGGTATGTTCATGAGAAATGTTGAAAACCATTGTTGGGTCACCGCCATTTTGGTCAGGTAAACGACTGTTACTATGCAGCAGGTGGCGCAGCTCTGACGTCACCAGAGTTTATAAAAACTGTTGTAGAAAAATTTGTTTTTGCCAAGACAGAGACCGATGATTGTCACTCAGAATCAGCTTTATTAGAATCTTGCAAGAGAGAAGGATTTTTTACAGCATTGGAGATGCGCTCAGAAAGTGCAAACAAATCGTTTTGCCTGGGGCAAAGCAAAGGTTTTCCCCTTTAAAAGCTACAACAGTTTTCAAGGTAACTCTCATGAGACCCAGAGAGACGAGGTCCCAGACATAATCTTAACAGTGGGGCATACATATTATCTCACACAGGTGCAAGGAGAAGGCTGAGAAACCATTACTCTAAGACTATAAAAGAGAAAGTGGAACAACAAAAGGGGGTTCTAATACTTTAGTCATTTTCCTGTAGATAAAAGGGCCCAAATCAAGCAAGCCACCAAAAATTACCATAAAAACCCCTCTTCGATTATAATAAAAACTAGTTTAAACATTTTTATCAAACACTGAAGAAAAACAATAAAAGAAATTTTACCTTAAGACAATGAAGGAAAGTATAAAAAAAAGTAAATTAAAAAGGGTGAATTGATTAATAATAAAAATTATAAAATTAGTAATAAAAATGAATAAAAGAGTTTAATAATAAAAAAAACGATAAAAAATGTATGATTGGTGGGAAAAGAAATAGTAAAAAAAACTGATTACAAAAAACCCCCAAATTTTAAAACTTCCATCTGTCAAAAGGGAAAACCCCGTTTGGAAAAAAAAACTATCAAAAAAAAAAACCAAAAAAAAAAAAAATAAAAAAAACTCCCCCTTTTTTCCCTTTTTTGGGGGGAAAATCAATTTTAATAAAAAACTTTTTAAGGAATGACCAGATAAACTGAATACACAAAAAATATAATGAATTAGAAACCTCAAAAAATCAATTAAAAAAAATAAAAAAAATAAAAAAAATGAAATAATGATTCACCAATCATCAACTGTGTGTGTTCGACACACATCTACATCATTAGAATCAAGAAGATTAGTGAACAGATGGACACTAAAAAATTGAAAAAATTTTTAAAAAAAACATCATGAGAGTCACTTTCAAAAGACTCATCAGAGCAATCCAAGGGGTTTCCCCCTTCACCTTATGAGGGGGAAAAATCTGTTTGGACCTGCAATAAAAAAAACCCTTCCATTTACCAAAGGTAGCAGTAAAACCAATCAGACAAAAAAATCAGCACCAGTCAGGGTACCAGGGAGCCGGGGGGGCATAATCCCCCCAGAGCTCGGGGGGGTTACTGAACCATCGGAAACCTGCTATTTGGAATAAAAGTACAACAAAAAGGGCCCAAAAAAAACATGGCACGAACACCTCTCTTTTCAGCCAACGACATGTCTAAAGCCATTCTGGTTTTTGCCAAGACATAGGAGAACTGGGGGATATTGGTCAGTTACGTCGACCATTACATCTCTGCTGATTTTTTGCTAATCGCTGCATATTATAGTGGACATAATTAATGCGATCAACTTTTTTTTTTTGAGTAATTGAAAAAATTGATTCAAACCCCATTGACTACAGGATTGGCTAACTTATACTCATCATACCCCACGTGGGAGAGCCGGAGTAGGAAAAGTAGTGGTCTGGCTGAAGAACGGGTAATACACTCTGTCATGTTATTGCTTTTAGCGTAAATGTTATCCTTTAAACCCAGTTTTTCTGTCAAAAAAATCCAGTTTAAACCCTGCAATATGACTTCAGTGATGAGACATTTAAGTAAGTGACCAATGCTTGAGGAGGTGGGGGTTGGGCTAGGAGAAGGGCTAACACCAGTAATATCTAAAACTTCATCAGGAGGTTTGGGGTTGATCCACAAATGAATTCGAGACAATCCCAGGGGGTCTCTTCCCAAAAACATCAGCTCCTAAAACCCAAAAACAAGTTCATTAAGTTCTGCATGATTAACAGTAGGCCAGGGTTTTCTTCCACATTTCTCTGACAGTTATTACCAGTGGATTTTTTTTAAGTGGGGGTCAGCTCGTGGGGGACTTGTCTCTAATTAAACTGATGTGTTGCCGCAGGCGTAGAGTTGGGGTTGACAGAACCTTTTGGATTTGAATTCCAGACCACATAAGTCCAGGCCCGGACACAAATGTACACATCTGCATTCTGAAACCAACTGTCATAACCTCGGGGGGGAAACCACGTCACAGAGGTCAATCCTTTGCTGCCACTGTGGTATTCTTGGGTTTTACCTTTGGGTTACCTGTCTCATTTGTTCTGATGGGAGACAGCTCTGTCAGACCTGATGAACTTTGAAAAAAAAAACATGGAAAGAAAAAACCCAACAAAAACATAACGATAAATGAAGACAGAGAAAAAAACATGCATAAAGTCCCATCTTCTGTAAATCTTCAATTTGGGAAACTTGAGGTAGTTTAAAAGAACTCTTCTTCTCATCCGTGATCTTATTTAAAAGCAAACGTTGAAACTGCCCAAAGGGGGATTATTCTGCCCATTGAAAAAAACAGTTTTCTTCACCCACCTCTTCAATCACTTTTCCAGTGATTTGGGCACAGTTTTTTGGCTTGTGGGGGGCCGCTGTCCTTCATGGAGTGATCTCCTTTCTTTACATCCTGTGATGGTTGGAGCAGGCCTAGTGCTCTAGGGGGCTTTTGGTTGGGCCAAACCCCCTCAGGAGTGGAGTCATCTGGTGGATTAGGAAAACCCGTCTGCGGTAAGCAGCCATGGAGTCATCTGGGGGGATTAGGAAGCCGTCTGCGGTAAGCAGCCACTTTTTCGAGCCACCAGCAGAAACTTGGAATGGACTCTGTTTGGGGTTTTGGACCTTTCGATGTCTTTCCTTGGCTGTTCCCAAAACCCTTGCTGCATTGGTGTAATCTGACTGCATCCTGCTAATGGCAGACAGCTCCACCTGGAAAAGAAGGCTCGATATACGGTTCCCAGACAAACTTCTACAGTAAAAGCTTTTTTGGGGCCCTTCAAGGTTCTAAGATAAAAAAAAACTATTCTGGTTTTCATTGCACCAAAAAAAAATGAAACTTATGTCTACCCTTTTTTTGCATGAAATTAAAATGCAGTGGTTTCATTATTACCCCGGGTGCTAAACTCAGTTTGCATCATTTTTAAAGCTCAAAAATTCTTCAAATGGGATTTTTACTTTGATAAGTAAGACTGGTCCATTCTGAGTCTGCATTTTATCCACGGGTATCACTTGGCGATGTCAAACTTTAGATCTGCTGCAGTCTGAACTCCTTCATTTCCAACAGTTGGGGTTTCCAGTTACTGAAGGGGTAAAAATACTTTAGTTTGTATTTTTTCCCTTTTTCCATTAAGCAGAAACAAATTTTAATAATTACATGGATTTTCATCCAAATATCCAGCAAAGGAGAATGAATTTTTGACTAATTTAGGGGAATTTTAACCCCGTAATTCAGACAGGTTCTCAGGGGCCTTGGGAAGCTGGGCCCCCATTTTTTAGACAAAACCAAAGTATAATCTTCTCTCAAAATGTCACCAAGTCCTCACTGGAGATATGACCAACCTTCCCCTAGTTACAGTCCTGCTCCCATACGTGCTAAAAATTTTGTAACCCAGTGTTTCATTTTTATTTTTTTAAGGCTGAACCCCCTCTTTGTACGCATGGTTCAACCCATGAGTCAATTTAGCATTTATCTTTTGTCTTTAATGATTAAAAAAAAAATGTTTTAGCAACCAAGACCCCCTTAAATATAATTTAAAGACATTAAGAATCTATTTCCTTTTTCGCTAATATTTGGCTCCTCAAAAGTTTCATTTTGTACATTAATTTTAAAGGTCTTTTTTACCTATTAAACTGTTTTTTTTAAAAATTGCGTTAGCTTCAGTTTGTGTAGGTAATGTGGCTTTTTTCCTTTAAATTTTCATTTGAAGTCGGGCATATAATGTTAACCTAGTTAGAACCACATAGGATTGATGTATTTAAAAATTTATTTATAGCTTTTGTTAGCTCTATGTTTTAACTTTTTACATCATAGATTTATTCATTACGAATGAATTAATTTTTATCATCATGTCTTAAAATGAATTAATTAATTAAATTGGTTCTCAGAGTTCACCACTGTGGATTTACCTAAATAAAATGTTGGAAAAAACAACCTGGTTTTTTCTATTTTGCAGTCACCTCAGTTTTAAACAATGAAACTTAAAAAGGTTTTTGAAGTTCTTTTTTAATGTTTTCAATTATAAATGAGTCACATCATCTTGATTTGGTCTTGGTTTTTAAGATGAGTAAATTTAAATCATGCAAGTTTAATGGGAAAATCCTACCAATTGAACCAATCATTAATTTAGTACAGGATTATGACTCAGGTTTTTATCAAATTATATTCCTTATTGTGGCATATCTTGAAACTTTCAGCTAGTTTAATTTTTGGCACCAGGATAAAGGTTTTCAGGGGCCCCTTAAAAAACCCAATGATTCCGCAAGCAAAAAAAACTAATTATTTGAAAAAGTTTTAAAAATTTTAATTAACATTTTAATTATAAACACATAAATCTAAATTTCATGCTTTATCATTACTAAATCATTTTTTTAAAACATGCATTTTTAAAGCAGTTATCCCCAACAAGCCCCCTTTATTATTCTCACTTTCTTCAAACAGTGTTGAACTCAGGAAGGGGGGGGTGGCCGTTTCCCATGGAAGTTAAAGGGGGTTCAAAAAACCTGGTAGGTGGGCGGAGCCAGGCGGGAAACCCAAACCTTGATAGGCTGTCTGTAGATTTGGGGGGAAACCAGGTGGAACCAACCCTCTGATGGGTGTCTGTAGATGGGGGGGACCAGGCGGAACCAAACCCTTGGATAGGCTGTCTGTAGGGGGGGCTGTGGGCGGGCCCCCCCCGGTTCTTTCCTTTCCCAAACCCTCTTAGTGGACCCTTGACTGCAGAACCTGTTTAAGATCAACTTACATCAAAAACACGCAGCTTCTTAGGAGTTTGAAACTTTTTCCCAAAAAACTGAAGGTTTTAAATCAGTCTGGGTTTGAAAACATTATTCTAAAACATAATTTATTATAGCAACCATATGAACAAAACTCATTCATTCCAATGAAAAAAAGGGGATAACATCACAGACAGAGACACAGTTGGACAAAATTTAGTTTTTTTTCCTGATCAAATTGTAAAAATCAAATTGAATAAATGTTTTTAATGACGTCAAAACTACTCAGTGATTTAATGAAGCTTCAGTAATTTAAAGAAATTTTTCAAAAATCTCTTTTTAAAAAAGTTTTTTTTTAGCATATCTCCAGATGCCTTTGATTGATAATCATCAGGACCCTTTTTAAAGAAAAATTCACACAATCCAAAGAGATCTCAAATAATTTTGAAGGCACAGCAGCAGTTTTTCTTATGTGAATCCCGATGTTTTTCCTGCTGAAACTCTTTGCTAATTTTTCATACTTTAAACATTGTAATGACAGCAGAGTTGCTGTTTAAAAAAATTTTTTGTTAAGTTTAATTTGATCACAAGTGTATTTCAGAAATTTCTCTGCTCAGGTTAAATGCAGACAATTTTTTTTTAGGCCGGCATTGACACAAATTATGGGTTAAAACCAGACCCTAAACAAACACTGCAGTGTTAAAAACTTAAACAGAAAATGAAGAATAACCCCAAAAAAAATTTTTTTTTTCATTGTAGCCCCTTCAAAAAAGGACTGGATAATTTTTTTTTTTAAATCAGGGTTATTAAAGTTTTTAAAGTTGTTTTGTACTAATTTTAAATTTTTTTGGTAAGGCTAGTAGTGAAAAGGATTTAATTATTTTTTTTACCCTATAAGTTCCCCCAAAAATGAAACCTATATTTGAACCCCCTTTTAAAATCATCCAAGTTGTCATGAAAACCAAAAATTTCTCCTGGGGGGGAGAACTGGAGTTTGAGCCGCTCTTCCTCTTTAATGTTAAAAAGGGGCTTTTATTTATCCCTAAAATAAAGGATTTTACCTGCCTTTATGCCCCATAAAGGTCTTTCCCTAGGATTTTAATTTCCTAACCCCCTAATTACTTCTGGCTTTTATTCTGTTTTAAAAGACTTTTTCACTATGATTTTAATTTTTCCTGAATCGTAGCCCTGGCTCAAAAAAAAACCTTCAGCCTCAGTCTGTCCCCCAGAGTAGAAACCTAAATTGAGTATTAATAGATTTTTAAAGCCAGAACCCATCATTGGCTTAGATCTTTATTTTAAAAAGTGTAGTATTTTGGGGGGTTTTTCTTTTCCCCTTAATGTACTCTGTTCAGTTAAATGGCATACCCTTTAACATATTGATTTAATTTTTAAAAATTTTTTTCACTGACCCACAATCTATGGCTCACGGGCCTCAGGTGTCCCGGGAAACCACAGGTTGAGGACCACTGCTTTAAAAAACTGATGCCAGCTTTCTGCAGAGAATTTAAAAAAAAAGATTAAATACCTTAAAAAATTTTCAGACTAAAGGGTTTTATTATTTCTGGCATCAACAATAAAAAATTTTTAAGAGTTTCAATCACTAGGTTACAGCTCTAAATTTAGCCCCACGTCATATTTTTTTTTTTAACCCGAGTTCATAAGGAGCCTTCAGACATTATAAAAAAAACACAGATCTGTTTTTTGGATTAAAGGGGAAAAATCATGCTTCAAAATCTGGTTATGTGGGGGAAAATAGTTCCACATTTTCTGGAAAAAGGCTTTCTAAGCAGAGTCTTCAGAGAACATGATATTAGGTTTTTGTGGTACCCCTTTCCCCAAATTCAGGGGGTATAGTGGGAATTCAGCAGGGGCTTCCCTAATTAGAAAAAGGGGGGAAAAACCAGCTAATTTAACCTCTTCCCAGCAGCTGCTGTGAAAACAATGAATTTGGGACCTTCCATTCAAGCTCTAGTTAACGCTTTTGGCCAAAGCTGTACCCCCCGGAAGTACTTTTGTCAGACTGTACGGAGACCCTCTGCAGTAAAAAAACCCATTCTCAGAGGTCTCTACCCGTTTGATTTACGGGGTACCACTCTGAAAAACAGAGTGTACAAAATTCCTCTGCCTTTTTAAAGGACTTTAAGTAGCAAAAATTTGACCCTGAAACTACCAAAAAAGAGAGAACTTGTTTTTCTAAAACAATTTTTTAATGAAAATTTTTGGGAAAAAAATCTCTTTAAAACAGGAAAACATTTAAAACCTCTTTTTACGTCTGTCAACGTCAAAACCACATCAGCCGCAGTTAATAAGCTTTCTTCATTGCGAAAAACAGAAAAGTATTTTTAAAAAGGTGTGTGGTTTGTACTTTACCCTCCTCAGTTTTTTGGACCGCTCCAGAGTCGGGTGTTGTGGCATAGAGTCCCCCTATCAGTCCAAAAAACCCGGCCCTCCCTTGGGGGGTTGGTGGACATTTTTCTCTTTCCTTGTCCACTTTTAACTTCTTCAGGAGGGAGGGAAAAATTTGCTCCAGCCTGTTTCCCCCTTACCTGCATAAGATGTGCTCTCAAGATGAGTCCAGTGTAACGCTCTTCTGGCTTGGGAAACCAGTATGGATTGTTGCCCAATCTCAGTGGGGTTTTGGGCTTTTTCCAGACCTTCTTCTGAGTTTGTTCTGGGGGGAAACTCCCCAACGCTGTCATCGGCACCGGCAGGCAGGACCCCTCTCCCTTTCAGGTCTGCTGAAGAAGCGTCTCTTTGGGGGGGGGATTTTGTGAGGCCGTGGGGAGGGACAGGTGTCTAACGTCCCGGGAGCGCTCAAATCCCCCGGGGTGTGTGGTGTGTGTGTAAGGGGGCAGAGAAAAAGGTTTAGTACATGGTTTTAGATTTTTCACAAACAGAAGTATTGTCAGTCAGTCAGTTAGTTTTTTTTTATACCTGTCATCCATTGTCTTTTTTTCCTTTCCCTATTTTCTCTTTTGGCGCCCTTTCCTCAGTCCTTTTTTAATATTGGGAAGCTGGCCAAAAGTTTTAACCCATATATTGATGCACTTTGGGGCATTTTGGTCATATTTTTCTCACACATTTCCCTGGGGGGGAGGAGGGAAACCTTAGAACTGAACCGCTGTCCCATACTGACAGCCTTTTCCCCCCCTTTAATTACGGTAAATGGGGGGGAATATTGCTTTTAAAAACCGCAGACGTCTCAAAAAGAGTTTAGGGGCTTTCTGGGCTCCCTAATTCGCCTTCCCCCTAACTTTCGGTTAGGGGAGCCTCACTCAAACCCTACAGGGAGGGGGCTCTACTGGTGAATTACTGGTTCACCCCTGCGCAGCGTGGCATCAACCGCGCCAGCGAGGTCCGACCCCCTCGCTCCTTTTTCCCCAAAGGAAAAAATCCCAGTCCCCTTTCCCCAGTAGGAAAAAAAGTTTTGTTTTTTAAACCTTTTAGTTTAAAAATAAGAAATTCCCTTTTTATCATTAACCCTTTTTTTTATTCCTATTATTATTTTTTTTGCTTTGTTTAAAATATTTTTCAATTTAATCTATAGGCCTTTTTTTATAATTATCAAAATATTAAAAAAATTATTATTGATGATAAATTAAAATTCAGTTTTTGTGATTCATTGTTTTTCACCGTCTCTGGAAAAAAAAAAATTTTGGGGGTTTTTTGGATTCCAGTGCTGAGTCTCCAAGAACAGAGTCAGCAGTACTCCACCCCTTAACACTAAAAAAGGTTGAGGCAGGGAAGCTCTTCCCAGGTTGATCAGACACTCCTGCCGATGTCCTTGGAAAAACCCAGTCAAAGGGAATCCCATCCTCGTTGCCATTTGTTGTAGAAAAAATTTTTTTTTACCAAGACAGAGACCCCTGATTGTCACTCAGAATCAGCTTTTATTAGAATCTTGGCAAGAGAGAAAGGGTTTTTTTCAGCATTTTGGAGATGCGCTCAGTAGTCGCCCCAAATCGTTCTGACCAGACAAAGCAAAGGGTTCTCCTTATGAGGCTACAACAGTTTTTTTAAGGTAACTCTCATGAGAACCCAGAGAGACGAGGTCCCGACATAATCTTATTTGTGGGCATACATATTATCTCACACAGGTGCAAGGAGAAGGCTGAGAAACCATTACTCTAAGACTATATAAGAGAAGAATAGAACAACACAGAGGGGTTCTAATACTTTAGTCAGTTCCTGTAGATATCAAGGAGCAAATCAAGCAAGGCACTAAAATTTCCATAACACAGCCAACTGAAGCGAACACTGAGCTGCCATTTCCAGCCATAGTGTGCCGATCCTACGCTCTGAGGCGATCTCTGGAGTAATAGAAGCTTGTGGGCAGGTTTACTTTTCCTCCACACTGGCCATCCCGGAAGAGCTTCCAAAGCTGGAAATCTGTCTGATATAAGAAGATCAGAAGATTCATATCCCAATCGAAGTTGCTATCCAGGCGAAGGTGAAAACCCAAAGAGATTTCCCAAGGAGACAGATTTCCTCGTTGGTTCAGTCGACTGCAATGGTGCATTATATTTTTCGCGTTTTGGGCGAAGGAGGAGAAGGTGATCGTGTTTGCAGACGCGCAACATTTGCCACTCACAACTTCATCCCTTCCTAGAAGGAAGACCTCGTCTCCATCCCTTGTCCCAGAGGATTCAGCACCAAGTAAACCTGTTTTGCTTCCTATTTTGGGACATTTTTGGTCTCTAGTCTGGTAATGGTGAGGTATACAAGTGAAGGTGATCCAGGATCACCACTAGTTAATCCAATGTATCAACAGGTTGCATGCAATATGTATGCTTGACGTTTATGCTGAACTGTTCCATGTGCTGTTCAATACTGTTGGACTCTGAAGCGTAGCTGCGTGGCAAAGTTTTGAATGTCGGTGTGTTCACCCCGTTTTGATCAACTGAGCGCTGACTCAGATGGAGTTAGAGTGGACTTTAAAGTAGACTGAGGCTGCAAACTGAGCCTCGTGTTCATCTCCATTGTTTCACAGTTTATGGCCTTTGTGTTTTTCCACTGGGTTCCCACCTCAGAGTTTTATGACCTTTTGTTTCGAGCCTAGTCTGCTATCAGCTGTTAGTGGCTAAGGGGCCGGCTGCTAGGTGCTTTTCTGCGTCTAAGCTGGCCTGACTCTACCGTATAGCAGCTGACAGCCGCTCTCGAGACGCATCAGTGGACCAAACAAAGCTTCAGCGTTTAATTAATTCTTCCCCAAAAATGTTCACATCGATAGAGGCAGCGTTGGTGTTTATTTTGTTTAACAGTGATTATCTGTCAAAATAAGGTTAGTGTTCCACACCATTCAGTAAAACGGTTGATAACACAGTGACATTTAGTGTAGTTTTGGTTAATAATTAATTATAGTTATTAATGATAATTAACTAGTTGTAAGTGCTGTGAGCCCAATAATCACACCACCAGAGTTTATCTCTGATCTTTATTCGTATGAAATGATTTTGGTTAAAATGTATCAATTCAGAATTATGATTTTTTATTATAATTTTGATAAATATTTAAAGTTAATAATAATCATCCCTTACATCAATCATTTTCCCTCCACCTTATGTTTATGAACTTCTTTGTGTTGGTCTGCATCATAAAATCCCAATAAAATAAAAAACGTAGCAAAATAAATTCAGGGGTGTGAATAATTTTGCCAGAAAATATATTTCTGAGCTCAAAAAGCAAAAACACTGATGGAAATAATTTCAATTTCCAGCATCTTTAAAGTGATGTTTAACAGAATCTTTAACGCCTGTTTCATACTAAACCAATTTTAATAATCAAATATTAATAAGCTGATTTTTATTTCACATTTAATCAAAGTGAGTCAAAAAAGACATTTTGGCTTCCTGCGTTCACAAAGGATAGTTGAACTGAACCAAAGTGCATGAACATTGGAGCGACACCCAGACCTGTTCTCCTCATGAAGCACCAGCTGATCCGCCTCTGTTTCACTGTTTCATGTCCTGGTTTAGTTTTTCCTTCCTAACATCACAGCAGTGTCTCTCTGGTTGTTAAAGTCTGAACCTGCAGCAATAATCAGTGCTGGTTCTGCTGTGACAGATCCGATCTCCTGTTTCCAGAAGACCTGCTTCCACTCACATTCAGGCTTCAGACGATGCTGAAAGGCTGAAAACTCCTGCAGACCTTTTTACCTCCTGTGTGTTTCCCTGCAGGCTGTCCGTCAGGTTTCTACGGCTCTCAGTGTTCCGAGGTGTGCCGGTGCCAAAACGGAGCGGACTGCGACCACATCACAGGGCAGTGCTCCTGCAGAACGGGTTTCATTGGGCCCAGATGTGAGCTCAGTGAGTCTTCAGCAGGCCTGTTTCCCATCAGCTCCCGGGTTTTTGTAGGATGAATGTGTGACTTTGGCTCCTGTCTTCCAGGGTGTCCTTCAGGAACGTTTGGGTATGGCTGCCAGCAGCTCTGTGAATGCATGAACAACGCCACATGTGACTACGTGACGGGAACCTGCTACTGCAGCATCGGCTTCAAAGGGATCCGCTGTGACCAGGGTGAGGAGTGAAGGAGGTTTAATCAGCATCAACATCTTGCAACCTGTAGTTGTTCAGATCAACCATAACAGGCGAAAGGGAGTGGATGTCCCAGCAGATTTAGCCCAAGGTCAGAGCATGAAGCTCAGAGAAATGACCAAAAACCCAAGAGCTACAGGCCTCAGTTAGCAGGTTAAATGTTAAAGGTCATGACACTGAACCAGTGTGGCTATTTAGAAGAGTTGAAGGGGAAAGCCTCTTCTCTCTAAAACAAATACGGCAGCAGGACTTATGTGAGCAAAGCTGCGTCTGGATGAAGAACAAGAGTTCTGAGGTGTGCCTTGGACAGATGAGACCAAAGTAGAGATGTTTGGTTCTAATGCACAGCTCCATGTTTGAAGGAGAACCTAGAAACAGTCACGCACAGTGGTGGAGGAGTCATGGTTTGGTCTTGTTTTTACTATGCAGTCACTAAGTGGACCGTAAGGTCCTGATTATAGCAGCGTATTCCAGAGTCCAATATGAGGACATCTGTATTCAGCCTGTGTTTTATCGTAATTATTACAGTTTGAGCTTTAATGAAAGAGCAGAATCACAGCGATCCGCCGTCTCTGCTTGACAGTTTTGGCTCGTATATAATCCAGAGTGAACGGATTTCATTAAACTGACTCAACAGGACATCAAAGAACTCCAAACTAAAATGAGCTGTTGACTTTAAACAGGAAACGTACCTTCAGAATAAAAGCATGTGGGTGGCAGTTGGACTTCATCTGTTTCCTGCATTTCCTCAGCTGCTCTGATGATGGAGGAGCTGAACCCCTACACCAAGATCAGCCCAGCGCTGGCATCAGAGCACCAGTCGGCCAGCGCCGTCCTAGGGATCGTCTTCCTGCTGCTGCTCATCATGGCCATGCTCGTTCTGGTGGTCTGGTTCCGGTACCGTCAGAAAGAGAAAGGCCAGCAGGCCCCCAGCGTCACGTACACACCGGCCCTGCACATCAACTCCACCGACTACTCTCTATCAGGTACGACCAGCTGCATCTCACCGGTTTTCATTTCCCTCAGCAGGTCAGTTGGATCAGAACCAAGATCAAGATCTGACTAACTGGGTTTGGCTGATGACCAGAGCAAACTGTGAAATTTGACTTCCTAGTTTCTCACACATTTTCTGGTTGTTTTAGGGTTTATATGTCGTTGTTTATGAGCAAACCTCCTGATCTGGTCCTCATTTCAGTTCCTTTAGGGGTTATTTTTGCTTCTTCACTCAGTTGTAGTCCAGTGTCTGAGCATTTATGATGAATATGAATCTTTTAGACAGAAGATCTTTTAGACAGAAGAAAGCTCCTAGTTCTTAAACTCAGTGGATCCTGTTATGTTATCTCCAACATCCATCCATCCATTGTCTATGCTCAGCTATCCTTGCAGGGTCACAAGGGCGCTGCTGCCTACCTCCAGCACTCATTGGGTGAGTGGGGGGCACACAGGACAGACACACTCACACATAAGGGCAGTTAAAAGAGAGTAATTAACCTAATAGTCATGTTGTTGGGCTGTGGGAGGAACCTGGAGTCCCCAGAGAGAAGCCGCCAGACATGGGGAGAACATACAAACTCCATGCAGAAGGATTCCAGGCCAGGATTTGAACCCAGGACCTTCTTGCAGCAATGCAGCAGTGCTACCATCTATGCAGCTCTTAGCTCCACCAGTGAGCTATTGTTTGAAAATATGGCATACAGTATATAAAGCTGGGAATGGTGCATCTCAGTGTTTCTCATCTTTTTACCAAAACATAATCTTCAGATATAATGAAAATGTTATTTTCTGTCTATAAAACTCGTTTTTCACAGATTCAGGTAAAACAACAGTGAAATATTTACACAGCATCAGATTGTGGCTGTTTGGAAGTAAAACAGAACAAACTGAGGTCTGATCAGGAGTGTTGCGTCTGTGGTTCTGTGGGTCACGGTGATGTGCAGGAGTTCTAGATGTTAATGCTTGGTGGCAGCAGGGCTGCAGTGTGCAGGCCTGCTCTCCTCTGCAGACTCCTCTCCCAGTAACAGCTCTGCGCCCGGCTGCTTCTCCAACCCCAGCTACCACACCCTGGGTCCGTGCACGTACGCCGCGCACTACGCCATGCCGGACAAGAAGAGCTCCGCCAAGGTGGGTGAAAGAAGAAAACCTCACTAATAATTCAAGCTTTCAGAGGTGACTTCAACGGTTGACCCTAAATGGTCCCGTGTCGGTCACAGTGTCTGCATACAGAGCTTTGCAAAAATATTCTAAGTGTGTAAGGGTCTGCAACCTGCGGCTCTGGAGCCACATGTGGCCCTTTAGGCCCTCCAAAAGGCCTCCTGATACATTTGTTTAAATATAAAATTAATAAAAAGACTAACTTCAAGAATTTAGACAAAAAACTTAAAGCAAAAGCTATTTTTTTCTCATTAGGCCAAAAACTACATGCCTCTGTTCCATATATAGAAGTATTCATACCCTCGATCAAAGCTTGATGTTTTTCTTTGTTCTAAAACCTAAACATAGAAATTAATCATGGAAAACAAACTCATTTTATTTTGCAGGTATAAAACTGAGCTTTACTCGGATACCCCTCAATAAAATCCATCACAACCTCGTGCTTTCAGGGTCCAGCTGTGTTTAATGTAATCTGAGTCTAGGTTCTTTAGAGAACATTAGAGAACACACAGCATCATGATGAACAAGGAACCCAGCGGACAGGTCAGGGAGAACGTTCTGGTTCAGTTTAAAGCAGGGTTAGGTTCTACAGCAATCACTCAAGCTCTAAACATCTCCCAGAGCTCTGTTCAGTCCATCATCTGAACATGGAGAGAAGATGGACCACCTGCAGACCTACATGGACATGGACATGGACATCCACCTAAACTGACTGGCTGAATGAGGAGAACATTAATCAAAGAAAGCTGCCAAGGGGCCCATGGTAGCGCTGGAGGAGCTGCAAAGATTCACAGCTTATATGGGAAAATCTGTCCACGGGACAACTATTTGTCAAACTCCACAAATCTGACCTTAATGGAGGCGTGGCTGGAAGAAAGCCTGAAGGCAGGAAAAACCCCTACACAGACAGCCAGAAATACAATGGATGGTTTAGAAGCATATTCATGTGTTAGAATGGCCTAGTCAAAGCCCAGGCAAAAATCCAACTGGGAATCTTTGGCATGACTTGAAAGCTGATGTTGACAGATGTTCTCCATCCAATCTGACTGAGCTTGAGCTGAAGAATGAGGACAAACCTTCAGTGTGTAGATGTTGAAAGCTGGTGGAGACAACCCCCCAGAAGACCTGCAGCTGGACCTGCAGCCAGAGGTGGTTCTGCAGAGTACTGACTCAAAGTATTGGATGCAAATGTACTCCAGACTTTTCAGACTAAAGATAATTGAAAATCATAAATCACTTTCCTTGTACTTCACAGTTCTGCCCTGTTCTGTCGCAAAAAGTCCAAATCAAATCCGCTGAAGTTTGTGGCTGAAACGTTTCTCTGTTTCTCTTTTTTTAAGGTTTCTCCTTATGTTTCATCATCTTCCATCATTTTAGTGTGAAATAGAAGAAAATGGTAAAGAGAAACATTTAAACTGTTCAGGAATATTTAAAGTTATAAATAAGAGTTTTTACCTTCCCTTTATGATCTATTTAACACAGATTACTGTGTAAATTTCATCCACAGATATTAATGCTTATCTTTAACCTCAGTATAAAACTCTAGGAGATGAACTGGTTCCCTGATAGTAACCTAAATTAGATGGATATTCCAGTCCTCGGAGTAATCAGGAAATTCGGGATTTATTTCTTCCACATTTTTACAGTTTAGCTGCAGCAACAAGCGGTGGTCAGGACAGCAGATAAAAGATTAAGATGGAGTTCTGCTTAACTAAATAAAACTGAATAAAAACCCAGAAACATTAGCAGCTGTGATGTTAAATCAGCTTCAACTGCTGGTTCTCATGAAACCAGACAGGAGATGAGTTGGAATGTCCTGAGGAACATTGTCTGTGTTTGATAACGTTTCCTCGGTTTCTTTCCCAGATGAAGCCAAAGAAGAGATTCAGAAACAGCGCTCCGGAGTGGGGAGCGTACTGCAACCTCAGTGATCTGGGTCAGTTTGTTCCCCATCCTCTCAATACAAACACAACACGACCAGAAGTCCAGGAAAGTTAGGAAATGATGTCCAATAATACAGAAGGTTAAATACATCCCGTGCCTGAAGCTTTATTTACCAGAGTTAAGTTCAGGTTAAGGTTAATTTCAGCTTCTATCATTGACTAAAAATATAAACACATCTGAAACTGACAGGTGGTCCATTATTTTCATTTTTCCTTGGGAACAGACGATACCTTTTGCAACAGTTTTCCAAATGAACCCATGTCTCTTCGATCCAAAGTGGTTTATGGTCCAACATCTCCACAGGAAAAAGAGAAATGACTGAACCTTTGTTGGATTCTTCTTCTACCATTCCTAACTCCTTCACTTCATAAAGAACATAGAGAAAAACAGTCTATGAAGGAGTGGCCCAAGGCTCCATGCTCGGATCACTACACTTTACCATAAACATGACTCCACTCAGTAAACTTATTTCTCCAGTGTCCAGTTTTAATTAGACACTGATGAAGCCCTAATCTCAGGTTTGCCCAACTCCAGTCCTCAACTGTTGGTATCCTGCAGGTTTTATCAGGGTCTCTGCTCCAACACCTGGTTCAAATGGTTGAATTACCTCCTCAGTATGTCATCAAGTTCTCCAAGGGCCTGATGATGAACCATGATTTGATTCAGATGTTCTGAAGGAAAAATCCTAATGCCTGCAGGATACAAGCCTGTGAGTACTGACTTTAGACATCACTGACTAACTTAAATTACCCAACTCCCCTTTCACCCTGGTCAACTATGCTGAATATCAAACCCTCTGTAGCCTCATCTTCTCAGAATCAGCTTTATTGCCAAGTTTGTACATACAAACAAGGAATTTGACTCCGGTACACTTTGCTCTTTGGTTTTTGTTTTTGCATTACAGAATATACATATCTACAATGTACAAATATACACATATATAAATAAATAAGAAGGTGCATTTGCAACATCTGTATGCTGTTGTTTCGTACTCTATTGAATGTTCAACAAAGAAACAGCCTGGGGGAAGAAACTGTCTCTGTGGCGGCTGGTTTTAGTGAACAGCGCTCTGTAGCGTCGGCCTGAAGGCAGAACTCTAAACAGTTTATGTGCAGGGTGTGTGGGGTCTGCAGAGATTTTAGCAGCTCTTTTCCTGACCCTAGACCTGTATAAGTCCTGGATGGAGGGAAGGTCAGCCCTGATGATTCTCTCTGCAGTCCTGATTATTCTTTGTAGTCTGGACCTGTCCTGTTTTGTGGACAGGGAGGATGGAGCTATCTGTGTGGATATAGATGGGTGTCCTCTGTCGTCCACTACCTCAGCATCATCCTGGGCTTCCTCTCGTTTGGTTCATGCATTAAATCCATTCCTAAATCTGCCACCTTTCATTTGAAAACATCTCAAGTCTCCAAACGATCCCTTCCTGATCCTTCAGCAGAAACTCCTACATGACTTGTGGATCACTGAATCAGTGTCTTGTTTGGAGCAGCCAGTAAAGTTCTGGGAACATGTCCAGAATTTGGCTGGACTCACACCAAACCATTTCAAATTAGTCCAACTCATTATGCTACTTCTCACCTATAAATCCCTGCAAAGCCTTACATCTCATCCCAGAACATCAGGTCTTATCACCCTGTACACTCCTCACACAGACCCTTTGGGAAGGTCCTATGGTCCAAACATCTCATTTCTGGATTTTAATAAAACTCACCAGGATGTTTGACAGTTGAAATCTGTGTTGAAACCAGCTGACAGGAAGCTGCAGCTTGTGTCTCTAGTTGTTCCTCTCTTCATTCAGTCTCTGTCATGTCTCTCTGCAGGAGTTTACTGCATCGACCGGCGCCTCAGTTACCACCTGGAGCCGCCCTGCAGAGGTACAGCGTGGTGTGCACGGACCTCCTGACTTCCATCCTCCTCCTTGCACTGTTCCCACAGCCAAACACAGCTCAGGCTTTGGTTCCCTGTGTTTAAAAATATCTTGCATGTTGTGGTAATGAGCCTCTTAGCTGAGCTCAGTGAGGAGCTGTTGCACCTGAATGCTGCTGGTTCACACCTGGTTTCCTGAGCTCACAGGTGTAATTGTGTCTCTGCGGGATAAATCTTCCCTCTGTTTTGTCTGCTCTATTTCTGACCTTCATCACTCCCACAACCCCTCCAGGAAAAACGTCTCCTGCAAATTAACTCTGCTTTTCCTTCACCTTCCTGTGTACCGCTGATGCAGTTATCTGTCATATTCATGCTGTTGTTGGGTTTTATCCTTTACTGGGAATTCTGTGAACAAACAGAAGCCAGCATCTAAACTGTTGTAAAATGAGAACTGCAGGAATTTGTCTGTCAGAATTGTCTTTAAATAAATGTTCTCATGATCTCCTGGTCAGAAGTTACTATGATGGCCAACAAGTACAGCTCCAAAAGTTGGAATATGGTGAAAATGTCAATATTCTTTGTTCCTCGTGTCAGAAAGTGAAACTAATGTCTTATATAGATTCATCACATATAGAGTGAAATCCAAATCTTTATTTCTTGTAATGTTAATTATTCTGATGGAGAATGAAAACCCAACATCCAGTGTCTCAATATAAGAAGAATATTTTAAACAGAAATCCCAGGTCTCTGAATAGTCTGTTCTCTTCCATCCGTTCAGTATCTGGTCTGGGCTCCTTTTGCCTGAATTACTGCATCAGTGCAGCGTGGTATGGAGATCAGCCTATGGTTCTGCTGAGATGTTCAAGAAGCCCAGATTGCTTTGATGGTGGCCTTCAGGTCATCTGCATTGTTGGTTCTAGAGTCTATCAACTTCTTCTTGACAGTACTCCATAGATTCTCAATGTGGCTCTGATCAGTCCAGTTTGGTGGCCAATCCAGCCCAGCAACACCAAGGACCAGCTTTTGGTACCTTTGGTACTGTGGGTCAGTACCAAGTCCTGCTGGAAAATAAAGTCAGCATCTCCATAAAGCTGGTCAGCAGAAGGAAGCATGAAGTACTCTAAAAGGTCCTCGTAGATGGCTGCGTTGACTGTGGACTTCAGCTAACACAGTGGACCAGAATCAGCAGCTGACATGGCACCCCAGATCATCCCTGAATGTGGAAACCTCACACTGGACTTCAAGCAATGTGGGTTCTGTGCCTCTCCACTCTTCCTCCAGACTCTAGGACCTGGATCTCCAAATGATATGCAAACTTTCATCTGAAAATAGGACTTTGGACCAGTGAGCAACAGTCCAGTTCTGTTTCTCTTCAGCTCAGGTAAGATGCTTGTAGCCCATGTGTGGGACCCATCTGTGCCCAATGGATCTTAATGCTCTGACTCCAGCCTCAGTTAACTCCTTGGAGAGCTCCTCCACATTCCTGAATGGATTTTTCTTGACAATCCTCTCAAGGCTGCAGTTACCCCTGTTGCTGGTGCACTTTTTCCTTCCACTCAACTGTGCTATAACTTTTTCACCATATAAGTTTCCTTCTCTAGAAACCATAATCATCAAAATAACAAGAAATAAAGGCTTGAAATATTTCCCTCTATATGTGATAAATCTGTATGAGATTCACTTTCTGAAATGAGGGACAAAAACATTGAGCTTTTTTATGATAATCTAATGATTTTTATGATTCTCAATGTAAAACACATAATGAAGGACGCTGTTTTCCATATAACCATGAAGTTCCTCTGCAGCAGATCTTCAGAGCCTCCTCCTGAGTGTAGAAGATGTCAGCGTTCAGCAGTTTATGAACTCTATGTTGCTTTCTGTGTGTTTTCAGACTACATGAAGGGCTCGTTGTCCAGCACCTGCTCCCTGAACAGCGAGAACCCGTACGCCACTATCAACGACCACCCAGCTCTGTGTAAACACTCGGAGAGCAGCTACGTGGAGATGAAGTCGCCGGTGCATCAGGAACACGTGACGCAATGCTGCTCTGCCGCCATCATCAGCACCACCAGCAGCAGCAACATGCCCATCAAGAACATCTACGACATGGGTACGTTTGGAGGGACGGCTCATAGAAGACAGCAATACAGAGTCACTGAAGTACACTAATTACTATTTACTGAACTCTTCTTATTACTTCAGTTTCTGTCATGATCTTTGCTTTGCTTCTCCTTCCACATCAGTATAAAACATATATAAATATATTTATATAAAATCTAATAGAGTCTTGTGGAGCTCATGCCCCAGAAAAAAACTGATTCATCTATTTATTTTAATAAGTTTGTACTTTTACTCGTTCCGCCTTATCTGGGACCGGGTCCCAGGAACAGCAGACTCAGTAGAGACATCCAGACATCCCTCTCCCCAGACACCTCCTCCAGCTCTTCCGGGGGGAGCCCAAGGCATTCCCAGGCCAGCTGAGAGACATAGTCCCTCCAGGGCCGTCCCCTGGGCCTCCTCCCAGTGGGGCGTGCCCAGTAGGCATCCGATATAGATGCCCGAGCCACCTCAACAGCCTCCTCTCGATGTGGAAGAGCAGCGGCTCTACTCCGAGCTCCTCACCCTATCTCTAAGGGAGTGCCCGGCCACCCTACGGAGGAAGCTCATTTCAGCCGCTTGTATCCGGGATCTCGTTCTTTCGGTCATGACCCAAAGTTCATGGCCATAGGGTAGGAATGTAGACCGACCGTTAAATAGAGAGCTTCGCTTTTCGGCTCAGCTCTCTCTTCACCACAACGGACCGGCACAGCATCTTCATTACTGCGGCAGCCGCACCGATCCGTCTGTCAATCTGCATTCTTGCTCCATTCTCCCCTCACTCTTGAACAAGACCTTGAGATACTTGAACTCCTCCACTTGAGGCAGGACTTTCCCTCCGACCTTTAGAGGACAAGCCACCCTTTTCTGGTCAAGAACCATGGCCTCGGACTTGGCGGAACTGATTCTCATCCCAGCCACTTCATACTCGGCTGCGAACCTCCCCAGTGCATGCTGTAGGTCTTGGCTAGAGGGGGTCAGCAGGACCAATTAATTTGTGAAAAGGAGAGATGAAACCCACTGGTCCCCAAACCAGACCCCCTCCGTCTCTTGGCTGCGCCTAGAAATCCTGTCCATGAAAGTTATGAACAGGACCGGTGACAAAGGTCAGCCCTGCTGGAGTCCAACATGCACCGGGAACAGGTCCCACTTAGTGCCGACAATGCGGAGCAAACACCTGCTCAGCTTGTACAGAAACCGGATTACTCCGTACTCCTGCGCCACAGTGCAGCACGAGGGACTGGTCCAGCTAGTCCAGTCTTCCACGGCCGGGACGAAAACCACACTGCTCCTCCTGAAGCCGAGGTTCGACTATCGGCCGGACTCTTCTCTCCAACACCCTGTCGTAGGCCTTACCAGGGAGGCTGAGGGGTTTGAGTCTGTTTCAACACAAATTATGATGTTTTCTAGTTGAGGATTGTGTTCTTTTATCTGTGTAGAAACCTCTGAGAGTCCAGAATCCTGTTGATCCTGACTTAGTCTGGTAAGAATCTGAGTTACAGGAACATATTGACACTCAGATGTAAACAGTTCCTCTGGGTGTTTGATTCCTTTTGTTCAGTTTACTCTAATTAGTTCTTGCTCTTGTTTCTCCATCTCTAAGCGACACGTTTGTTTTTCCCAAGAGCCAAGCTGAGGAGATTTAATGTAATTCAGGGACAGAGCTGTCATAACTGACGTTAGAGGCAAAAATGCAGCAAAAATGAAATCATTAAATCTAAATTCCTGGTTCAGTTGTGTTTCACTCAGTGATCGTGTCTGTCTCATGAAAAGAGCGATGCTGTGGGCTGTCTTTCCCACCTGCTGCCCAGAAAGCAGGGAATCACTATAGCAACCAGTGACTCAGCATTTTCTGAGTCACAGAAATTTAATGTACAGCTAAATTAAACAACTCATGTCTTCAGAATTAAAAGCATCTTTGCATCAATGAACCAAGAAGCAGAAACTAGATATGAGGACTACTTTTCCTCTACTTTTTCTTCACAATAAGGACGTTGAGTTTTAGTTCTGTATCTCTGAGTTTTTAACAGATTGTCTTAATGTTTATCTCTAAAACGTTTTATTTCTCTGTCCATCCATCAGAGCCGACCGTCACTACCGTCCTTGGAGCCGCGCTGCTTCCCGGTTACCCCCAGAACCCGTACGACCTTCCAAGGAACAGCCACATCCCGAGCCACTACGACCTGCTGCCGGTTCGGCCCAGCCCGTCCCACAGCCACAGCCCCCCGCTGCCCGGCAGCCCCACCAGCTCACTGCTCTGAGCCCCCAGACTGGGATGCTCCCAGTTCCCCCACAACCAGGAAAGTTTATGGATTCCAGATTCAGGTGCCAGAGAACACTAGGACCCCGGTTCTTGGAACACACCGTTATTTATTTATTCATCACTGTGTTGGGGTTTGTGGAGCATCCTGACCCTGCTGCTGTTTGATATTTTATCACCATAAAATATCCAAACAAGCTGTTTTTGTGAGTTTGCCCTCATGAACAGAACTTTCCACAGAGGGAAGAACAGATGCACACAGGTGGATCCATTCAGGATCGCAGATGTGTCAATTTTCAGGTTAAAGGACCTAAAAATGGATAAAAAAGGTTGTTTGATAATCTGCCAAGACTGATCCTCTATAAACACCTGGAGACTGAACATCTGAGATGTTTCTCCAGTGAGGAAACATCCCATGGACGGTATGGTTCCGCGTCCTGTCAGGTTCTGGCAGCAGCGAACTAAAGATGACACCACATGTACATTTCTGCTATTTTTACACAGTTTCATATTTCCTGTTAAAACATTCAGAGATCCCACCACGGATCACATTTCCTGTCCGATTTATGTTCTGTAGACCAAGTGAAGTATACTTATGAATATTGTGCTTTTTGTTTATTGTGTTGAGCTGAATTCTCTTGCATGCCAAAGATGTAGTTAAAATAGTGAGAACAGCAGATAGTTTGATTTTTTACTGTTTTGGTTAATTATTGTCATGTGACTCAGTAGAAACAGCTCCGACCAAAAGAAGGAGCTTTATATAAAATCCCTTGTTTCTCTCCTTCGAGTTCTGAGCCCAAACATGAATTAATGTTTTCGACCTGCTTAGGCAGGATTTGTTTCCGGAAACGGACAACGGATGTAGGAAATTTTTAAGATTTCAATCATGCAAACGGATCAGCGAGACTATTCAGTTTTGAACGCTTCCCTTTTTTGAAAAGATCTCATGGATTTATTTTTAGATTCATGAAACCGAGTCAGCCCCTGGTTCCTAACCGGGAACACGTGAAAATCTCCTTTAAGTGATGAATGAATCTATGTCTCAGGTGGAGAAGTTCCAGTTGGAATGTTGAAATGGATTTACAGATCAGAGCTACATCTGCACTAATGAGGGCGTTGCTCCGGTCGATTATGATGAAGAAGGAGCTGAGCTGAATGGTGACGCTCTGGCTTTACTGATCCATCTACGTCCACACCCTCACCTGTGGTCTTGAATAAAAATGATGGAAAAATGAGATGGAGAGGAGCTCCATCATCTGGTGGGAGCTAAGAGTAGAGCTGCTGGTTCTCCTAATCAAGAGGAGTCAGCTCAGATGGTTTGTACATCTGGTAAGGATCCCTTCTGGAAGCCCATCCTAGGGATGTGTTTTGGACTTGACCCACTGCCATGCAGGAGCCAGAAAATGACCCTGACTGGAGGAATACCTAGGTTTCCTTCACGGACCTTTTCTCTCTGTGACCACATCCTGGACAAGTGGAAACGATGGATGGTTTGAAGCTATTGGTCTTTCTTTCCTGTATCACTCATTTCAGACTGGGTTGTGGGGGCAGCAGCTACTGTTTCAAGGTAATTTGTGGTTCTCTGAGGTATTTCCAAACCAACTGAGAGATCTAGTTTGTCCAGAGTCTGCTCACAGATCTTGCCCAACATCTCCCCAAGAAGGCATCCCGTCTGCTGTCCATTTACCAGCGACGGATGCATTGAACATTTCCTCCTATGTATAACACAAGGTAGATGTCATGCAGACAGGTTTCTAGCTAATTTACAACCTCCTGTTGAGAAATAAAACAAACGCAAAAGTTGGATAAAATACAGTAAGAACATTAAAGTGCAAATGCAGTCACTAAAATAGAATATAAATAACTTTAAAACTGCCAGGAGTCCAGACCAGATAGCTCCTTTTCATGAGGAAAAGCAGATACTCTTCTCAGAGTTCTTCCTCATTATCGTTTGAGGGAATTCGGAAATTTGATCAGGCCTCCCAGATGTAGGCTTTTCTGGGCCATGCCCCAGTAGTAGGAGACCTTGAGCAGACCAGAGCTCACTGGAGGGTTCATGTGTTCCTTCTGGCCTAGAAACACCTTTGGATCCTCCAGGAGGAGATGGAGATGGAGAGTGTTGCTGAGAAGATTGTCTGGGTTTCCCTCCTGGACCTGTTACCTCTACAAAGGTCAGTTTGGGTGCAAAGAAAAATCGTTTTTTAAATTCTTTTTTACTAAGAAACTATGTTGTTTTCCTCATTATCAGATTGACTGTCGGGGTTAAAAATATGTTTAGTGACAGAGGGGGTGTTCATTTATCTCAGTGAGGAAGCCAAAAGTCCTGTTGAAAGCCTGAGTTAGCCTGGTGTGCATGATGGGAGCAGCTGAATGCAAAGAGAAGTGTCCTGAGGGCTCAGCCTTGAGGCACTCCAACACTAATTATCAGTTATTTGTCAATCATTGCTGGAAGCGTCCAAAAGTGAAGATGTCTAAGATTAACTTTGGCAATTGGCAATAACATGACATGACAATCAGATGCAAACTGTAATTTTCCTGTTTTAAATCCTTCTGGTCAGTTTGTTCCGTTTTTCTCCTGTTCTTGTTCCTTCATCTCCGACAGAGAAATATTTGAATAGATGTATCGCCTGCATTGTTTTCCCCAATTCCTTACCTGAATAAAGTCGGCATAACTCAGGATGTGTCATGAGTTCAGCTTCATACAAGGACACCAAAATCAGATCATGATGAACTATATGTTCATCAAACAACAGTGTCATCAGTGTAGAAGTGCATTCCGTGTGACTAAAAACAATGCTCCTGAATTAGAGATTGGATATATTTGCAGTTCTCTCCCTACGAAGCTGAATATGATGAAACCATTCAAGACTGAATGGAGCAGGAGTACATTTGGGAAATACGGTATCTATCCAGCTCTACAATACCGAGTTACGTTTTCTTCACTGTGCAGAAAACAAGCTTAGCTAAAAGGCAGCGTCCACTTCTCTGGGCTCTGGGGCATCTGGCACGGACCATCACACATTGGGAACATGGATTGTGGTCAGAGAAATCTGTATTCCAGATGGCTTTTGGGAAAAATGGAGCGATAAGGGAAAGAAGCGTCCAGCCTGTTGTCAGCAACCACTCCCTGCAGGCAGGCTCTTATGTGAGGAGGTTGTATCAGTGTACCTTGTGAAGCTCACTTCAATGTCTATGATGGCACCATTAATGTAGAAAAGTCCTGCAGATTATAGAGCATCTGTTGCCTTCAAGACCACATCTCCACCATGGACCTCCAGACACGTTTCACCGGGACAATGTGAAACCACATTCCAAAGGTTGGACAGAGGAAGAGGACCGGTCCTCAACAGAGAATGCTGGAGACGGCTGCGTACTGAAGACACGTTTCCAGGAAGAATCGGACAAAGTCCCACCAGGAACTCTTCATGGCTTCCTAACAGCAGGAACGCCCACGTTTTGGGAGCACAAGGAATGGTAACATTTAAGAATGAGGAATTGTTGGATATTGATCTTAATGAAAGTGAATAAATCTGAGAACATAAAAAGGTTTATGACTGGTGCGCTTTATTAAGATAAACCGATAACTTAAGATATAGACACAATTGTACAATTCATTGGTCTGTACAAAACATAAAACCATTCATTTTACCCTCCGAGTTCGTTGAAATGACATCACTTCATTCTTGTGTTTTCACTGTAATGACAGTTACAGAATTCAATATAGTAAAAAAAAGAAATCATAACACAGGTTTAAAAAACAAAACAAAAACACAGAACCATGGTGGTACACGATCAGGATCAGAACTCTGAGATAAGGAATCAGTTCATCCAGAGAGGCTCACACATTCCAGAGCTGCCCTCTACCACTAAACACACACACTCCGAGTTCAAACTACAAGCAGAACACACACTCAAGGATTTGAGCTTGTAACAAACCGGACCGGACCCCATCAGCGCCTCACGCTGCCCACTAAAACCGTCATGCTTCCAGCAGGAGTAATGAGAATGTTAGCTATGTAAGGCGGTACGACAGAAAGCCATGCATCATGTCGAAGTCAGAGGCAGCTCGGTGTACGTAGGCTTTATGTGACGGGGACGCGAGGAGCTATTGGCGGGTAAATGAGAGGCGGAGCCAACAGAGGCGCCGGACAATGTAGCTCCATCAACCCACCTCAGATTCCTTTTTGTTTTCCAGATGAGGAACGTTCCTCAGCCTCATGTTGTGGTTCTAATTCTTTAAGTGCAGAAAACAACCAAACTAAACTAGGAAAGCAGGTTAGGTTAATATCCAGTGCAAGGTTCAGACGAGGCGTGCTCATGAAGTCCAACCCTGTGAGGCATCTCTCTCCTCCTCAGTGGTCCTACAACAGATCTGTGGTTTCATGCAATGCAGAATTAGCTGCGCATTTCAATCTAATATTACAGAGTATCATAGGAATGTCATACAGGAATATTAGCGTTTCAGTCCTTCATTTGCTTTAGAAGTGCTCGAACAGGGAAACCCAACAGCCACGTGCTAGTTTCTGCATAGCTGGAGTCAGAGATGTGACGAATTAATGTGTGTTTTACTGAAAGTTGGTGCAGGAAAGCCTGACGTGTCTTCGGCCCCTTCTCAGCATCACCTAGAAACGATGTGAGGCTACCAACCCGCTCACAACAGAACCGGTTCACATACATATCGGATCGAACGGCGAGACGTTTCTGCAGCAGGTGCGCTCGACTCGTCCCCGCAGCTTCCAAACAGTACATTGCACTAAAGAGGAGGGGGAGGAGCTAAAATGAGAGGAAAAGCTCAGATAGATGTGCTTTACAATGATACGTATATGAGGAGAAGGAAGGAGACGGGTCATTAAAAGAAGGAGAAATCATCAGGAACACAGAGCAGGAAGAAAAAGAATCACATTCATATTTAAGACATTTCAGTGGCATGTCAACGCATCTACAGTAATGAAATCTAACGTGATATGAAATGTCTGCTGTCCTGCAGGAGCCTAGAGACGGGCTCTGCCTGGGAAGGGGGGACCCCACATCTTTTGTCTCATATTTACTGAGGGAGAGGAGAGGAGGGGAGTCTGGATGGGGGAGGCAGGAAGAGTTCAGGTCGCAGGATTGAATCTGCGGCTCGATCTTCCTACGCCGAGGCAGTCTGTTCGGGACGGGTGGAAGAGGGGGGTCAAGAGAGAGGATGGAGGAGGAGGAGGAGGGTGGGGAGTAGCAGCAGATCCACGGCTGGGCTAGATGTTCTGACAGCACTGCATCTTTGGTTTGTTCTCAGTTGGCTGCACCTGGATGTTCACCACGTTGTTGCTGGGCGACATGTCGCTTTCTTGGCGCTCCGACATCTGCTTCTGGGAGACGATCCGATAAATCTCTGATGGAGGAAGAAAAACAATGTTAGATGAAGCCCGCACTGCGGCCCATCTGTACGGTTTTCTTAGTAAATTAATTATATTAAAAAGGGATGAATTCATTCTGTGTGCCAAAATTAAATTTGGTAAACCACACAGAGAATCGTCCACAGGAAGATGAGAGACACCAGAACCAATGATGGAGATGATCCAAAGGCCGCTATCCAGCCAACCTCGGCTTCCTGAACACCTCGCCAGAACCGCAGGCTGATCACTACCATGCCACGCTGCATTGATGCAGTACAGGAAAGGATGAAGGGAAGGAGGTTTAAATGGAAGGATGGATGCTTTAATGTATCGAGGATTCGACGGATAAACAGTGGATGGCTAGTTAAAAATCCCACTTCCTGTTATCTTTCTAGTCCTATGTTAAAGGGGACACATGATGCTTTTAAATCCTTCCTTTTTCCCTTAAATCAACCAGTTGTGGTCTATATGAAGTGGAACCTCAATGCTTTGCTCTGAACTCCTTGTTCTTGTAGCTCCTCAGGCTCCTCTTTTACCTGTTCTGAGGAACGTCTGAGAGCAACTCGTTTTGGTGCCGTCTCTTTAAATGCTACTGAGCCACTTCCCACCCCGCACTTTTCTAGTTTTTGTAGTTTGATAACAGTTCTCTAGCATAGCAGAAACGAGACAAAAACAGCAAAAACAATGAAGAAGAGTTTATGTAATAATAATATTAAAACCAGCAGTACAGTTCTGCCCTCCAGGAGCTAAAAGCAGCACCAACATCAGCTATGCGATGCTACTGCTATCAGAACAATGGACAGGATGTTGAATCAACACAATAAATTCATGTCTAAAATAAAGTTTGTTGTCATTTTGGTGTTATTTGCAGTTTACTGCTTTGCTGCGTCCGTCGTTTCCATAGACAGAAGGAACTGACCCCTTAAACAGATGAAGGCTTTCAGCAAATCCTTCCAGGTTCCGGTCCAAGGTTGATGAAGAACTCGTCCTTGAAGTGCTTCATGCAGACGAAGAGGAATTTCCCCAATGATGTGGGAACATTTCCATGAAAGATAAAATTTAACCAGGAACTTTGAAGAGGTTGTGATGCTGGGGGACAGTGTGATGAACTGTGTGGGTTAATGCACCCGACAACCGAACATTTAGACTTATCCTCTTTGAGGTCGGCATACTTGAGCTGGACTACAAAATCACAGCAAGAAATAAAAATGGCGGATACACAACATTGGAAGCAGAGGTCCATGACCTTGTTTAGCTGTTCCGCAGCAAATACTGTGATGTAAGAGTAAGAAAAACGTAACAGATGATGGAGAAAGCTCAACGGACAGAAAAACATGACCCAAACGGAACATAAAGACGTCTACGCAGCACCTGGAGAGACTAAATTCAACATTTCAGTACTCCTACAGACTCCAAGTACACAACAAGAAGTACTTAAGGGCTAGAAAAGTAGATTGTGTATATGTTCCCTTTAATGCCTCTCAGACTCACCCTAAAACTTTAAAACCAAATGGGTCACCTGGCACAGATTCCTCTGGGATGACATTAAGTTAAAACAGCAGCAGGTTTAATGTCAGCACCATTATTACAGCCAGAAAGTCCGATCAGCAGTTTCTGTCGGCGGCTCAACATCTCTCATGTTTATACGGGTTGTGCCGCTCCCTCAGAGATTAGCCTCCCAGCAGAACCGCATCATAAAGTGAAGTCTGCAGAACTCAGTGCTAACTCCACCTAACAGCCTCATAAAGGTCGGCTCTGATAAGAAAAACAGCTGCAAACACGACTGAGAGGCTCTTCCTCTGCTCACTTCTGCTGACGGGAGACAATAAGGTTCATAAACGCAGAACCCACCTGTCAGGATGGTCTGGAAGGCCGTCTCAACGTTGGTGGAGTCAAGAGCCGACGTCTCCAAGAAAGATAAACCGTTCTTCTCTGCAGAGAAAAGTTAAACATGAAGCATTCCACAGATAGTAGGACAGTCTGTCCCAGTTTTCAGAAAACGTCATCAAACTTACAGCAACAACAGATACAAAGACGTTTTCCACAGAAACACTCTGAAACCGATAAAATGAGGGGAGGTTAGACTGACCAGCGAACGCCCGGGCCTCATCAGTGGGAACGGCCCGCAGGTGGCGCAGGTCACTTTTGTTTCCCACCAGCATGATGACGATGTTGCTGTCGGCATGGTCCCTCAGCTCCTTCAGCCAGCGCTCCACGTTCTCGTAGGTTAGGTGTTTGGCGATGTCGTAGACCAGCAGAGCTCCGACGGCTCCACGATAATATCTGCAGCAGACGCATCATGATGAAGATTCAGAAACACACCAATCATCATCATCATCACCATTCAGTCAGAGCTTTGCTTCATAAACATGAAAACTTTGCTTTACAATAACTGTTGGTTTTGTCTCAAATGCTGCTAAAATCTGGTTTTACAGCCGATCAGACAATAAAAAATAAAACTATGAAGCTTTTATTTAACATCTGAAGCAGCTCCCAGCCTGCTTCTGGGAGACAAACTGAAGGCTGCTTTACTGCTCTCCACTCACGCTGACGTGATGGCACGGTAGCGCTCCTGGCCAGCAGTGTCCCAGATCTGGGCCTTCACCGTCTTGCCGTCCACCTGGATGCTGCGCGTAGCGAACTCCACCCCGATGGTGCTCTTACTCTCCAGGTTGAACTCGTTCCGGGTAAAGCGAGACAGTAGATTACTCTTCCCTACACCGGAGTCTCCGATGAGGACCACTGAAGCAGAGGAAAGAAAAAACATCCTGGCTCTGAGGATCTGTAGAAACTTTGTGAATAAGACCATCAGAGCTCTGAACCCTAACAGCTGAAATTACAAGTTGCCTCTGCTAATGTTTTTCCTTTCATGTTGGTTCTGTTGGATATCAGATCAAACCACTGATGAAAACATTTTAACCCAATCACTTGAACACCCAATTTATCTGCTGGATCTCAACCCACATATGAAAACGTTAATGGAGCACCTCAGGGTTCTGGTTTGAGACCCCTCTGGTTCTTTGTTCTGGTCCACTGAGGATGAACCAAGGACACTAATCAGAGAAATCACAGGTTTGAGAGGGAAGCTTTTTTAGTTTGGTTGTTTTTGTCTTTAAGCAGCTCAAAGTGGAGGGAATAGTTCTGCTTCCAATGCTGCGGAGGGATACGTCTGGCCAGGATCTGTCTCTATACTCAACAAATTCATACATTTCCATTAAGCTACTAAATATTATCTGAGAACAACTTCTCCAAAGGAATGCTTGAGCACAGCTCCAAGTAAACCAGGTTGGAACACTGCACTTCATTTCATTACCAATTCAGCTGGTTAGTCATCCTGTTCCCTAAACACCCTCTATCAGTTGATCCAAACTGTTAACGCTGACGGCTTTTAAGAGAAATGTACATTTTTCCAACATTAGCTTCTTGAAACTACCACCCAGTGAAGCAGACATTTGTTTTACCCTTCTTATCAGGTTTTAAGCCCTGGAGGTCGAGCTCTGTCTCATGTGAACAACCAAGAACTTCCTCAGTGTTGGAATGTGAGCTTGTATCAGGTTTCCCAGGTTTTCCAGAACTAAATGAGGAGTTTCCTCTTATGTGGAACCTCTGAGTAAAGATCATGGAGACTGGTTCTCCTCCTCCTCATGTTGAACTCCTATTTTCTGCCGTCTAAAACTCGATGGACAGGCGGAGAGTCGGTTGAGGTGCTTTGGGCATCTGGTAGGGAGACCTTTGAGATGTCCTCCTGGGGAGATGGACTGGAACTCAGAATTCCTGACATACTGAATATTAGAGCCAACAAATATCCAACCAGTCCATTGTGGTGTTATGACTGCACACACTGACATGGAGATGATTATATATTTATGATTAGGAGTGTAATTCTACACACGTCATGACTTCATGTTTTCAGAACGTTTCAATCATGACAAACAACTAAATATATACAGACTTTTTACTTTGCTTGTTCATTTTGTGACAATAATTTCATTTTATCAAGATGTTCAATCATTTCCAACAGCGGCCGGTAGAAAACTGACTGGAAATTTGGTTTCATTTTGTCAATTCATAAATTATGCAACAATAAATCCACCTGAAAATGGTCGGTTTTGTTGTTTAGACTTATATACAGACATTCCAGGTACCAGATGTACTTGAACGCACCGTAAGGGTTCATCTGGAACATCTCCTGACAGACGGACCCGTCTGAACAGAGTATGGGTGCTGGTCACATCTGGCGCTGGCAGCGGGATTTGGTCAATAGCTCATTCTTCTTCACCCCAGTGATGTTTCAGGTGAGTGATTTAGTTCCGTGCAGAGGGAGATACCTACCTTCCTGCTCTTAAAAAAACGGTGGTTTGGTCCACCTATCTGCATCGTCACTGCAGCTAAAGGAGAAACCTTCATGTTCTCAGACAGCAGAGAATCCTCTCAGCTTTGTTTTGGCGCCAGTTTTTATAGTTGCACGGTGGAACGTAGACTTCTTTACGTTCTGCACGTGTTCAGGTTTAAAACCACGCTGGGGTCGTTCGGTACACATGCATGCCGAACTGAAAGGGTTGTAGCTGCATTGTCCTGTATGAATACATGTAGACAATTTGTTATTCAGCCCCATCTCCCAGGCCTGAAGGGATGTACGGTCCCTTCAGTGAGTTGAGGATCTCAAAGCCTCCTCGCTGTGGGACATGTCCAAAACACCTTCTTAAGAGGATATCCAACTTAGCATCCTCACCCACCTCAGTTCACTCTTATAGATGTGGAGGAGCAGCTCTACTCTGATCTCCCTCTAGAGCACAGGTGTCAAACTGCAGTCCTCGAGGGCCGGTAACCTGCAACTTTTAGATGCTCCTCTGCTTCAACACACCTGAATCAAATAAGTAGGTCATTAGCAGGACTCTGGAGAACCTGACTGCATACTGAGGAGGAAATGTAGCCATTTGTTTGAGGTGTGTTGGACCAGGGACACATCTAAAAGTTAGCCAAAGTACAAGCTTGGAACGTAGATGTAGCAGTAAATCCAGAGCTTCAGCTTTAGGATCAGCTCCTTCTTCACCACCACAGAACAGACCAACCATCTCGTTTCTACAGATGAAACCTCAGCATTCTTACCTAAATGATCAGACTTTTTAATCACCTCATCTTACTTTGGTTACATGATTAGCTCTATTTCATTTTATGTCTAGAAATCTTTTATTTTCTGTGCAGCAGGTTGGGTTGTACACAACTGAAAACCTACATATAGAAGTCTGCATACCCCTTGACCTTTTTCACATTTTCTTTGTTAGACCCACAAACGTCGAGATATTTTATTTGGGTTTTATGTGACAGACCAACACAAAACAGTGAAGAATTGAAAACGATACTGTAACCATTTTCAAACATGTTCACAAACTTTCTGAAAAGTGCGGTGTGCATTCATATATAGCCCCCCTGAATCTACACACTATAGAACGACCTTTGGCAGCAGGTCATCTAGGTTCAGCTCCACCAGCTTTGAACATCTGTAGACTGAAAGTCTTTGCTCATTCTTCTTTGTAAATCAGCATTAAGCTCAGTCACACTGGATGGAGATCAGGTTTCACACCATGCCAAAGATTTTCCGTTGGATTTAGGTCTGGACTTTGACGAGGCCATTCTAACACATAAATCTGCTTTGCTCTAAACCTTTCCAATGTATCTCTGGCTGTATGTTTAGGGTGGTTGTCCTGCTGGAAGGTGAACCTCCACCCCAGTCTCAAGGCTTCTGCCTCCTGGATTTAGCTCCATCGTCCAACTCTGATCAGCTTAGCCATCCCTGCTAAAGGAAGCATCCCCACAGCATGATGTTGTCGTTATCATGTTTCACTGTGTAGATCTACGTCTGTGGTGATGTACAATGCATGTAGGACAAAAACTTCAGTTTTAGTCTCATCTGGCCAGAGCAGTTTCTTCCACATATTAGCTGCAACTCCTACATGGCTTGCAGCAAAATGCTTTCTTTGAACAATGTCTTTCTTCCAGTTTTGTACAGTGTTCGATTAATAGTTGTCTTGAAAACACATTCTCCAACCTGAGCTGTGGCTCTCTGCAGCTCATCCAGAGTTCCTATGGGTATTTTGGCTGCTTCTCTGATTAATGTTATTCTTCCAGGTTTCCATGTTCAAATTATGGATTGATCAGAGCTCTGTGAGATGTTCAAAGCTTGAGATATTGTTTAAGAAACTAACCCTGCTGGCAGTAGAGTTCTCCACAACTTTCTCCCAGACCTGTCTGCTGGGTTCCTTGGTCTTCATGAAGCTCGCTGTTCTCAAAAAAAAAAAACTGAGGCCAGAAACAGAACAGTTGGACTACTACACCTGCCTAGAATATCAAATCACAGTAACTGTAATTGTATTGTGTCCACTGGATTTTATTTAGGGGTATCACATTAAAGGTTGAAAATTAAAAAAATGCACGCCACACTTTCAGATCTTTACTTAAAAACTAATAGTGATTTTTATTTGTGTGTCATTGATCCCAGAACTGTTGATGTTAGCAGCGTGATGTTAATATGAACAGCGGTTGTCTTTAAATGAATCCCTGTATTATGTGTGTTAATCTCAGCCGGACCCACCCACAACTCGAACAGAACCGACATATTCCAGCCTCAGGTTCTCTTCTCAGCCCGAGTATGAGTTCCGGTCTCGGGCACGTTAAAGGTTCCGCTTGCTGCTTAGTCCGGACCTCAATGGATGATAACGGTTCAAGGTGTGTCCCACAGCAAGCAAGCTAGCTAACCCGAGCAAGCCGCTAACACGAACCCAGAACCACCGGGGCAGAAAATAACATCTTTGTTGTGCCAGGATCAAACGAGGCCCGTTAAGCCTAACACAAACGGATTAACCGTTCTGACCCGGTTGAAAGAGCCCAATCAGGGTTCGAGACCCAAACGGAACACAAAGAAAGGCTGGTTCCGTTAGCTGCCTGTTAGCATGTAAGATAACAGCGATGAAAACACGACTTACCTTTGAACAGATAGTCGTATTCATCGTCTCTGGTGCCCATTGTGTTAACAAGAAGCGGTTATTCCAAGATTTGATTGATTAAAAACTAAAAATCTGGAATATTTCCGATTCTCCAACGGGAATCTGTTTGGAATCTGGACGTCCCTGCCTTCTTCTTCTTCGCTAGAAGCCAAACAGATGAACATTCTGGCACCTAGTGGTCAGAAGTGGGAACTGCGTATGGTTGGCAGCTTGGAGCCTTTGTTGTTTCGGAGCACAGAACCATTTCTGCTGCTGGGGTTAGACCTAGAAATAAACGAAACATTTAGTCAACATGTTTAGAGGTAGGTGACAAGGGATGTCTGGGTTTCCATTCTGGACCTGTTATCTCCTGACCCAATCTAAAAAAAAAGCAGAAGACAGTGGATGGATGGAGGGATGGGTGGATCTTGTTCCACTGTATTTCATTTCAAGCCCAGTAGAGACATTGAGTTAACTCAAAAAGTATGCATTCTACCCCTATCAGATCTAGATTTGCATTTATTTTCTTTCCACATGAAGTTTGTTTCTAATAGAAAATGAAGCAGGATGTCAGGGATCTGGAGTTGTGTTTATGATATAATCTGTTCTCTCTCTGTGCTGCAGTTTCTCTAGAGGGTGTGGCTGAGCAGTGTGCTTCTGCACACCTGCTCCTAATCAACTTAATTTGCTTAAGCAAAGTCAGCGAGGAGCTGACTGCTGATGATGCTCGATCTCGGCAGGGCTTGACGGAAGAAAAACGGTTTTGGGGCGGCGCGGGAAAAACAAAACAAAGAAATATATCGGATTTGGAAAAGGTGGGTTTGGGCATAAACTGGTATGTGAATGGTTCGGTTGGAAATGGAGACAGGAAATGAGGAAGACATGGATTTAGAAGGGTGGACGCCAGCGGGGAGAGGAAGAGGGATGTGGAAGAAATAAAATAGATGAAGGAAAGGGAATTGGTGATAGTCAAGGTAGTAAACGAGAATTGGAAGGAAGCAGTTCAGAAGAAGAAAGGATAGTTAGGAGGAAAGTTATGAGGGAGGAATTTAAAATAATATTAAAACTTAAGAACGAGGAAGAACAGGATAACATCAGCCCCATTGTGGTGTCAAGAGAGATAAAAAAGAAAATCGGAGATGTTGAAATGGTAAAGATTTTGAGAGATGGAAATTTATTGGTAGTCTGTAAAAATGAAGAACAAAAGAACAAGGCTTTAAAGGTGGATAATATCTGCAAAAAAACTGTGTTGGAAAAAAAATCATGGGAGAAAATAAAAAAATTAGAGGAGTGATTTATGGGATCCCTCTAGATGAAGAACTTGATAAAATTAAGAGAAGTATTATAGGTGCAAAAGTGAGTAACGTGAAGAGATTGTCAAAAACAATAAATGGAGAAAAAGTAGGAAGTCTGTCAATCCTCATCGAATTTGATGAAAAAGAGTTGCCACAAAACATCAAAATAGGTTATCTCAGCTTTCAGGTCAGACCTTATATCCCTCCACCACTTCGTTGCTTCAAATGTCAAAGGTTTGGACACATAGCAGCAGTTTGTAAAGGGAAGCAGAGATGTCCAAAATGTGGTGAAGATCACAAGTTAGAAGAATGTAAAGAAGTACAAGAAAAATGTTGTAACTGTGGAGGGCAACATAGAGTTACGTATGGAGGATGTGAAGTAAGGAAGAAGGCAAAAGAAATCATACAGATTAAAATGACTACAAATATAAGTTATGCAGAAGCAGTTAAAAATGTGAAGGAACAGAAAACAAGAAAGATTGAACAAATAACGAATCAAACTCCACAGCAAAGCAAAGTACAGTCAGAAGAAAATGTTACAATATCAGTAGAAAAACTAATATTATTTGTAGCATATGTTATCAACTGTACTGACCAAGCCAAGCATAAAACTGAGAAGATTAAAATAATAGTGAGAGGAGCTGAAAAGTTTTTGGCGTTTAAGGAGGGATCATGGGAGAACATAAATAAAAAGTTGGAGGTAGATGGGAGACAAGGACCATCTGGTGAAAGTAGTACATGTTAATTTTACAATGGAATGCAAGAAGTTTAATTGCTAACGGACAAGAACTTAAAGGTTATATTGATAGTCTTGAAGAACAACCAGAAATTATTTGTGTTCAGGAAACATGGTTAAAACCAACATTGGATTTTGTGATAAAAGGATATGATGGTGTAAGAAGAGATCGACTGGAGGGAAGTGGAGGAGGATGTGGAATATTTATTAAGCAAGGAACACAATATCAGGTATTAGGGAAAGGGAAAGAACTTGAATATATAGTAATTGAGATATGGGAACAAGAAGGTAAATTTAAAATAATAAATTTTTATAATCCATGTAAAACATTGTCAATTGAAATAATGGAGGAGTTAAATGAATATTTGGAAGGTAAAGTAATTTGGTGTGGGGATTTTAATGCAAATAGTACATTGTGGGGTAAATGTAATGATAAAAATGGACAAGTTATAGAAGAATTAATGGAAATAAAAAATCTAGTATGTATTAATGATGGGAGGGGAACCAGAATCAATGTAAGAACAGGGATGGAATCAGTTATTGATTTAACAATGGTTTCAAATGGTTTAGCTGGTAGGTGTGAGTGGTTCATTGATAAAAATTCAACAATAGGTAGTGATCATTATCCCATTACAATAAGAGTAGGAGTAACTTTAAATAATAAGAATATAAATGTCAATAAAAAACTAAATTTTAATAAGGCAGACTGGAATAAATTTAGATACTTGAGTCAAATAAACTTAGGGAAAGTAGATATGAGAATGGATATAAATGATGTAAATTTAAATATTGTAAGATAATCATGGAAGCAGCAGATAATTCTATAAAGAAAGCAGGGTGTAAAAGTAATAAGAAAATGGTACCATGGTGGACAAATGAATGTAAAGAAGCAATAAAGTTAAGAAATAAAGCATTTAAGGTACTAAAAGGAAATCCAATTTATAAGAATTTAATTGATTATAAAAGAAAGCAAGCAATAGTAAGGAGAACTATTAAGACGGCAAAAAGAGAATATTGGAGAAATTTCTGTAGCACAATAGGGAAAGAAACAAAAATAGAAAAAATTTGGAAAATAATTAAAAGAATGAATGGCATAAAGAGAGAGTTTGAATATCCTATATTAAAAATAAATAATATAAATGTAATAAAAGATGAAGATAAAGTTGAAATATTGGCAAGAATATTTAGTAAAATTAATAGTTCAAATAATATTAGTGAAGAGGGAAGAAAAGGAAGAGAAAATACAAAACTTATATATAAAGATGTATTACAGAGTGTTGAAGAAACAAATAATTTGTTAAATGTTGAGTTTACAAAAGCCGAATTAAATTATGCACTTAGGAAGATAAAAAATACAGCACCAGGTAAAGATCAAATTTGGTACAGAATGATAAGGGAACTCAGTGAAAAATCAAAAGATATAATATTACAATTATACAATAAAATTTGGGAGGAGGGAAAATTACCACTGAACTGGAAGGAATCAATTATAGTACCAATAGCTAAACCAGGAGAAGATAACTCAAATCGAGGAAATTATAGACCAATAGCCTTAACATCGAATCTATGTAAAATAATGGAAAAAATGATTAATAGTAGACTAGTATATTATTTAAATTATAAAGGATGTATGTCAAAATATCAAAGTGGTTTTAGAAAAGGGAGGAGTACTAATGATCCAATGCTATGTTTAGAGCATGAAATTAGAAGAGCACAGGTAAATAAAGAAAGTGTAGTGGCTGTATTTTTTGATATAGAAAAAGCATATGATATGATGTGGGTGGAGGGATTATTAATTAAATTACACATGCTGGGTATTAAAGGGAACATTTTTAAATGGATTAAATTTTTACAGGACTTATTAAACCTTTTAAAAATCCAAAAGCATAATACTGGAAAATGTGATTACTGTGAAAAATATGAAACAATAGAACATGTTATATTAGAATGTCATAAATATGAAAGGGGAGAGAAGATATATGAGGAAAAGGTTAAGGTATTAAGGAAAGGGGTTAATTTTTAGATTTTTTGAGGGAAAATTTAGGGAGTAAATATATCCAAATAGTGATTGTTTTTTAAAGAAAACTAAATTATTTCATAGAATTTGATTTTTTATATTATAGAAATATATATATATTTTTTATATATTTTATAGTATTTTTTTGTTAGTTTGTAGAATTTAAAATTTAAATATATATTTAAATAGATAGACCGACACGAACCACACTCCATACCAGTAAGTGGCGGTAATGCTACTAAAAGTTTGTTGCCAACCGCCAATAAAACCAACAAGAAGAAGAAGAAGAAAACACCGCTCTTCTGCTGAGCTTCGACGATAAGCTGCGACATGTCCGACTAGTTTCTGGCGACTTGGTGGTTCCTCACACTGTTTGTGACGAATTCCGCCGTCCTTCCTCCTCAGCTTTTAGGAGCGTTCGACTGGCCTCCTTCCTTGATGGCCCCTTTTCCCCTCGTCTCAGCTCCGGGCACGTGGAAGGGGCCTTAAGAACTATTCCAATCCATCTTCTAAGCGTTGTTGAGGTCGCCCTGCCTCCACCCCGGCTCCCGCCGCCGCGTCACCCGGCCCGGCTTCTCCAGTGGTTCTCCTCCGATCTCGTCTCTCAAACCGATCTTCCCGCTCCCCAGGCTCCGGCGTCTTCTTCTACTCCGGTCATCCCACAATCTTCCCTGCTTCATTCATCTCGTCCATGGATTCTCTCCAGAGCTACATATCTTCTTTTACTCAGCTTCTCCAGGAGTTCGCCTCCAATTCTGCCACATCAGCATTTCCTTCGCACCGACAACGTTCAACTCGCTCCTGGCTCCTCCCACTAACATTCAGCATCGCAACGCTCGTCTCTAAGGGTGAGATGTATCACTCCATTCTCTTTTCTCAACTGTTTCCTCATTCATACGCCCTTTAAGCATGCTGTGTTTCCCACTCCTCGCTTACATTCAGGTAGATCATATACTCCCATGCATTCTAATATCTCACTCAGAGGCCAAAAAATTTTGCAGAGGCAGCTTATTCATCTAGTTTCTCTCATTTACCATCTCCCGAGGTTGATCACTGTTTCGCTTTACTGATGGCTTTAATGCTGTGTTTAAATTATCTACTCCCCACCTTTCTAAGAATCCGCTTGGCGAGACGTGTTCTGCTCTGTTATCTGAGCATAGAATAAGCGCGATACCTATTCCTCTCTCATCATTGACCTTCTTTTCAAACATGGCTCTCAGATTTTTCTATCATATCATAAATCCTTCTCTGCCAAAGCTGCGTGCAAACTCGCTCAATCAGGAGTTTGCCTAGACTGGTTTATTCTCGCCACTGAATTTTGTCATGACGCAAGCTTCCTCTGATTCCTGCGGCTCAGCTTCAGTTATTTTTGGTCTGTTTCATTGTTTCATCTCGGTTTAAAAAGAGGGTCTCTCGAACGGATGGTTCTCAATCCTTTGTTGTCAAAGCTTGCATGTGAACACATCATTATAGAAAAAAAAAACAAAAAAACAAAAACAGAACGTAAATACCTTCAGCAACTCTAACAATATGCTGCTTTAATCTCGTACTCGTTGTCTTCTGCTTATCCGGGACCGGGTCGCGGGGGCAGCAGACTGAGCAGAGACACCCAGAGGTCCCTCACCCCAGACACCTCCTCCAGCTCCTCCAGGGGGAGCCCAAGGCGTTCCCAGGCCAGCCGAGAGACATAGTCCCTCCAGCGTGTCCTGGGCCTCCTCCCGGTGGGACATGCCTGGAACACCTCCCGAGGAAGGCATCCAGTAGGCATCCGGTATAGATGCCCGAGCCACCTCAACTGGCTCCTCTCGATGTGGAGGAGCAGCGGTTCTACTCCGAGCCCCTCCTGAATGGTCGAGCTCCTCACCCTATCTCTAAGGCAGTGCCCGGCCACCCTACGGAGGAAGCTCATTTCAGCCGCTTGTATCCGGGATCTCGTTCTTTCGGTCATGACCCAAAGTTCATGGCCATAGGTGAGGGTAGGAATGTAGACCAACCGGTAAAGTGAGAGCTTCGCTTTTCGGCTCAGCTCTCTCTTCACCACAACGGACCGGCACAGTGCCCCCATTACTGCGGCAGCCGCACCGATCCGTCTGTCGATCTCCCGCTCCATTCTTCCTCACTTGTGAACAAGACCCCGAGATACTTGAACTCCTCCACTTGAGGCAGGAACTCCCCCCCAAACCTGAAGAGGACAAGCCACCCTTTTTCCGTTGAGTACCATGGCCTCTGACTTGGAGGAGCTGATCTTCATCCCAGCCGGTTACACTTGCTGCGAACCGCCCCAGTGCATGCTGTAGGTCTTTGCTAGAGGGGCCAGCAGGACCACCTCATCTGCAAAAAGAAGAGACAAAACCACTGGTCCCCAAACCCAAACCCCCCCCGGGGCCCTTTGGCTGCGTCTAGAAATCCTGTCCATAAAAGTTATGAACAGGACCGGTGACAAAGGGCAGCCCTGCCGGAGTCCAACATGCACAGGGAACAGGTCCGACTTAGTGCCGGCAATGCGGACCAAACTCCTGCTCCGCTCATACAGGGACCGGATGGCCCCTAATAAAGGGCCCCCAATTCCATACTCCTGGAGCACCCCCCACAGGGCATCACGAGGGACACAGTTGAATGCTTTCTCCAGGTCCACAAAACACATGTGGACCGGTTGGGCAAACTCCCATGAACCCTCGAGTACCCTGTAGAGGGTATAGAGCTGGTCCAGTGTTCCACGGCCGGGACGAAAACCACACTGCTCCTCCTGAAGCCGAGGTTCGACTATCGGCTGGAATCTCCTCTCCAATACCCTGGCGTAGGCCTTACCAGGGAGGCTGAGGAGTGTGATCCCCCTGTAGTTGGAACACACCCTCCGGTCACCCTTCTTATGAAGGGGGACCACCACCCCAGTCCGCCAGTCCAGAGGCACTGACCCGACCGCCACGCAATGTTGAAGAGGCGTGTCAACCATGACAGCCCCACAACATCCAGAGACTTGAGGTACTCAGGGCAGATCTCATCCACCCCCAAAGCCTTGCCACCACGGAGCTTTTTAACCACCTCGGTGACTTCAACCCCAAGTCCCCAGCCTCTGTTTCCACCAGGGAATGCGTGATGGCAGGATTGAGGAGATCCTCGAAGTACTCCTTCCACCGCCCGATAATGTCCCCAGTCGAGGTCAGCAGCTCCCCACCCCCACTATAAACTGCTTTAATCTTTTGCGTTATTATTTACCATGAATTAATTTTACCATAAATATTTACAACCCCCGTTTATCTTTGACAGTCTTTCCCTTGAGTGCTTTTACCACGTATTTATTAAATTTGTAACATCGCCTTCTATATTTTCTCCGTACATATAAATTAAATGCATTGCAAATTATTTTAATTGTCTGCAACTTTACTTGGCTTATTATACTAAAACTAGTAAACCTTTGTATTAGCTCCCTCTACCGGGGGGATGTACTTTTAAAAGCAACCTGTTTGCTCCATAGCACATTTAAATATTCATTTATGCATTCATACCAACCTTCTTCCTTTATTAATCAGGCGCTAAGGAACCATTTACTTTTTAATATACGTCTTATCCAAATTTTATCCTGTCTAATCGTGGAGCACACTTTCTTCCGCATCGGGTTGGCGCTGCGTTGTTCAGTTTGAGACAACCGATTTACAGCACCTTCCTGGTTTAAGTGTTTTCAATTTAAGCATTAACTGCATTACTGCCGCAGCAAAATAACTCTTACTAAACAATCTATGTACTGTCAATATAAGTAAGTTCATTACATGGACGTAGCTCTTACCTCCGGCGAATCCTGGCAGACTGTAACTCATAACTCCATCATTTCTGCCAGTCATGTTCCAAGTTTCTAATCCAGTCCTCATGCCCTGTCTCATTTTAAATTTTCAGGTCTTCCGCCGTCTCTGTCCATCAGCCTTTTACCCTACTCCGATTACAAACACTGCTTTTTCTCAGGTCCATCTTTTTCTACTTTCAAACCTTATTTCTTCGCCTGGCAAACTTTGAGAAATTTTGAGCATTGGTTTACATTCAGTCCTAGCTTCATCACTCATTGCTTCAACTTCATCGTTTTAAGCCCCCTACAGTCGGAGCTCTTTTAGCAAGCATCATCTTTCTGAGCCCACTCCGAGCCTTTTCTCTTATTACGCATTAACTTGTCCTAAAAGACATCTCAAAACATTGTCTACCGCAATGCGCATAATTCACCAGGTCGGTCCTTTATTTCTCGCCTTCTGAATCTGGTTAATTCTGTCCCATTTCTGCTAGATTTGGTTTCTTTAGACAAGTTTGCCGCTCTGACCTGTTTTTCCGGTCCCCTCTTCTGCAGAACTGGTTCGGTATATCTTTCCTTTATGATGATGTCGTCACGTCAGCAGATTCCATTCAGTTTTGCACAGACGCAGCTTCGTCCGTGGTTTTTGGGGGAATTCTTCAGGGTGCATGGTCCGCTGCCATCTGGCCACTTTCTTTCCCCAATCTGAACCATCAGCCTTTATGAGATAATCTCCATCTCTATTGCATGCTGCGCCTGGGGCAACTAATGGAGGGAACTCATAGCCGCTTTATGCGACAATGCAGCCGTAGTCAAAGTAACTAAAGGCCTGCTCCTCTTTTAAGTCAATCATGCCAGATACCATCTCGAAGACCTGATACTCAACTAAATTCATTCCTCTATTCCAATCAGCTAAATATTATTGTAATTCAGGCTTGGCTCCCTCCGCTCAAGTCTGATTCCTTCGCTTGGTAAACTTTTTCAAACTTTTGCATCGCTCATAATACTCCTCTTTACCCCGTTTGCATTGCTACCATCTTAGCTTTTATTACTTATTGCTACGATGTCCGACATTTCAAACTCCCTTTAAGAGTCTATTAGCCGACATAAACTTCTCTTCTAAGGGCCACTTTTCGAACCTATTCCAAGCCTTTTCTCAAATCATTCCATGAAACTTTTACTCTAAGGTCTAATAAAATCATAGCATTCCTGAGCAGATCCAAGGAGACTTATCACTCTTCCCATCTTAAGTTCTTCTCTCAGTTCTCCGTTCAGGCCCTTCTTCATCTTACTTAAAATTTCTTCTCTCCAGCGCCTGGCTTTTAGCTTTTATAGCTTCCTTAGAATTTACTAGCCCATCAAGCTCATGCGATTCTGCTAGAGTCCTAACCACTCCTCATCCAAAGTTCTATCCTGATTATTTTAAAATTCATCTTAAATATTCTAAAAGAAGGTCTTTGCTTTTATCTTCATTGCTCCTTTTAATGGTCCATCCTGCCCTTTTCATGTCATGTAAAATTCTCCATCAAATCGCAAACTCATTTCGAATCAGGGCGGCCTCTACAGCTGCCTCACTGGGAGTTTCGATTTCGTCACTCCAACAACTCGGCCGCTGGTCCTCCTCAGCGTTCTCTTCATATGTCTGTCCTGACCTCCAATCTGTTTTATCCACTCAAAGATTTATCAGTTCTCTGGTAAGAACTCTCACAATTACTGGTGGTGGTCGGCCTTATCCAATACTGTCCTTTAGCTAGATCAATTATTAATCTTCCTTCTCTATTCCTGGTTCTCTTATGTAACCATTTTAAATTTGCATAATTTATTCTCCTATTTCAATTAGTTTACCATGTTTTTAGACAGTTTATTCCAGTTTTCTCTCTTTCAGATGCACCTGATCTCTGCCACTGGCAGGCAATTCCAACCAGCCTCGTCATGCTCCTCATTCAGCCTCTTCAGGCCCATCAGTCTACGCTATTGGCAAGTGTATCATAATATGCTTTGTCCACACTCCTCCTCACCCAATCCTCTCCCAGGGCATCACTTTTAAAGACCCTCTGCATGGAAAACACCGCTCTTCTGCTGAGCTTCGACCCTCCTCCACCCCTTCTCCACCATGGGCTCCCAACTCCTTCCATACCAAGGCCTATGCCACCACCAGGATCGGATCCCAGGGGGTAAGACGTACCTAATCATAATCCTAAGATGTTTATTCAAACCTATTTCATCCTCGGCATTTACGTCTTCCTCAGGGGTCCGAGCACCAAAGAAATAATCTTTCATTAATAAATTCTTTAACCTGCTTCTTGTTGTCTCTCCATTATGTGAGTCTTTCCAGGTTGAATTGAATTATTTACATATGGCATGTCAAAAATCAATGGAAAAAACTTTACTGGCATTACAGCAATCAAACTCTTCTTATAATTGCTGAACGAGCCTTATGCATGTTCCCAATAGTATTCTGATGATTTATCCTTTGTGAAGAGCTCCAAGCCATCGCCCTAATCTTTGGCTCCTACCACAGACTCTCTAGTGAGAAAAAATGGAAGTTGGCTTTCTTCTTCCTTCATTACAGCCATCTAAGCCTTATTTGTATGTATAATTAATTTGATTTTAATTCACAAAGTAATGTTCAGTATGAGTGCAACAAACTAGAATGTTTACATTTAGAAGAGACACAGTAAAGTATGTCAGACAGGTTTAAGTTTTTCAGAAAAAGACAAACATCTAAATACTTTACAGTTATGGTTCATATAGCATAAAACTGAGATAAAATGTATAGGGATTTTGGTTTTACTTTAATATAAACATACTCTTCATGATTATTGATATGACAATAATTTATTTTCCCTCAGGGTTCATGGAGCACGCACAGATGTCTGGGGTCATCTGTCTGCTTTCCAGAGTATATGCAGTATATATGTTTCCTCCTGACAAGCTAAGTATAGGAAGACGTATTAAGCAGACTGAGTTTAAAGATGCAGAGGTCCATTGTTAACTCCAGGGATTACAGGGGCAGTGGCAGTTGGAAGTAATACAATGTTAGGCATAAATAATTTAAATCAACATGAAATCAGTACATGGTGTTTTGATGTCTGTAAGGACTTTAACAGATGCACAGGTTAACTGGTTTATTAGAGATGACTCCATGACAACGACCCACTTCTGCTTTCAGTACTCTGAGTCCTGAATGAGGCTGTCATTCTCCCTGTAGGCGAAGCAACATGGGAAGATGCCGATATTCCCTGCACAGTGTCCCTCCAGCCATTCCTCGTTGACTACATGGAAGCATGAAAAGAAACACACTAATGGTGAATACTGAAGAGGAAACAACATGAAAACATACAAAAAGAGGATTCAACTTGATTCCACAGCGTTTTCTCAATGTGGCATTAACCTGCAGGGTCTCACCTTCACCCAGGACATCAATGGTATCTCCTTCACTGAATTCTAAATCCTCCGGGCCCTGGGCATCATAGTCATACAGCGCCACCATCTGGTAGAGAATGTTACGGTTTGCCATTGGGTCTTCCCTCTAGGTACAGAGACAAAATTGTATTGGATTGTACTAGATAATCAGTGGCAAGTATTATATTGAATAATTGGTTAAATAGATGGTACACATGTTTAAAAAAACTTGAGAATTCATTTGTTTTACTGCTTCCTTTCAGCAACCCAGGGTTCAGACCAGCAAGCAGGGTCGTAGTTTAACACTCTCTGCAGCTTCTGTACTGCTACCCACCCATTACCATATTAAGACAGTGTCTCACCCACGGCCAAAATTGAATAGTCAGTCAGTCATTTTCTACCGCTTATTCCATAGTGGGTCGCGGGGGAGCTGGTGCCTATCTCCAGCAGTCTATGGGCGAGAGGCAGGCAAAATTGAATAGATTAAATGTGGCTTACTGAACATAAGATCTCTCTCTTCAAAGACTTTGCTAGTTAGTGACCTGATTTGTGACAATCAGATTGATTTATTTTGCCTCACAGAAACCTGGCTGCAGCAAGAGGATTATGTTACTATAAATGAGTCAACTCCTTCTAATTATTTAAATTTTCACATTCCTCGAAATACTGGGCGAGGAGGAGGAGTAGCAACCATCTTTCAGTCCGATTTATTGACTAGTCCCAGATCAATTAATAGCTACAACTCTTTTGAATATTTAATCCCTAGTTTTCCTCATCCAAATTGCAAAGCACTAAAACCACTTCTGTTTGTTGTTTTGTACCATCCACCAGGCCCTTACACTCAATTTTTAGATCAGTTCTCAGACTTCTTATCTAATTTAGTCTTAAATACAGATAAGGTTATTATAGTGGGGGATTTTAACATTCATGTTGACACTGAAAGTAATAGCCTAAATATAACCTTTAATGCTATCTTAGACTCAATTGGCTTTACTCAAAACATTAAAAAACGTACCCTCCTTTGTCTTCATTCTCTGGACCTTGTGCTGACATATGGCATTGAGTGTAAAGACATAACAATATTTTCTCATAACCCTGACCTGTCTGACCATTTTTATTAACCATTTTTTAATAACCTGGGTATGCAAATCTACTCTGCATACCCAGAACCAGAACCAAACATGGAGAAGCAGCTTTTAGTTCTTATGCTCCACTAATCTGGAATAAACTCCCAGAAAACTGTAAAAGCGCAGAAACCCTAAGTTGCTTTAAATCAAGATTAAAAACTTATTTGTTTAGAGTGGCCTTTGACTGTGCCATCTAAACTTTATTAGTGAAGTTTTCAGTCCAGTTTTCCTTTCATTTTCTTATCCATTATTCTATTCTCTTTATTTTATTTTTTTAAATTACCTCTGTTTAATTTTCTGTATCATTGTATTGTTCTATCTTATGTACAGCGCCTTGAGTGCCTTGTTGCTAAAAAGCGCTATATAAATAAACTTGACTTGAGTTTAATTTAACCGAGTACTCCACACCTGAAAGAAAATTTCATTATAGTAGATCATTATCAGACAATGCTGTAACAACCTTTAAAGAATGTGTTCCACTTTTAATTTCCTCATTATCACAGAAAAACACAGTGGAGGGCAATAATTCTGTTTCTGCCCCTTCACAAATTGATTCTCTTGTTCATAGTGTTACTTCATCATTGCGTGATGCATTAGACAATGCAGCCCCCTTGAAAAAGAAGGTAATTATTCATAGGGGGCAGGCTCCTTGGTTTAATTCAGAGCTGCGTACTTTAAAGCACAATATTAGAAGGAGAGAAAATGGCACTCTACACACCAAGAGGATTCCTACTTAAGCTGGAAAAATAGCCTACTGTTGTATAAAAAGACACTTCGCCAAGCTAGAACAGCTTATTTCTCATCATTAATAGAAGAGAACAAGAATAATCCTAGGTTTCTCTTTAGTACAGTTGCTAAACTTAGAGTCATAGCTCTGTTGAGCCATCCATTCCCTTAGCTCTCAGCAGTCATGACTTTATGGGATTCTTCCTAAATAAAATTGATTCTATTAAAAAGAAAATCTTTGACGTACTCCCGAAAATGATTACTTCATCCTCAGCAAGTGAGACAACATTGGAAGTAACTGTAGAACCTGATCTTTGTTTGGACTGTTTTGATCCTGAGGAGCTTCCTTAGTTATCAGAAATATTAGCTTCATCTAAACCTTCAACTTGTATGTTAGACCCAATCCCAACCAAATTATTTAAGGAAGTGTTTCCTCTGATTACCAGCCCCATTTTTGATATGATTAATGTATCCTCCCTTAAATGGATATGTACCACAAGCTTTTAAGGTAGCTGTAATTAAACCTTTGCTTAAGAAACCTTCGCTTGATCAAGATGACTTAATAAATTACAGACCGATATCCAATCTTCCATTCTTATCTAAAATTCTTGAGAAAATAGTTGCTAATCAAATGTGTGAGCATTTACACAGCAATGATCTGTTTGAAGAGTTTCAGTCAGGCGTCAGAGCTCATCATAGCACTGAAACAGCTCTGCTGAAAGTCACTAATGATATTCTTCTAGCCTCAGATAATGGACTTGTTATGGTCCTGTTAGATCTCAGTGCTGCAATTGATACAGTCGATCACAATATTCTCTTAGAAAGGCTGGAATATGCTGTAGGGATTTAAACCAGCGCTAGGCTGGTTTAAATCTTATTTGTCTGACAGATTCCAGTTTGTTCATGTAAATGATAAATCATCTTTAAACTCCAGGGTTAATTGTGGAGTACCACAGGGTTCAGTACTTGGGCCAATTCTCTTTACTATATATATATATATATATATGCTTCCAATAGGTCAAATTATCAGGCATCATAGAATATATTTTCACTGTTACGCTGATGATACTCAGTTTTACTTATCCATGAATCCTGATGAGCCCAACCAGTTAGATAGACTACAAGCATGTCTTGAAGACATAAAAACTTGGATGACTTTAAATTTTCTGCTTCTAAATTCAGACAACACAGAAGTTGTCGTCTTTGGACCGAAGTCTTTAAAAAAGAAACTGTTTAGTCAATCACTTAACCTAGATGGCATTAAATTGACCTCCGATAATAAAGTAAAAAACCTTGGTGTTATTTTTGACCAGGACATGTCATTTAAATCCCATATTAAACAGGTTTCTCGGATTCCTTCTTTCACCTCCGGAACATTGCCAAAATTAGAAATATCCTATCCAGGAGTGACGCTGAAAAAACTAGTCCATGCATTTGTTACTTCAAGGCTGGACTATTGTAATTCTTTACTATCAGGATGTCCACAAAATGCATTTAAAAGCCTTCAGCTGATTCAAAATGCTGCAGCAAGAGTTCTGATGAAAATTAAAAAGAGAGATCATATTTCCCCTACTTTAGCTTCCCTTCATTGGCACCCTGTTAAATCCAGTATAGAATTTAAAATTCTCCTTCTCACATATAAAGCCCTTAATGATATAGCAGATTTCTGATTGTTCCATACGTTCCTAACAGAGCACTTCGTTCTCAGACTGCAGGTTTACTGGTGGTTCCTAGAGTCTCTAGAAGTAGAATGGGAGGCAGATCCTTTAGTTATCAGGCTTCCCTCCTGTGGAACCAGCTCCCAGTTTTAGTCCGTGAGGCAGACACCCTGTCTACTTTTAAGGCTAGGCTTAAAACTTTCCTTTTTGATAAAGCTTATAGTTAGAGTGGCTTAGGTTATCCTGAGCTATCTTCCTTATTTTTACCTCCGTCTTCTTCCCTCCCTGTTGGATGGAGTAAGGGGGAGTCAGGTTAAGCCTAAACCGGCTCAGTTATGGTTGAGGTGCAAACACACCCTCCATTTCTGCTACCTGTATGACCCCTTCTCTTTTCCAATGGTTATGGTCAATCTGACAGAGAGAGGTATCCCAGTCGTTGTGGTTTTTAGTATAACAATGGCCATCAGTGGGCTCTAGATGGACAAACTGTCTACTTTTAAGGCTAGGCTTAAAACTTTCCTTTTTTATAAAGCTTATAGTTAGAGTGGCTTAGGTTATCCTGAGCTATCTCTGTAGTTCTGCTGCTATAGGCTTAGGCTGCTGGAGGACATAATGACCACTTTCACCCTCTTCGCTACATTCTCACACTACTCTCCAATTTTACATTATTTGCTGTTATTTCAACTTTTAACTTTGTTCTCTCTCTTTTCTCTTCCTAGAAGCTACACCTGGCCTGACTCTGTGTCTACCTGTTACACCTTTCTGGAGAGGGGCATCGTCCGAGCTTCTGCTGGCAACAACTTAATGCTCACCCTCTACCGATGATCCACATGGCCCTGTCTTTCAGTGTTTAACCCTTTCTCTCTCCTAGACATGGCAGTTGACTGAGATTCTACTGTGACTAACTCTATGTGCTCTCTTTCAGACTTCTACCTTGAAAACTGGCTCAAAGTTTATCTGTTCTTTCTTTCTAGGTGAAACGACTAAAGAAGCTACATCCATTAACATTTACTTTTCCTTTCCATAGAAAGTACTCCTGTATCAGTGCTTCTTTGTTCTCTTTGTGTCTCTGCTCTGTTCTCTCTAACCCCCAGTCGGTTGTGGCAGATGGCCGCTCATACTGAGCCTGGTTCTGCTGGAGGTTTCTTCCTGTTAAAAGGGAGTTTTTCCTCTCCACTGTCGCTACATGCATGCTCAGTATGAGGGATTGCTGCAAAGTCAACGCCACTGACTGTCCACTGTCTCTTCATGCTCATCCGGGAGGAGTGAATGCTGCAAGTCACTGACTCGATGCAATCTGCTGGGTTTCCTTAGACAGCAAAATTTTTTATCCAATTTGAATAAATAACTGAATCTGACTGGACTGTTCAATGGTTAGGATTAATTGGAATGTATGTACCTGACTTTTGTGAAGTGCCTTGAGATGACGTGTTGTGAATTGGCGCTATATAAATAAACTGAATTGAATTGAATTACTGACAAAAAAATCAAGAAATAAAAAAATAACTGCCCTGATTTTTTACTCCCATTAGAAAATCATGTTTTCAACAGATTACAGGGCCAGCAAGTGTTGCACCCCTTCACGTTTTCCACATTTCTTTATGTTACAGACCTTCTTTAAAAGTCACTGGAATATAGTTTTCTACATAAAATCTACATAAAACAGTCCATAATGGCAAAGTGAAAACATGTCCTCAGACATTTTGGTAATTTTATAAAAATATAAACATTTAAACATAAGTGGCTTAATATTTTGTTGAACCCCTTTAGCATAAAAACCTGCCTGATTCTAGGGTATGTCTCTAGAAGCTTGCTACAGCATGATGCTGCCATCACCGTGTTTCACGGTGTGGTATTTTAGATCAAATAGTTCTATTTTGGATTAATCTGACTAGAGAATCTTGTTACTCCTGGTCCGCCAATCCTCTAAGGATATTTTAGCTACTATTAAAGCAGGCTTAGTGAGCTTTTGGTGTGGAATTGCTTCGCTCTGAGGACTCTACCAACCTTCCGGATGGTTCTTCTAGAAGTTAACACTAAAACACTAAGTGACCATTGGTCTCTGAGTCCCTTCTCTGATCAAGTCCAGTCTTCCATGATTTTGGTCAGGCAGGCAAATCTAGTGAGGGTCCTAGTTGTTCTAGCACAAATAATGGAGATCACAGTGCTTTTTAGGGCATTCAAAGCTGCCAAATGTTTTAAGTATCCTTCCCCAGACCTGTGCTTTGACACGATCCAATCTCGGAAGCCTAAAATAAATTATTTTACTTGATTGCTTGGTTTCTGCTTTGATTTACCCTGTTATCTGTGAGAACTTGAAGGGGTCCCAACCCAGTTTGTAGAAACATCTGCAGGATAATAAGTGGAAATCAGATGCGCCTAAGTTTGATAATGTGTCATACTGAAGGGTGTAAATACTTATTAACATATTCTTTTTAATTGTTCAATTTTTTTTATAAATGAATAAATATTTCAGAAAACATTTTCACAGTCCACCTGAACTTCGACCATGACAAGGATATAAACTATAAGACCCCCTGCATGTCTTACCTGGCACCACAGGGTGACTCTGCCAACCTCAGCCACTTCCTGCACAAAGTGGGCCAGCTCCATCTCTTCGGGCAGAGGCTTCAGCACTCGGGATCCATGCTGTTTATGTCTGATGGGAGGGAAAGAGAGGAAAAAAGGAGAAGCTATGAAGTACAAGGAAAGCCGTGGACAAACAAAAAGATGAGGGAAAATAATTAAGATCAGATATATAAAGTCCCTGAAACAACAACTGTCAAGAAATTTTTCCAGCTGCTATAATGAAGTAAAGGAGTTTGGATGTGAAGAATGTTTGTACCTGAGCCGCAGCTGAGATGCTGAATGACCCACTTTCTCTGCAATTTGTTCCTTCAGTTCATGGTATGGTGTGTCCAGTGGGACAGACAGAGTTATGTTGTAGGTGTAGTGGACCTTCACCACCACAGATCCTGCCTCTGCTCCCTGAGGAGAACCAGTCTGCTTAGAGGAACAGAACAAAAACATATAAAACGAAATTATTCGGTTCAGTTTTAATCTGATAGTTTTCTAATGCATTCTTGCTGAGAATTTCAGCTGCAAAAACCAAATACAGTTGGTCCAATATGAAGTAGCCACAAGCTGTCCAACCTGTCTCACTGCATTAGCTCATGTCTTTTAAATCAACTTTGGGGATTATCAGAGTTTTAGTTACTATTAAGTTTAGATTCTGCTAAATGAGTTTCAGACAAACTTTGAACTTTTGTTTTTGTGAAAAATGTTTGTTTAGAAAAGATCACAATCACATCAAGATAACAAATAAAAAGAAACTGCATGTAACAGGCTCCTTTTTTGTGCATTCATTTTCTACTAATAATGTAAAATAAAAAATAATCGGACACAAAAATCATGCATAAAAGCGAAATAAACATAAATAATGAAAAAGAATAATACAAGAACATTTATTCATCCATTCATTGTCTTCCGCTTATCCAACATCGGGTCGTGAGGGCAACAGGTCCAGGAGGGATCCCGAGCTTTCCCCAGCGACATCCTCCACCTCATTCTCATCCCAAGGCGTTCCCAGGCCAGACGGGATATATAGTCCCTCCAACGAGTTCTGGGGCTTCCCCAGGGGTTCCACCCAGTGGGATTGTCGTTGTCGTCGTCTTCCGCTTTATCCGGGAGCGGGTCGCGGGGGCAGCAGACTCAGCAGAAACACCCAGACGTCCCTCTCCCTAGCCACCTCCTCCAGCTCCTCCGGTGGGAGCCCAAGGCGTTCCCAGGCCAGCCGAGAGACATATCCAAGATCGGGTCGTGAGTGGGATGTGCCCGGAAAACCTTAAAAGGGAGGCCCCCAGGAGCCATCATAATCAGATCCCCAAACCACCTCAACTGACTCCTTTTGATTCAGAAGAGCAGTGGCTCTACTTCAAGTTCCACCCGGATGACGGAACTCGTCACCCTATCTCTAAGGCAGAGTTAGCCACCCTACGGAGGAAGCTCATTTCAGCCTCTTGTATTGGGGATCTTGTTCTTTTGGTCATTATCCTTATCTCATGACCATAAGTGAGTGTCAGAGCGTACACAGGCCGGTAAATCGAAATCTTCGCTTTGTCTGAAAATATTTTGGTTTTCAGACAATTCTAAATTTTTCTTTCTTTGTTTGATTGATTTACTTGTCTGCTTAAAGACTGAACCCATTTGCATCATATTTAGCTAAAAACACTTGACTCTAGAATGCATAGTAGCCTTCTTTATTCATTCTTTAGGTAATATAATGCCTACAACAACAACAAAGGTAACAAAGAGGCTCCACAGATTTCCTCTCTGACCACAAACACCTGTGATCTCCTTGGAAACTGATTCAGCTGTGACCTGTAACACTGTACCCTTTGTTCAAATACTAGTTTCTTTTTTTTATCGATTAATTAAGTAATCAGGTTATCAAATAAGAAAGACACTGAAAAAATTAACTCCATTCAGGTCACAGACAGAAAAATTATATTTATTTGTAGCATCTCCTGCTTTACTGAATGTTCTTGTGACATAATTGGGACATATCAATATTCCTTTGCCTAAGATTCTCTGAGAAAGCAAGCTCTTCTCAAGTCAGCAATAATCCATCTATTTTTAGATCAGACATAAAAGAAAGAAAGCAAAGTCATTGGTACATGTGAGTGTGCGTGCGCGCGTGTGTGTTACCTGGTTGCTCACTGCGTTGGCTGTGTATCTGGGGGGCCCTGAGGCTGGTGGCGGTGTGTAAGTGGAAGTATTGTGGGATGGAGGTGGAGTATCTGTGGATAGTCTCACTGCAGGGAAAACAAAGTGAGGCCACAGCCTGACTAAAATGAGTCTGACAGCAGATATTTTACGTATGGATATTACAATAAACAAAATGTAAAGCATTGTAGTTGTGGGTTCCACCCTCAGGAAGCAACTCTTAGACAAGTATCAAAAACATGCAACTTACTTCATCAGCCATTACTCTTGCATAACCAAAACATAGCACAGTGTTGAAGCTGTGCACCACTACTTTATGGCACTTTTAGCCTCTTTCCACTATCCATACATTTTAGGATTCATTTTAAATGCCTTGTATTTGCTTTTAAAGCCCTTCTTGGTCTTGCTTCATCATCTGCTCCACCCTTATACACCCACCTGTTCTCTCAGGTCAGAAGATCAGGTGCTCTTGAATGAGCAAAGACTGAGTGGAAGCTTAGGAGGTGCATGCATGTTCAACTGCAGCGTCTAAGATGTGGAATGTTCTACCACTACAAATTAGACATGCCTCTTCTAATTCTGTTTTTACATTACTTCTTAAATCTAATCTCTTTGTTCTGGTCTATGAAATACCACATATATGTTAATAATACTCAATTTTATTGTCCATGTTGACTTTATCTCTTTAATTCAGCAGCTCCTCTTACCCCTGTTTTGTGTTTCTAAATTATCATTTTTGTATTTTATGCTTTGCCTGGTTTTATCCTTCTAGTTAATTTTATTTTAGTGTCTTTTATTTGTTCTTCTGTGGTCCTGTGTTGTTTTTTAAAGTGCTGGATTAGGGGTACTCGTACCCCTACGTGAGCATGTTGCAGGGGGTAGGTGGAAATATTCAATATTTTATTTCCAAGATGACAGTTAAATATCATCAGTTAGTAGAGATAATTATTGGATATGTGACGCTTTATTAGGACCCAGGTGTAAAATACACCAAGCTTTTATCAACCAAAAGCGCAAAAAACACACAATAAAACAACTACAGGTGGGAAAGACTAGAGCAGGGGTCACTCCGCTACTGGGAGGGAGAGAGAGAGAGAAAACTAACAGCTGTTTCCACTCTGCCAATCTTTCAAAGCTTGTTGAGGACAAGCAATGTCAGGTGTCTCATTAAAGCTCAGTTAAATGATGAAAACAAAGTAAAACTGATATAGTGAGCCTGAATATTGTTTTTTTTAAGTGTTTTGTTGCTGATTTATCAGGTTTAAATGTCTGTTTATTGGGGACTTGTTCAAAAGAGCTCCAGTTTTTGTTATAACAAAATCAGGTTTAACATTTATGTTTATTTTGTGTTTATTTAGATTACTTGATCACCTTCACGGAAACATAGTTATCTTTATGTTTGAGCTGAAAAGAATAAAATGCCTAGGAACTAAATATTGAAGTTAACGAGATTAAATAAAATGATTTTAATTTATTAATTATTTGTTGTACATTCTATTTTTGCTAACACGTTTGACAGAGAGCAGCGTTTCCCCTACCATTATCCAATGGGGCGCCCCGGTAGAAATAGCCTACTACATTTTCACAGCTGAAGTCACTCATTTTATTAGATTACGTCGTGAGCGATTTTTGTCCCTGCATTGTCGTTAATCTACTTTCTGTGGCCAAACTTGACAAAACCTGTACGAAAAAACACTCCTCATACTCTGTCACCAACGCTGACGCTGACACATTGATTGACATGCACTCTAGAAAGCGGGCCAGGGTATCAGTGGTTTTTAAAAGTGTCGAATTTCGTTTTGATGGCAGTACTTCCTCTCCTGCAAGTAGCAGCAGGGCTAACTCACTTACGGTACATATGGCGAAGCGTTTCATGCCCTGGCCCTGACACGCAGCTAAAGCCCAGTCACCACCCAGTAAAAGGTTATGACCTAGGTTGGCTGTTGGATGTGAAAAATTCCCCTTGGCTCTATAAGACTGAGCTTGGTAATTAAATACATACATGGTGGTTATATAAAGAAAGAGAACAGAGAACGAGAGAGAAACAGATAAAAGATGTGATAAAGAGAGAGACAGAAAGATGGAGAAATTAAATGGAGAGACAGTTAAAAACGTTTTAGAAATAACACAGTAGAGTAACAAAGAACATTTTACAGTTTTTTTTTCCATAGGAATGTTCTGTCAAATATGTAGACAGCTTAAACAGGCCATTCCTTCGTATAATTATATATATAATATATATATATATATTATATATATATATATATATATACTGCTCAAAAAAAATAAGGTAACACTCAAAAAAAACACATCCTAGATCTGAATGAATGAAATATTCTCATTGAATACTTTGTTCTGTAAAAAGTTGAAGGTGCGAAAAAAAATCACAAAAAAAATCATCAAGGAAATCAAATTTTTTTAACCCAATGGAGGCGGGATTGGAGTCACACAAAAAAATTAAAGTGGAAAAAACCAATAAAAGCCTGATCCAACTTTGATGTAATGTCCATAAAAACAAGAAAAAATGAGGCTCAGTATTGTGTGTGGCCTCCATGTGCCTGTATGACCCCCAAAAACGCCTGGACATGCTCCTGATGAGACGGGGTGTCCCCTGGGGGATCTCCCCAGACCTGGACTAAAGCATCCCCCAAAACTCCTGTGGTGCAACGTGACGTTGGTGGATGGAGCGAGACATGATGTCCCAGATGTGCTCAATCGGATTCAGGTTTGGGGAACGGGCGTGTCAGTCCATAGCTTCAATGTCTTCATCTTGCAGGAACTGCTGACACACTCCCCCCCCCCCCCCCCCCCCCCCCCCCCCCCCCCCCCACGTGAGGTCTAGCATGTCCTGCATTAGGAGGAAAAACCCCCAGGGCCAACTGCACCACCATATGGTCTAAAAGGGGGTTTGAGGCTCATCTCGGTACCTAATGGCAGTCAGGCTACCTCTGGCGAGCACATGGGGGGTTTTGTGGCCCTCCAAAAAAAACCCACCCAACCCATTACTGACCCACTGCCAAACCGGTCATGCTGAAGGATTTGCAGGCAGCAGATCGCTCTCCATAGTGTCTCCAGACTCTGTCACGTCTGTCACATGTTGCTCAGTGTGAACCTGCTTTCATCTGTGAAGAGCACAGGGGCCAGTGGCGAATTTGCCCAATCCTGGTGTTCTCGGCAAAGCCAAGCGTCCTGCCGGGTTTGGGGGAGCAAAACCCCCATTTTTGGACGTCGGGCCCTCATACCATCCTCATGGAGGCGGTTTTTAACACATCCCCATTTGGGGGTTGCTGGAGGCTTTTTCCTACGGCCTGTTCCACGTCTCCTGGTGTTACTGGCGTTCTCCTGGTAGCAGCTCCAGGCTCTGGGGGCCACTACGCTGACAGACACAGCAAACCTTCTTGCCACAGCTCACATTGATGTGCCATCCTGGATGAGCTGCACTACCTGAGCCACTTGTGTGGGTTGTAGAGTCCGTCTCATGCTACCACGAGTGTGAAAGCACCACCAACATTCAAAAGTGACCAAAACATCGGCCAGAAAGCATAGGAACTGAGAAGTGGTCTGTGGTCCCCACCTGCAGAACCACTCCTTTATTGAGTGTGTCTTGCTAATCGCCAAAGATTTCCCTCTGTTGTGAAATTAATTGTCAATCAGTGTTGCTTCCTAAGTGGACAGTTTGATTTCACAGAAGTTTGATTTACTTGGAGTTAAATTGTGTTGCTTAAGTGTTCCCATTATTTTTTTGAGCAGTGTATATATATATATATATGCCTTCTGTCAAACCTGCCACCCCCAAGATCAAAATCCTAGGGGAAAACTGAATGAAAATAGCTCAGGAGGTACACAAGTCAAGAAAGGTTGGGTGGGAACCACTGCTCAAGAGGATACAATTTGCCGTGTCTTTCTTCTGGATTAAGTCATTAAAAGATCTACTGCTGCTAATACTACTGCTGCTTTGTTTCCTTTTCTTTAATAGAGAACATCTGTTTTTTTGTGTGTCTGTTCTGTCTTTTCAAACTCCCAGTTCTCACCCAACTGAGAAATTAAAGTCTCTACTGAAATTTTGGAGTTTAAGACCAGCATGAGTGTGAGTTTTACCTTGAGGAGGAGCTGTAGAGATTGGTTGTGTCTGTGGGCGGCTTGGTGGCTTGAGTTCTGGTGGGAGAGGGATCCCACTGGGAAAGAGCTGTTGAAAAAGCCAAGATAGGTGAAACAGGATTAGACTTATTGAATTGCATCAGATTCATCTCTCATCAGAAAATCTGGATCTGTTAAAACATTCCCGTGCTGTTATGGACAATCTTTGAAAACATGGAAGGTCTACACTAGATACTGGTTAAGGAGCATGAAATGTGATGGTCAGAGCATTAATGAGCATCTATAAGACGGACAAACTTTACATTCTCCTTTTTGTTCTTGGATTTCTTGAAATCTGCAGGTTCAAGGAGTGACACTGGCAGGAGTCCTCTCTGAAACCACAAGAGCCAAGATCAGAACTGCCCAGAATGATCAGAGTGAATTTAAGCCCAGAATTTTTCACAGCCTTGGCAGATTTAGACTTAAGTTATTTTAATGAAACTATGTCAAATAAGTATGTATGTTGAAAAATCCATTTATGTTTTTATTTACATTTCATTAAAAAGACGCATGTCCAGAATTATTTATTCTATATTCACTAATCAGTGTAAAAATCTTTATCGGCATTACACAGATCAAACCCTTCTTATATTTACTGAGCAGATTGTTGCATGTGTCCTCTTGAAGACTTGAAAAAGCAGTCATCAGTATGCACTGAGCATTTTTAAGTACCTTTTGACAATAATTGTTGTGCGCTATATAAACAAACCAAGTTGAACTGAATTGAGTAGAGAAACGAGGGGTTTCTCTAGGGACAAACAAAAACTACCTCCAGAGACCCTTACAGGTTTGTCTTTACCTGTCCATCATGTATGACATTTATCATTCCATCTCTGTCCTCCTCTCCAAATAAAAACACCTTGGCCCCTCCGGGCACGGTCAGCTGTCCTGGGCCCCGAGCCATGTAAGGAGCTCGCACACGCATGTATCGGGACACCCTAACGTATAAGACACACACACACACACACACACACACAACGATTGCTTTATTATGTTATTTGGTTCTGAAGAGGTATTACCCTCACAACTCAGATTAATATTTTTGCAGGATGATGGGAAAACTTACTGAGCTTCATCTGTCTTGGGTTCATAGAAACCAGGTTTCTGTGTAGAAAGCAGAGTTGCACCATTGACTGACTGACTGACTGACAGACAGACAGACTGAAGTGTCTTCAGACTTAAAGATTTACCTGGTGTCTCAGAGGTTCAAAGCCTCCAAAGTCATCATTAGGAAACATAGAAGAAATCACCTGTTGATCACAACATCAAACAGTCAATGAGTGTCCAGGTATTCAAACTTGATTAAAATCTCATTTCTAATTATCTGATATTTTCATAACTGTGAAATCATTTCATTACTTAACAGTCATTAAATACAGAATACATTTCTGTGGGGAACATGTGCCGTGAAACCTTTCACCCCTGAGAAGACCCAGTCAGTTGGTTTTAAGTGTCTACTGAACTTGCTTTTATTGTAATATTCTTAGGTATTCACAGTACTTCTAAAGTACTGTGAAAACAGAAAGTTTGGAGCCATTTATTATTTATATTTAACTTCCAGACAGTCAGATTCCCATTTGGACTTTTAGGGTACTTCGGATGATTTTTCATTCATATTTAGTCCTATAGCTCGATGTTCAATATGTACTATATCTTTTTCACCCCACAGATAGTACCACTAGCTCAGGACCTCTCTGTTCTGCAGTGTTTCCCAATAAATCAACTGCTGTCATTGACTGGGTACACTCAGTTTTTCTCACTATAAAGTCATTCTTTGTTTCTCAGTTTAACTAAGTTCAAAGGAAGTACCTTCTGTGTGGCAGATGACCACTAATACTAAGCTCGGATCTGCTGGAAGTTTATTCCTGTTAAAAAGGAATTGTTCCTTTTCACTATTGCCAAATGCTTGCCCAGGCTTGGCAGCAAAATTAATGACTTGATGCAATCAGCTGATGCGATTTATTCAAATAGACAAATTCAGGGAATGAGTCAGAGTTCTGTCCAAACATGCCAGGCAGTTTGACAAATAACTAATGTTCAGTTGGATCTTTTGGCTTTTTGTTCTTACAAAGACACAACTTGTTCCCATGCCTTGAATCCAGAAAACCACAATAACAGGTTTGCAGATTAAAAATGGGATTTAGCTTCATCTATGTGATTCCTAACAAAAACTATTTGCTGAAAATAGGACTTCAAATGGGACTAATGCATCTATTTTGATGACAGATTGTGCATATCTAATATTCCCCTAAGGGACACATCACCTTTGCTTTCCCCAGGAAGTCTTTTTGCTGCAGTTGTTCAATTTCCTGTTTCCTGGGACGAAACACCAACCCCTCTGGTACCAGCAGAGGATTCAGGACCTCCCTCCTCTGGTTTCAAAAGCACAAAGATGTGTGCTAACATCAGCATGTAAAATCATAACATACAAAGCACAGTTATTTAGGCACAGTTAAGTCCAAAATTACTCATACCCCTGGCAAAGTCAGTTTTAAAATCATTTCAGTTCAAGTGAGAAGTTTGTTTCTGATAGAAAAAGGAGTATCAGTTTTTAAAACAAATTTATCAGTTTTTATTTACATTTTATTTAGAAAACCCTTTTATTAGGTTGGAAGGCTTTCTTGCCATGCCCCTAATGCTTTGCTACCTCCATAGATTCTCTGTCAGTTGTAAATCGGAACTCTGCTGCAGCCACTTCTAATCATTTATGATGAATTTATTTAAAAGTATATCAGACCTCTGAATCTTTGAAAAGAACGAAAAAAGAAGTAACGAAATATTTGAATAGACTGCAAAACTAGTCAAACTTTGGTTGTTGAAGCTGCTTTGTACCACTACAAACTGACTGACAATAGATTCCCAGAGCTTTGGAATTAGTAAAGAGTATAGATGGAGCCAAATGAAACAGATTTTCATTTTGACGTATTTTGACACATATTGCCAAAATGTCAAAACGCCAAATTTCCATGTTGATGATGCTGGGCTGTAACGTATGTGAAAGATTTTTAGGGCCCTAGTTTTAAGATGGGATGTAGCCACACAGTATGAGCAATAAAAGTAAGCTGTGCTATTTTTCTCTGCACAGTGAATGTGGAACTAAAAGGATCGAGAGAAGCAATTTCATCATTTATCTGCAGTGAATCACATATTAGTATTGGCAAATGTATTATTATTGTTATTAATAATAATAATAAATTCCGGTTTGGTAACCTTCTGCTGAGATTGAACAGCTGTTCTAAGCTGTTGTTGTGGGTCTGGTTTGTGAAAAATAAGCTTTTCATAAAATATTTGAAACATTCTCTCCCCTGTAGGCAGCTTTTGTTATGATTTGGAGTTTTTTGGTTTTTGGTTTCGGGTTTTTTCCTTATGTTTTTCACTGATCATCATGCTTCTGTTTATTATTTTCCTGTTTATGCTTTTGTTTCATGTTTTTCTTGTTATAGTTCTATTAGTTTGTTTTCTTGGATTTAGGTTCTGTTCAAGCCATGTTTTGCTCCTGTCATGTTGTGTTCTCTGTTAATCAACTTTATTCGGTTCACCTGCACCTAGTTAATCTGTCTTGCTTCACCTGGTTCACACTCCATTTATACACACCTGTTCAGTTGTTCGTCGCGGAAACATTTTTCAAATCATGTCTTGTTTTTCATGGTCAAGTCTTGTTTTCAATTCATGCTCATGTCCTGCTGTTCCCGTCTAGCCTGTCTTGCCAGCCTGCCCATGTCAGTTTTGCCTGTGCGTTTATTGTTTTGGTTTCTGCCTCCGTGAGTGAATTTTTGTTTATTAAATCCTTTTTTCACCTACCGTCATGCTGCCTGCTCGTCTGCATTGTGGAGTCCTTTATCTCGCAAGCCGTAACAGCTTTACTGGATATGTACATCAGTGTATCACATGTAGCTCACATCTTAGCATCTCTCATGTTTACATTTGTATTCAAAAATGACATCTAATCCTGACTCCTGAATGTTGCCAGCAGCTCTATTTAATTCTACCTGTTGCTGCTGATTATGATCTGATGGGACTTTAACCCTAGAGCTATGCTACATACCATGTTAGGTGTATTTCCTTGTCATTGCTGCTACGTGACAGTCTCTCAGTATGGTTTAATCGAACCCAGCCAATGAGTCATTAGTTTGTACACTTTTTTTTATCACAAGAGAAGCCAATCCTCATTATTCACTTTTAGTTACCATATGTAGGCCATGTTGCTTCAGTAAGACTGATAATGAAAGTTTCTCCCACGTCAATAGTCTGTTTCACGCCTCTGTCTGAAATAAATAAAACTCACTTCAATGCTGTTCAAAGCCACCTCAATATTTCCCCCTTGTCCTTGTCCTCTCTCCTGAGTGGCTGACAGCAGGACGTCCATGGCTTGCTCCCATTGGCCCATCCGACAATACACAGCTGCTGCATTATATAATACCTGTGGGAAAAATTACAACAACGAATTTCAGTACCATCATTTAATACTTATTTATTCTTCTGGTCTGTGGTGTTTAGAATAATGTACAGCAGCAAATATCAATGATGTGATTACTCTACTAATATTTCTTTCTTTCTAAATTCACTTTGTGGTTTTGGAACAAAAACATCTATGCACAGCAGTTCCAACCCCACAGGGAAATCTGTTCTGCAAACACTTTTATTGCAAAAGCATCTTGAATTTTCCAGCATCCATGAAGACAGCTAGATCAATGATTTTACCTAAAGAGGACTTATATCTAGGATGATCATTATGTACTATTCCACACTCAAATGTCATTGTTCGAAGTAAGGACTTTGCTCATAAGTAGACTCCTGTTTGAAACCGGAGCTTTTTCTGTGGGCATGTGAGGTTGCCTCTGCTTTTGCCCGAAGGCACCAACTCCACACCTGATTCACAGGAATGTGGGAGGACTGCTGACCAACGGCTTAAACAATAGTCCAGTTATAGAAGCGCCAGGTTTATCTCTCATCCACTGGGATGATTGGCACAACCTCCTAGAATTCTGACATAAAATCTTAGGAGTGTTGCCCAACTTGTTTAGCATAGTGGACAACACAACACATACCATAGAAAATATACTCTTAACATACCAGGAGGTCTTCACTGCCCACTGCAGCCTATCACTATCAGCCCTGGTGCTAGGAGAGGGACATCTGATAATGAGTTGCACAATCTGTGTTCTTACTACTAAAAACAGGTGATTTAATTAGGAAAAATACTGCTTGCAGGCATACACTGCTGCATTGTCTGTGGGTAGTTCCACAATGCATTACCTGAACCATGTAAAATATGTGTATGCTGTCTGTCTTCTCCCAAGACCTTCAAAATGTGAGGCTTTGTTGACTTCCAGGTGTGTGTTTTCTGTGGATATGCGTGGTGATGGATGTGTGCTTGTGTGTGTGTTCTAGCATTTGTTACAGTTTAAGGACCCACTGCTCCTTATGGGGCCCAAAGCCTGGGCCCCACAAGAAGAAATGCTGTGTTTGGGTTAGGGGGTAGGTTTAAAACTAAGGTGTGAATTGAGTTTAGGTAAGGTTTAGGGTAAATTCAATTCAAAAATTCAAATTCAAAAATACTTTATTCATCCCAAAGGGAAATTAAATGTTGTTGTAGTTCATATTATGAAGGTTTCTTCAAAGAGCCGTTGTAGATGCTGATGGCTGGGCAGGAAGGATCTCCTGTAGTGTCTGTCTTACAGCAGATCTAAAGAAGCCTCTGACTGAAGACACTCTGTTGTTGTAGGACAGTCTGATGAAGAGGATGCTCAGGGTTCTCCATAATGTTCTTCATTTTATGAACAATCCTTCTTTGCACAATGATCTCCAGAGGTTCCAGAGGAGTCCCCGGAACAGAGCCAGCTTTCTTTATCAGCTTGTTGAGCTTTTTTAAGTCCCTGGCTCTGATACTACTTCCCCAGCAGGTGATGGCAGAAGAGATCACATTCTCCACAACAGACTTATAGAAGATATGCAGCATCTTGCTGCAAACATCAAAGGTCCTAAGCTTACTCAAGAAGTACAGTCTGCTCTGTCCCTTCTTGTAGACGGTTTCACAGTTGCAGCTCCAGTCCAGTCCAGAGGTATTTATACTCCTCCACCACCTCCACCTGTTCTCCCATGATGGAAATAGTTTTTGACTTATTCCTGTGTCTCTTAAAATCTACAATCATCTCCTTTGTTTTATTCACGTTCAAGATGAGATGATGGTTTCCACACCATGCCACAAAGCGGTCACAGCTCCCTGTACTCTTAGCTTCTTGTCCATCTCTGATCCACCCCACAACTGCAGAATCATCCGAGTATTTCTGCAGATGACAGGAGTCTGTCTGGTACTGGAAGTCTGAGGTGTACAGAGTGAAGAGGAATGGTGAGAGTTCAGTCCCCTGTGGTGTTCCTGTGCTGCTGACTACCTGGTTAGACACACAATGCTTCAGACTCACAAACTGTGCTCTGTTTGTCAGGTAGTCTTTGATCCAGGAGATTGTTGAGGTCTCCACCTGAGTCTTCTGGAGTTTTTGACAAAGCAAATCAGGTTGAATTGTATTAAATGAACTGGAGAAAGAACATGATCCTCATAGTGCTGCTGGCTTTGTCGAGATGACGGTTGGTTTGTTGAAGCAGGTGTATGATGGCATCTTCAACTCCATCTCCACATGGATAAGCAAACTGAAAGAGGTCCTGGTAGTTCATTGTTTGCTTACTCAAGTGGGCCAACAGGAGTCTCTCTAGGACCTTCATGATGTGGGATGTCAGGGCAATAAGTCTATAGTCATTGAGGACTAATGGGCGAGTTTTCTTTGGTACCAGAACAAGACAGGAGGTCTTCCACAACACTGGAGCCTTCTTCTGGGCCAGGCTAAGATTGAAGAGGTGCTGCAGAATCCCAGAGAGCTGCTCTGCACAGACCTTCAGGACTCTAGGGCTGACACCATCTGGACCTGCAGCCTTATTCCGATTCAGTCTCTCCAGTTGTCTCTTGTTAGGAATAGTAAAATAAAGTATAAGTTCTAATGTTTCCCTTCTGTTACAATAGGATAAGAATCCATACATACAGTACAAGGACAGATGACCCAAGGATTGTCATAAATGACCTGAAGCTGGGGCACTGGGGTAGATAGTGGAGCAGCTGATATTACTGGTTTGATTAGAAAGCTACAGCACACTTAGATTAAGTATGGACACCCGCTACTACACAATCTAACAGATAGACACCACAATGGTGACACAGAGTCTACTGATAATCACTGAGGGAGGGCACATCCATTGCATTGGAGTGCCAGATATAAAAACTGTATGTGACCTTCTATCGAGGCTCTTCGTCATGCTCCAACAGACGGTCCGAGACAGGAGCCTCAGCGCTGATCTCTGTAATCATTCCTCTGCCTTAACTTAGAATAAAAAGAGCTAAAAGTTAGAAACTGGTTGAGAATCGTTCCTTTAAGAGTCTTTAGATAGAGTGTGATCGCTCCATGGGGAACAAGTACCGGAGGAGCTCCGAGGCGTCTGACCGCCAGCAGGGTGCGGTAGCCTCGGAACAGCAGGAAGAGTAGCATAAAGAGTGGAAAGGGAGATTTGTTTATTCTACCCAAAAAACGGGCTAAAACGAGGGAAACGTCAAGGACAAAAACGGAAGAGGACAGTATTTCAAAGGTTAAATTAAATTAAATTTGGCCACACAGGCCTGAAAAGTAGTCTAAGATTAGGAAAGCACCCTATAGGCCTTTGTGAGTGTGGCCAACAAGAGATAGTTGAGCATGCAATTTTATTTTGTATATGATATAGACACAGCAATAGACATTCTTCAAAATAAATTTATGGATCAACAGTTTAATTTAATTGAGTTACTTTGTTTAAAGTCTAATCATAATTCAGATATAGATCTGAGATCTTCAACAAGTCACTGGAGTAGTGTGAGGTTCCCTACTGCTTCAAACGTTCAATTTCAATTCAATTCAGTTTATTTATATAGCGCCAATTCACAACACATGTCGTCTCAAGGCACTTCACAAAACTCAGGTACATACATTCCAATAAATCCTAACCATTGAACAGTGCAGTCAGAGTTAGTTATTTATTCAAATTGGATAAAAAGTTTTTCTATCTAAGGAAACCCAGCAGATTGCATCCAGTCAGTGACTTGCAGCATTCACTCCTCCCGGATGAACATGTAGAGACAGTGGACAGTCACTGGCATTGACTTTGCAGCAATCCCTCATACTGAGCATGCATGTAGCGACAGTGGAGAGGAAAAACTCCCTTTTAACAGGAAGAAACCTCCAGCAGAACCAGGCTCAGTGTGAGCGGCCATCTGCCACGACCGACTGGGGGTTTGAGAGAACAGAGCAGGGACAAAAAGAGAACAAAGAAGCACTGATCCAGGAGTACTTTCTATGGGAAGAAAAAGGTAAATGTTAATGAATGTAGCTCCTTTAGTCGTTTCACCTAGAAAGAAAGAACAGATAAACTCTGAGCCAGTTTTCAAGGTTAGAGTCTGAAAGAGAGCACATAGAGTTAGTCACAGCAAAAGCTCAGTCAATCGCCATGTCTAGGAGAGAGAAAGGGTTAAACACTGAAAGACAGGGCCAAGTGGATCATCTGTAGAGGGTGAGCATTAAGTTGTTGCCAGCAGAAGCTCGGACGATTCCCCTCTCCAGAAAGGTGTTACAGGTAGACACAGAGTCAGGCCAGTTGTAGCTTCTAGGAAGAAAAAGAGAGAGAACAAAGTTAAAAGCTGAAATAACAGCAAATAATGCAAAATTGTAGAGCAGTGTGAGAATATAGCGAAGAGGGTGAGAGTGGTCATTATGTCCTCCAGCAGCCTAAGCCTATAGCAGCATAACTACAGAGATAGCTCAGGATAACCTAAGCCACTCTAACTATAAGCTTTATCAAAAAGGAAAGTTTTAAGCCTAGCCTTAAAAGTAGACAGGGTGTCCGCCTCACCTACTAAAACTGGGAGCTGGTTCCACAAGAGAGGAGCCTGATAACTAAAGGATCTGCCTCCCATTCTACTTCTAGAGACTCTAGGAACCACCAGTAAACCTGCAGTCTGAGAACGAGGTGCTCTGTTAGGAACGTATGGAACAATCAGATCTCTGATGTATGATGGAGCTAGATCATTAAGGGCTTTATATGTGAGGAGGAGAATTTTAAATTCTATTTTGGATTTAACAGGGAGCCAATGAAGGGAAGCTAAAGTAGGGGAAATATGATCTCTCTTTTTAATTTTCATCAGAACTCTTGCTGCAGCATTTTGAATCAGCTGAAGGCTTTTAACTGCATTTTGTCGACATCCTGATAGTAAAGAATTACTATAGTACAGCCTTGAAGTAACAAATGCATGGACTAGTTTTTCAGCGTCACTCCTGGATATTTCTAATTTTGGCAATGTTCCGGAGGTGAAAGAAGGAAATCCTAGAAACCTGTTTAATATGGGATTTAAATGACATGTCCTGGTCAAAAATAACACCAAGGTTTTTTAATTTATTACCGGAGGTCAATTTAATGCCATCCAGGTTAAGTGATTGACTAAGCAGTTTCTTTTTTAAAGACTCTGGTCCAAAGACAACAACTTCTGTCTTGTCTGAATTTAGAAGCAAAAAATTTAAAGTCATCCAAGTTTTTATATCTTCAAGACATGCTTGTAGTCTATCTAACTGGTTGGGTTCATCAGGATTTATGGATAAGTAAAGCTGAGTATCATCAGCGTAACAGTTAAAATTTATCCTATGCTGCCTGATAATTTGACCTATTGGAAGCACATATATAGTAAAGAGAATTGGCCCAATTACTGAACCCTGTGGTACTCCACAATTAACCTTGGAGTTTAAAGATGATTTATCATTTACATGAACAAACTGGAATCTGTCAGACAAATAAGATTTAAACCAGCCTAGCGCTGTTCCTCTGATCCCTACAGCATATTCCAGCCTTTCCAAGAGAATATTATGGTCGACTGTATCACTGTATCACTGTATCACTGTATCACTGAGATCTAACAAAACCAGTACAGACAGTCCATTATCTGAGGCCATAAGAATATCATTAGTGACTTTCAATACTTAGTCATGTGGTCACGGTAACTTTTCTGTGCTGTTTTTCCGCCTTCAAGATACTCGTAGTCAGCACGCAGCCGGCTCTCGTCACTCCTAGTCAGCATGCAATTCTGACCCTCATCTGCTACACCTTAAACTTTACACTGTATTACACATTCTACTGTCAGCTTTTTAGTTTTACTTTAGTCACAGTTATCATCACTTCATTCTTTTTATTTATACGACACAATTGATTAACATATCAATTGTGAGGTATGATCACATGTATGATTCTTAATCAGCTATATAATCATATATAGCTGATTAAGAATCTCTAAACCTCTAAATTTTATATTTTAATCATTAGTTCACAATCATATTTCAATCATAATACTATTTAGATATGTTTTAAATTGATAATCAAACATCACTCATTTCATTTAATACTTGTAGAAAATAGAAAATCATCATACATGATTTCTTTGGTTACACTTGTAGTTTATACTTCTGCAAAAGATAAGACAGTTAGTATATAATTAAATACAGGCCTCTCCGGTCTTTTTGTCCCAGAATATGAAAATATACTTATTTTACTTTTTATTGAATCAACTGTGAGTATTTAATAAATGTTGCATGGCTTACATGGAAAGATCTAACCTTATGTTGACAATAGCAAAGCAACAAAAGTTAAACTCAGTCTCAACACATGGGTTTCAATTAAGATTGCTACAGTGAGTAACGTTATTATTACAGATAATAGAGAAAAGCAAACTATTAGAAATCAAAGTCTCTAGAATGGCAATACTAAGGACGTAAATATGCTGCTGTTCTATAATATTGTAAAAGGTTAAGTGTTTAAAAAGACAAGAAAGAAACCTTGTCTATCTTCTGTCCAAGTTTCCCTTGGGCATCTGGTCCCTTTGGACTTGGTGGTTGTTTCCTCTTAGTGGGGCGTTTTGAAGAGCTAGTTTGTAGCTTTTCTTAACTTGAAGTTGATTTGCTATTTGCAGCATCTTTTTTTTGCATTTGTTTTGTAACTTGCAGTTTCTTGTGTTTCTGTGTTTGCATCATTTATGTGTTTGCAGCGCGTTTTATGTTTGCAGCTCATTTAACCGTTCGCTGTGCGTTTGCACCTGTTGGCCACCATATTTCATTATCCAAGAAACCCACCATCACAGGATTAAAGGACTACAGGCCTGTCACCCTGACATCTATGGTCATGAAATCCTTTGAGCGATTGGTGTTGAAGCATCTGAAGGACATTACAGGCCCCATGCTGGACCCGTCTGTGAAACTCCTGAAGTTTGTAGATAACACCACTGTTATTGGACTGATCCAAAACAGTGATGAGTCTGTATACAGACAAGAGATGGCTGATCCACTGGTGTGGTCAGAACCTCCTTGAAATTAACACACTCAAGACTGTGGAGATGATGGTGGACTTTTGGAGAACATTTGGCTCATCCATAAAACAGGACAGGTCCAGACTGTAACAAACTCAGTTCTGCAGAGAGAATCATCAGGGCTGACCTTCTCTCTGTCCAGGACTTATACATATTTAGGGGTCAGGAAAAGGGCAGCTAAAATCTCTGCAGACCCCACACACCCTGCACACAAACTGTTCAGGCTTTTACCTTCAGGTGGCGCTACAGAGAGCTGTCTACTATAACCAGCTACCACAGAGAGAGTTTCTTCCCCAGGTTTCTCTGACATTTGACAGTCAGAGTTCCAGAACAACACCATGCATACTTGGACTGATCTCACATTATCTTCTCTGTAAAGTCACTTGTGTATATATGTGCGTTTTAAAGATATTTTAGATTTTTTTATTTCAATTTATATTGAAAAAAATCTTCACTGAGAGCAAAGTGTACCGGAGTTAAAGTCCTTGTTTGAGTGCAGAAACTTCGCAATAAAACTAATTCTGATTCTGATAGAGGGGGTCTACTCTAGTTCACACTCCAATTCAGAAGGTGGCGGTAATGAAGACCAAAAGTTGTTTGCCGACCACCAGTAAAACTGAAGAAGTAGGATCGTCGCTACGTTACGTTACGTTGTGCAAGGACACACTGAGGGGGAGTGACATTCGTTAAACTTACCTGGATTGGGCTTGCCAGCTTTTAGCGGTCTCACCCTTCCCGCTGCTGCTGCTGCTGTATTCCTGGGGTTAAGAACAAGGCGTTGAGACGAGTGTGAGCAGCTTTCCGTTGGTGGAAGGTGAACCGAGCAGGAGGTCAGTAAGTCGGACTTGCGGGACACTTAGCTGCTTCCTTAGCTTAGCACGAAGCTAGCTGCCGCCGTCCGTCATTGACTGTCCCTAGTTGGCTTCTCTGCATAGCAGCATGGTTATTATGTTTCTGTAGAACCCAAAATAATCAACCAGGTATCCATCACTACTGAAACCACCGCAGCTTCCTACTTAACCTGGTTCCGCAGTGATTCTGTAGACACCCAACAGTCATCATGTAAAGGTGTGTTAAACTCATCATATATCTCTGTGACCAAAGTGCTGCTTTTTCTTTATTACACCACATTAGGACTGCAGGGTTAACAGAAAACGGTGCATTCATTTTTAGAATTAATTTTCAGTTCTTGTGAAACATCTAGAATTTTCGTTTTTGTTTGATTGGTCGTGTTTTCTATTTGAGGCTCCAAAACGAAATATGAAACAGGGTTTAGAGTCAGTCTGTCTCGATTTGTGACGCTGGAATTTACTGAGAATAAATTAAGATAAAAATATTCAAACCTCTGGCGGAATTAAGTTTAAGGGAAATCTTTTAGTTTTACCAACATGTTTCTTCTGACTGGAAATAATGTTTTGGAGTGGCTAATCGCCAAGAATAAATGGTCATAATACCAGAAAGCTGGTCAGCAATTCCACGAAGGGTTTTATTGCTTCGATCTTAATATAAGTAATTTTCCATTGATTATTGAAAAAGGTGTATATATATATTTGATATGCCATTTTTCAAATAAAATGTAAATAAAAGCAGAAATAATTTACTGCTCTTACATACTTTTTTTTCCTTTGGGAGATGCCTTCCATTTTATCTCATAAAGAAACGTCTTGGTCGAATAAAAATTGTTTTTAGTTTTAATCCGCCACAGTGTATGAATTATTTTGGGCTTAACCATAGATGCATAATACTTGGTCAACTTAAAATGCAACATCAGAAAAATGAATATGAATATTTACATCCAGCTTAGCACAGATGAAACTACAAGTAAACTATTATGATGCTCACTGTGAAAGAACAAATGGAATATTGTTAAATAATAAAAAAACAGAGGCATCATTCCATTTAGTTTTCTGTCAGCAAAAGAACAATTCTTAAGGTCATTTTAGTGCAGCCAAAGCCTAAACTTGTATATAGTCTTTTTTTTAAAAGTTGCACTCCAGCTGAGCTACAGTGTTTCACTGCTAGGATGATTATTTTAACAAAGGGATTTGTTTATGCATCATGTAGATGTCCCTGGGTTTGCATGTTCCCACTTATAAGCAGTTATAATGAGCCCTCCTTATAAATGTTAACTTGTTTTTTACTGTTCATAATCTTGAATATATAATGTTCTGCTTACTGCTGAGTTACTAAAAGGCTGAAAAGAATGTCTGTTGCATATTGTTCATATTGTTCACTGATGCTCATTATCCTGGAATTACAATACAAGGCCTTGTTATGGCAAGAATAGAAACAATATTACTGTATAAAGTTATTCTGATTCAGACACAAAGTGTCAGCCCCTTGCTTCATCCTAACCTGCCATATTACATTTTATCCAAACATATTCCACTGACTCAAAACATTTAGTTGGAGTGAATAATTGAGTGGTAAATCGAACTGGACCAAATCACTATTTGCTGCTCATCTATCTTTAATGTATCGGATACTTGGCAGTATATTAAGAATGTGTATCACATCGGCCCCAAAGTTCAGATACCAGTCATAGCTGATGTTACTGTGCTGCAGGAAGTGCAAGCAATGCTGCAGGCTTTACCTCTTGTGCATTTACCAGTAAGTAATGCTTTTTGGATGTTTATAAAAATGTGATGTTTATAACTCTGATGGATTGGAGGTTGAGTCTTTTCAGCCGGCCCCTTATTTAGGGGTCATCACAGCACGTCTGTACAACTTGTGGACATACTTGGCAGTTTTTACTCTGAATGCCCTTCCTGATGAAACCGGGAATGGAACCTGGGTTGACCGTATCAAAGACATGGACTTACCCCGCTACACCATGAAGGGACTCAATTGGTACATGAAAGTCATACAAGATTTCTATATAGTTACATTTCTTGTTACAAGTATATTAAGTTCTAATAAGTCTAGTTTAAACTTGATTTGTCAAAATCTGTAGGAGTTGGTTAAGATTCAATATGTGAAGAAACATTTTTTGTTTCTTAATCTAAAACAGAAAGTTTCTTGTTGGATTTGTATCACATCCCCCAGAGGCTTTTTTGTTTCCCCAGTGAAGTTCATCATGTGTACCATACTTTATGGCTGTATGTAAAGGATGTTAATAGGGTCCGTTAGCATCTGACTGGGTAGAAAACTCCAGGTCCTGATGGCGTCTTCTCTCTCTGCCTGAAAACGCATGCAGGTCAACTTACCCCTATCTTCATTCATATCTTCAACAAGTCTCTGGAGCTGTGTTGAAGTTGCCTCCTGCTTTAAACGCTCCACCATCATCCCGGCCCCCAAGAAACACGCCATCACAGGATTAAGAGAAGCAACTGGCTTTATTATTTTTCTCCGTCATCCTGTATATTTAAATTTCTTATCATGGGGCTGAAACACTTGCGATAAAACAATTCTTATCGACATTAACATCAGCTCTCCCAAATAGACTTTTTATTCTAAGATATACCACATGATCTGCAGACTCTGTTTGAAAACGTGAATGTGACCACCAGTTAATCTGGGTTTGTCTCCCAAAGCGTCAACAGTTGTCAGTTATTTGAGTTGTCTGCAAACTTCAGAGGTTTCACAGACGGGTCTGCTGAAATGAAGTAGTTTGTGTAGAGGGAGAAAAGGAGTGGGGAGAGAAAACAGCCGTGGGGAGCCGCCAGTGTTGGTGGATCTTGAACAGGAGAAGATGCTCCCCAGCCTCACCTGCTGCTGCCGGTCTTTCAGGAAGCTCGTGATCCACTTACAGGTGGAGGACTTGACTGAGCTTCTAGTGGAGGATGTCTGGGTTGATGGTGTTGAAGGCTGAGCTGAAGTCTACAAACAGGATCCTGGTGTATGTCCCTGGGTGGTCAAGGTGGTGCACGATAAAGTGTAGACCCAAATGCAGGGGTCCAGCACGGGGGCTGTGATGTCCTTCAGGTCCTTTTAACACCAGTCGCTCAAAGGATTTCTTGACCACAGACATCAGAGCAACAGGCTTGTAGTCCATTAAACATTTTCTTTTATTTAATTTGACTCTTCAACCTTTCTGTTGGCTTTCAGTGATTCATCAGTGCTTTTGGATCTGTTTTATATGGCACCTATCTAGATCTATTTCGACCTTTCTCTGATGATTCTCAGGCTCTGAAACAACAGAAAAACAAGCGCAGGACGTGTTCTGCATAATTCACAGGCTGTATGTTAGTGGTTTTGCAGTTATTTAAAAAAAATGCAATACAAGATGCTACAACAATAAAATATCTTTGTAGTTGAGTATTACGTAAGACTTTAAAAGATGTGTTAAGGACTCAGATTGTATTTTGCAGGGATTTGTAGCTCTTTACGTTAAACACGTATAGTTTTATTTTCCTAGTTTGGGTATAGGGCTCCTTAAAAGCCACGCCCACAGAAACATCTGCATCTTCCAGCTGCCACCACAAATTGAACTCCACCACTGCCGAACGTCCCGCATCTCTTCCTCCTCAGCTCACAGGGAATATCAGGCTGTTCGGTGGGAGGCGGCACAGCGGAGCTACCAAGAGCTAGCAGCTGATCTGGAGTAAACAATAGAAGTGTGGCCGCTCCCACGGTCTCCGACAAAAGCAAAGCTGTCTACAAAACAGTCAGCTCCATAATGCCGAAAGAAAAGGAAAACTCAAGAACGAGTGAGAGGTGCTGAAACAGGCTGCCTAATTTGTGCGGAGCCGGAAGGACAGGTTTTAACACCATTTTTTAGTTCCCTCTGGGCATTTTTGTTCACATAAATAGATGTACTAAAGCAGACACAATAGTGCATAGATGGTTTTGTTCAGACATTGTATGTGCAGTACAGACCAAAAGTTTGGACACACCTTCTCATTCAAAGAGTTGTCCTTATTTTCATGACTATGAATATTGTAGCTTCACACTGAACGCATCAAAACTATAAATTAACACATGTAGAATTATATACTGAACAATAAACTGTGAAACAACTGAAAATATGTCTTATATTCTAGGTTCTTCTAAGTAGCCACCTTTTTTGCTTTGATTACTGTCCGCACACTTGGCATTCTGTTGAGGAGCTCAAGAGGTAGTCACCTGAAATTGTTTCCTAACAGTCTTGAAAGAGTTCCAGAGATGCTTAGCATTTGTTGGCCCTTTTGCCTTCACTCTGTGGTCCAGCTCACCCCAAACCATCTCGATTGGGTTCAGGTCCGGTGACTGTGAGGCCAGGTCATCTGGGCAGCCCCCCATCACTCTCCTTCTTGTCAAATACCCCTTACACAGCCTGGAGGTGTTTTTGGGGTCATTGTCTGTTGAAAAATAAATGATGGTCCAACTAAATGCAAAACCAGAGGAATAGCATGCCGCTGCAAGATGCTGTGGTAGCCATGCTGGTTCAGTAAGCCTTCAATTTGAATAAAATCCCCAACAGTGTCCCCAGCAAAGCACCCCCACACCATCACAAACCTCCTCCCCCCCATGCTTCATGGTGGGAACCAGCCAGTAGAGTCCATCGTTACCTCTTCTGCGCCGCACAAAGACACGGTGGTTGGAAACCAAAGATCTCAAATTGGACCCATCAGACAAAGCAAGATTTCCCCTGGTCTAATGTCCATTCCTTGTGTTCTTTAAGCCCAAACAAGTCTCTTTTGCTTGTTGCCTGTCCTCAGCAGTGGTTTCCCAGCAGCTATTTTACCATGAAGGCTGATTCACAAAGTCTCCTCTTAACAGTTGTTCTAGAGATGTGTCTGCTGCTAGAAAATCTGTGTGGGATTGAACCCGTTCTCTAATCTGAGCTGCTGTTTAACCCGCGATTTCTGAGGCTGGTGACTCGGATGAACTTATCGTCCGGGAGCAGAGGTGATCTTGGTCTTTCATTTCCTGGGCGGTCCTCATGTGAGCCATTTCTTTTTAGGCGCTTTTATGTTTCTGCGACTGCACTTGAGGACACTTTCAATGTTTTCCCAATTGTTCGGACTGACTGACCTTCATTCTTAAAGTAATGATGGACACTTGTTTTTCTTTACTTAGCGCTTTTTTTCTTGCCCTAATACAAATTCTAACACTCTATTCAGTAGGACTGTAGCTGTGTACTGTATCCACCTCCTGCACAACACAATGATGGTCCCAACCCCATTTATAAGGCTTGAATCCCACTTATTAAACCGACAGGGCCCCACTGTGAAGTGAAAACCCATTTGAGGTGGGTTTCTTCTTGAAGCTCATCAACAGAATGCCAAGAGTGTGCGGAGCAGTAATCAAAGCAAAAGGTGGCTACTTTGAAGAACCTAGAATATAAGACATATTTTCAGTTTTCCCCTTTTTTTTGTTCAGTATTAAATTTCCCCAGGGTTTAATTCATAGTTTTGATGCCTTCAGTGTGAAGCTACAATATTCATTATTATGAAAATAAAGTAAACTCTTTGAATGAGAAGGTGTGTCCAAACTTTTGGTCTGTACTGTATGTTTTTTTGGGTTTTTTTGTTTGTTGTTTTGAAAGTTGGGGTGGCTGTGGATCAGTAGGTAGAGTAGTCAGAAGGCTGCAAGTTCAGTCACAGCTTTCTTCCCAAGGTATGTCCAAACATCCTTGGCCAAGAAACTGAATTCCTACCTGTCTATCAATGCTTTATATTAGTGTGTAAATGTTATGGGTGGGGAAGGATGAAAACAAGTTGGGTAATTGTGTATAGTCAGAATAGCACCATATAGGTTCAGTCCATTTATGTTGTGTTTTTTGCATTTCATAAATTTAAACAATTACCACATTTTTTCTCTGATTATAGTCTATAAGACTTTCCAGAAAGTCACTTAAATGTGTTTATATGACCGCGCACTAAAACTCCCTTTTAAAAGATGTTAAAGGCATAGTTTCGGTCTGTTCTCTAGACATGGTTTTCCGTCCAAATGTAGAAACCAAGGAAGACATGATGGGTATAAACCTATTTACGTCATTTTTCCTAAATTTAGACAGTGTTTTAATAAACATAAGGAGAACATTGTCATCAAATAACTGTATACTCTTGTAGTTGAGCAGTAGACCTAATTTTGAAAAGTGCAAACAGTGGTTTGGAAATCTGATAGTTAGGAAGCTGATAAACACAGACAAGTGTAAAATAAGACACGAGGTGAACCAAGTAAGTTTGACCTGCAAGGGTGAGACAGTCCTCTGCCAGAACAGCGACTTCCTTCTCACAAAGGGAAATATCCTTGCACCAACCTTTTATTTACAACTCACATTCCTACAAGCAAAAAGCGGGAATCGGTGCACCCAATTTTAAGAGATCTCAACCCAAAAAAGTGTAGTCTTTCCCCATATATGGAAAAAGCTTGTCATGTCTAGGGAGTGATCCACCCCAGACCGCTTTCCCTTAGCCTTCCACAAACACTTTTCACACAAAAAAAAACTGTCTTTGGGATCATTTTAATATGTGAACTTCAAACAAAAAACATGTTTTTAAACAAAACAATGAAAATTATATAATTTTCCAAAAAATTCCCATCCTTTTTATATTGATTAGTTAATATCACATCCATGATAATTTCCCAAAAGGTTTTGCATAACTTCATTAAAACTTTAAACTATTTTTAAATTTTAGGTTTTTCCCCTCCATAATGTCAATAGTTCTGGCCCTTTGTCCAGAAGCTGGAATCCGGGGAAAAATTTGACCAACAATTCCTCCAACCATTTAATATCATTGCTCAACAAAAACGCCAGAGTAAAAAGGGCAAACAATAATAAGACAGCGATGACAGGGTTCATGTTTTAAAAAAAACAGTTCCCACCAAGGTCCTGAAGTAAGCCACGAAAAAAGGTTTCCGGCTGGATGGACATCCGCTGCATACCCCTTTTAATTTTCATTTAATGGCATATAGCATTTTCACTCTGTGTCCATTTTTCCCGTTGGTCTCATCGGGATGTGGGGTGCAGAGGTCGTAGGAGAGCGGAAACCCCCCCAACCAAGGCCGTCAGCAGGCCCAACACCATCCTTTTTTTGAAAAAACACCAGGGTTCGAAGAGCCGTGAATCTGTGGGACAGTCCTGTAAGAGCTTTTGTGATTGCTTTTCCCAAAAACAGTCCCAGTCGTAATCTACATTTTCCAATCTAAAAATTTCTCCTACCCCCAAACCCATGGAATAAACTTAGCAAAATCTTATTCCTGTTGATTATGCTTTGAATCCTATGGGTCCTCTTACCCCTTTTTTGGGGAAGGAAAGTGTGATCAGTGACATAAAAAGGTGCACAAACACCCTCCATTTTGGAGGCAACGCAAAAAATGACATTTCCACAACCCAGGAAATCCATTATTTGCAAAATCCCCTTTTAGATCCGGACCTTTCCCCCTAGTTAGCTTGGTGGGAAAAATTTAATAGTAAGTCGTGTTTACACATGGCATGGAATAGTCCCCACGGGGATGGAACCAGTGCCTACAACACAATGGGAAAAAGGGAAACCTGTAAGAAGCTCCACATAGTTGACACAGGGGTTTAACATTGAACTTTTAAATTTTTAATCACAGCGTAAAATGTTGATACCCATTACCATGCGGAAACTGATACTGACACGAAAGTTATTTCGATAAAACACTCATCTTTGGCATGGTAGGTCTAGCTGGAAACCCTGGAGGGGGAAGAGATGGGAAAGTTCGTGATACATCCCCCAACCAGAAATTCCTGGATTAGTTACAATTTGCATATTGGTCCCAAAGAAACAAGTAATTTATTTTGATAAACATTCCATGGAAATCTTCATTTATCCCCTCTTTAATTTTGGAGATCATAAATTTGAGGAAATGTCTGGATTTTAAAAACACAATCAGGGCCCATGTGATACAAAAAAGAAATTTTTTCAACATTTTTCCCTTTAGATTTACTGTGTCTCTCTCTCCCCCCAAAGGGGAGGAAGGATCGTTGGTTTTTTCAATGATTTTGAGACGAGCCCCCTTTAGATGGCGAAAAAACCCCCTTTGTAGTCAGGCCTTTAAACCCTAGGCCGGGGGGGAAAGACGGTCACCGTGGGTTTTTATCCAAATGCTCCTTGGTTTTCCTGCGGTGGGGTTTCCCTTTGGAATGGACCCTCCCTTTTTGGACAGATACGTTTCCTTTTAATGGTCCCCGGGAAACCCGTGGGGCTTCAAAAAACATTTTTGGAGTTTTTAAATTTTGTATGTTCTAGATGAAATCTTCCCAGTAGTCTGCTAAAGCGATCTTGTTGGGGATCTTTTAGGTCTTTTTGTAGATCAGGGATAAATAAGATCTGCCATGATTATTAAAAGGGTGTTATCCCCCCTGAGCTGATGGGGGGGTTATTCACATTAAGTTTTATTAATTAAAATTTAAACCCCAAATTTTTTTTGTTTCGTCCATTGTTTCCCTAAGTTACTTTAACTGTTTGTTCTCTCTGTCAACCCTGATTTGGGGGGGTTGTAGTACAAGTGTTTTCAGGTCAATTTAAAACTTTTACCAAGTTCTTGTTCACTTTGTTAACAAAATGTGTTCCATTTCACATAAATCCTTCTTGGAATTCCAAATGTACATAGCCCCTTTTGCCACTGTTATAGCATCCCTTTGCAAGGAAAGATTTCCTTGGGGGTTATGTTTCAGACATATCAAACAAGATGCACAAAAATGTTTTAGAACGTATTAAATCCATATGTAGTGAATTGTTTGTTCATTGGCCAATCATCCCTCCTGTTGAGACATGACTCTGCCCATGGCTCACATTTGCAGCCCAGTGGAACATTGATTTAGGTAATATAGGCTTTCCTTCAGGGCATCTAGTAATCCCTTCACATTTACACTCAACTAATTTAGCTGGTAACAGCACAGCATTTAATAATTTCAGTAATAACTCTGCATTATTCCATTGTGCTGCCAATTATACCTTTATTTTATTTCTTTCCATACATAATATGTGCCATCCAAGATGTTAATAAGACCTGTATAGTATCACGATAGATAGGGTTAAATAAAATTAAATTGGATCTTTCCTACAAACACTTCTGTTTGGCCATGATAAAGTTGCTCTCTTTTCATCATCTGGTTCCATAACAGATTTTTTTTATTACATGCAGTAAGTCCTCATTATATTAGAGAATGAGGTCATTATTTTGTTAGTTGCTATCATTTTAATAATGCTTGGTTTAGTTTAGGTTTCATTAGTTCAAAATTGATGAACACAAAAATGAAGAGCATGTTATGGCTTATAATCTTAGTTTGTCTTACCCAGTTTTATAAACACACTGTAAAGTTTCAGTCAGCTATAGTTCTTCCCTTTTAATTACACTTTGTGTTTATTTCAAGTAACTAAAGTTTTTCCATTTCAGTCCAGTCCAGTAATTCTGTTAAGGAGCATTTCATCTTGTGTTAAATTTGAGTCTAATCTTGATCATTCTGAACCTGACTGGAAAAAGTCAAACCATCTGTTAAAATCCTTTTGTTTTACCATAAAGAACTGACCTTATATTATTATGGCACTGTTGAGGATCAGACTTGCTCTTGTTGTCTTTAATTATTATCGTGCACATATACCCTAATTTTTACATAACATAAAACAGACATTCATTTCACAAAAACAGACAGACAAAATGGACAGACATTGGCCACATAAAAGTTTGATTACTCTGTTTGTAAAAGAATTGTGAAAAATTGAAGACAGGTCTGTGTCCTTTCTTATGTTTATCAGTATTTTTAATACAGGTAGAACTGTTTCTATCTTTATATGATTTTGGAAAAATTCTGGAAACCTTATTGAGATAGAAGTTTGGCAATGATCATCAGAACATCAGACCTTTATTAGCGCTTTTAAGGTCCCTCAAATACACGCTATAATAAAATCAGTTATTCACATTCACACACATTCACACACTGACAACTTTTCCCCCATGGCTGTCATGAATATCCGCATGATGGTTTTTAGGATTTTGTGTTTTTATAATGTAAAGCACTTTGAAATGCCCTGCTGCTGAAATGTCCTATACAAATAAATTTTACCTAGTTACTTACTTACTTCTCTATCAGAGCAATTTCATTTGCAAAAATTTCAGTATAATTTTCTTTTTATATTCTTAAAATGCATTTTTTTTTATAACCCCTTTTGTTTCCACTAGGTCTGTTTTGAATTTCAATTCTTTTTTATCCACCAAGGATCAATAAGGTGGTGTTTGTGGGGTCCACCTTGAAGGTGTTATCCGTTGGGTCCGTCCAGTCTGGAGAAGTGTTAGGTTGGTCTGTGCACATAATGTTTAACAGATCCAGCCTATGATTAGTCAACAAAACTTCACCACAGTGTGATGTTATTTCTCCAGCTTCCACCTATCAGAGAAAAAAATGATTGTTAATGAATGAGTTGCATTTTCCTAGAAATGTCTTTCCTCCTGGGAGCATCACCTGTTTAAAAAAAATTTATTATTATATAGTCAGTTTGTTTCACATATTCACTCAGATCTTTTTGTTATACCAGTAGGTGAAGTTGTTAGTATCTTCACCCACTTTTTACTTGGAGAGGATCTCCCCGATCCCATGTATGCTGCTGCAATGTCTATCATCTCCTCGTTCTCATCAACTTCCCTTTTTCCCTTTTTTAACAACATTCTGTTTCCCCTTTAAACCGTCATTGTTGACTGGGGTTTTCCAGTTGGACAGTTTTAGCCCAGTTCCCCGGACCAAACATGGTCATTATCACCCCTCTTCTCATTTTTGCCCTCCCCCCACTTATGGTCCTGCTAAAATATGTCATCTTCAGCATAGAAGGTATCAGTAGGGGGTTTTTTTTTTCTTTCCACTGACCACCCTTTTCAGCATGCATTGGCCAGTTCTGCCAACTGCTAACTGAGCAGGTGGGTAGATCAATATTATGTTTTGTGACCCAGTTATGAATCTCAGGCAAAGCATTTCCTGGAGGGCATTTTTTTAATGCTGTTGATAGGGACTGTCATCAGCATTATCGTGTTGCAGTCCACTATTCTTTTTAAACACTTCTTCTATTCTCATTTGTACTCAATGATTGGGCCCCCTATTTTCTGTTTAGTTGGTTCATGATGGTATAATCTGCTCTCTGTCTAAACTCTCCTTCTAACATTTTCCCACAACAAAAAGTGGTTTTCTGTTCCACTGGCGCTAAGGGTTCAGGGCAATCGCAGCTGCAGCAGCGCCCCGGGGGTTTTGGGTGCCTGCCCTCCCCCTTAGTACACAAGCGTCGTTTCTTCTTCTCTGGCTTCTGCTATATAAACCTCCTTGCTCTTTTTTTTTCGTTCCTTGCCTCCCCTTTTATAAGCTTCAACAAGCCTTTTTTTTTTTTTGACTTTCTGTTGTAGTCTCTGTACCAAATTTGGTACAAGCAGGAACTGAAAAACCCCCTTTTAAAATTATAATCTTTCTGCCCTTTTAATGAGGTTTTTACTGTATCTGGATCATTTGAGTGCATAAACTTTGCATCTCCTAACGGGGGGGCTTTTCCGGATGCAGATTCCCCTTTTAAGAGTGTTTTTTTTATATTTTAAAAACTATTGTTAAGAACCTAGTTTACTTCTATTTAATGATATTAGCACTATTTATTTGATTTTTTTGTTTTTTAAATACTTTTATCCTATTTACTCTAGTTTTTTATTTAAATTTTTACTCCCCTCATTTTTATATATTTATCTAAGGGTATAGGTATTATGTATATTTTTGTAGCCTACCCTAAATCAAAAACAGAATTTCCTAAACGGGCCCCAACATCTCCCAGAAAACAGGCTTCTAGATCCAAACACCTAGTTTGATCCGGTTCTCCGCATTGAGTTCTACTCTCAGAGATTGCAAAGGGGTTTTAGACTGAGATTTTTTTGGCACCCAATATCCAAAATAGAATTTCCCCACACCACCTCAGCAATCAACAACTTTTTAGCAAGGTTTCGGGTTGTCTCACTGAGTGAATCATGTGATTCTGCATTCATGCACACACCCCCTGTTTATTATCAGGCCTCTTCAAAAACTGCAGTTCTGTTGAACGCTGAGCATACCGGCTCATGTATTTCTTTTTATATACTTAGTTGGTTCTGTCTTACCTGTGCGTTCGTTCACACTGTCTGTCGGAACACAATAATCCACGTCCCGGTGCCCCTCGGTCGATCCGGCGGTTACCAACACAGAATTCACTGTGCAGGATTTTCGTTCTCCAGACGTTCTGGGGGCTGCGCAGACTGAAACCCCACACGCACCGCAGGGCCCCGGGTGGGAGATTTCTAGCGATCCAGCTCGAAGGACCAAGAAATGATAGAGTTAGAAAGCTGATAAACACAGACAAGTGTAAAATAAGACACAAGGTGAACCAAGTAAGTTTGACTTGCAAGAGTGAGGCAGTCCTCTGCCGGAACAGCGACTTCCCTTTCCCCAAAGGGGGAAACCTTGCACCAGCCTTTTTTTTTACAACTCACATTCCTACAAGCAAAAGGGGAATTTGGGTTTGCCAATTCTTACAAGAGATCTCAACCTAAAAGTGTAGTCATTTCCCATATATGGTATAAGCTTGTCATGTCCAGGGAGTGATCCACTCCAGACCTCATTCCTTAGCCTTCCACAAACACTTTTTCACACTAAAAAACAGTCATAGGAATCTTCTTAACTATAGTAGAACTTCAAACATAAACATGATTTAAACTAAACAATGTTAACTTATATACATTTTTCCAACAAAATCTGACTCTCTTCTATGTGCTCTCAGGTTTTTGAGATCCAGAACACCTTGCAGCGGTTTGGAACTCCTGCTCTCTGGTTTCTAGTGGACTTTGAGTGATGTTCAGCTGGTGACTGGGGTAGCTCTGACCCCCACCTGAATGGCTGTGAGCAGAGGAGGTGTGGCCTTCTGGATGGGTTGTGTCTGCAGCCAGAGCAGAACAAAACCCATTCAAAAGTGGAGCCAAACTCTGAGTCAGGTAATATATTGGATTTTAAAATCACTATACCTTTGGCATCTGTTATGTATAATTTGAAATATCAATTGAAACTTAGGCAGGGTTGCCAACACTCATGCTGCTGGCTTAAGTCTCCTGCTTCTCCTTTCTTCTCACTCCATGCAGGAACACAGGGACACTGGATTATCTGTGATTGGTCATTTTAAATATGTGCATTTTTACTGTATGTCTTTTGATGGGTAGGTTTTGTCACCAGTGGGGGCTCTTTATTTGTTGGTCAGCGACATAAAAATATATGCATGTGGCAGTATTTACTGTCTGTGTCCAAAGACATCCATAATTTGCACACATGCAGCTGGTGATTTATTTATTTTAAATGTGTCCAGTTGCTGTGTTTTAGGCACACCATATGGAGCAGATGGTTGCCTACATGTGTCAGGGCAGTTTTGCTCTACAAAAATGACATCTCAACCATTTGAGTAATTGCGTGTTGCTGTGTGTGTGGGCGGGCTAATGTGTAGAAATAGGTGCATTTTTGTTAATTGGGTGTGTAAGCACGAGTTCGTCACTTGAAGTGTACATTTGTAAGTGTGGCGAGAACGATAGAAGGCCCACAATCCACAGCACCTAATTACAAAAAGGGCTGAACCGGTAGAACCGGGGGAACCAAGGCAACAGCATGAATCCCCCCTGGGGGCTAGCTCCCACAACTGGCCCTCGTGTGTCCTGCCGGCAGTCCAGTACCCAGAGGTCTGCCAGTCCAGTCAGGTCTGCAGGCACCATGCAGACCCTGGCAGGTGCTCCCAGCCTCCAGGCTGCTACTGTCCACCTGGACATTCCCAAATCCCTAAACCTCCTTCCCAGACCCTGTTCTGGAACACCCATGGCCCCACACCCCAGTCCACCAAGCCCCAACCACTACAGCTCCCGGACCACCCACAAAGCCAGGGAAGCTGTGGAGGCGAACCCCAACCCTGCGCACACGCAGCAAAACACATGGGGGGCCTCAGCGAGGCCCAAGCCACCCTGATACCCATCACTGGAGGGGAAGCAGGCCAAACATGAGAGCACAGCAGCCCCACTTTCCGGCCTCGCTTCAATGCTGGCAACCACAGCAACCCCCCGCCAACAGCTCCATGCCAGTCCCACCGCCACCCCAGGGCAACACCCATCCCAATACCCCCTGGCCCCCCGATGCCGAGATGGCAAATCCCATTCCCCATATGCCACTAGGTGACGTATTCAATTATTGGAGACCAAACCAATTCAAAGTAAGTTTGTTGGTTTTTCTTTCAAGCAGAAATTGTCTTCTTAGAAAGTCTACTACATTTTTAAAATGCATTTTATTTAAACTCTTTTTTTTAAATTCTTCTAGTTTCTTAAGAAGGATGTGCCATCTATTTGTTTCCAAATCAATGTTGTGATGCCACCAAGAAGGCGAAGTGAAGGGCAGAACGGTATTACTCTAGGCATGTTATGTCTTTACATACTTTTAGCCAGAAGCCATAGACGGGGTCAGCGAGCATGTGGATAGTTGTCAGCTAAATCTATGTTAATTTGTTTAATGTTAAATTTGGACTGGATATTAGATTTTAGTTGGTGATATTCAAAGATTGTTTTATCAGTGCCATATGATTCTTCTAAAACATTAAAGAGTATAAAATATTTTCCATCAAATATGTCCGTTAAATGATTTAGTCCTTTACTGTCCAATGATGAAAAACCTTTTTATTTTGCCTTTTTAACTTGTGCTGCCTCCCAGAGGACCCCAGAAGATATATTAGGTTGTTCATTTGTTCTTTTAAAATCTGTCCACTTTCTCTCAAAGAACCTGAGGAAATTTTCATCTTTAAGTAATGATGTGTTAAACCTCCTACGTTTTGCAGGTGGCATTAATGTTTTTTCCATCACCAGGATAGTTTCTGGTGCATGGTTACTTAAGGAAATGGGATGAATTTGTGCCTCACATAGCTCCTTCATAACAGAGTTGCTGATTATAAAGAAGTCTATATGAGAGTACGAGTGGTGGACAGGTGAGAAAAAAGTAAATTCCTTATCTGATGGTTGACCTGAGCACCAGGCGTCACACAGACCAAAATCTTTCATATTCTGCTTTATTGTATTCACTGAGTGCCAGTTGCCAAGTGCAAATGATCTGCTGAGCCTTTCTAACTTTGTGTTCAAAGTGGGGTGGAAATCTGCTCCCACCATCAGTGCTGTGTCAGTCTGAATTAAAAGGCCAGAAAAGAGACTGTGATAAAAGTTGGTTTCATCCACATTTGGACCGCATACATTAGCTATACACAGTCTTTGTTTTTTTTTTGTTAATAATCAAAAATCTCTCTTCTGGATCAAATATGCTGTCTTTGCATGTAAAGCTGTATCCTTTTATTAATTAAATAATTAATGAACTAAATAAAAATGAGGAATATCTGGTTTAAGTGTTCTTAGCTCAGATTTGGATTTGTGGGTTTCCTGAAGTAGGACAATGTCTGTGTTTTTCTAGTTGATCTATGATTTTATGCTTTTTAATATTATTTCCAATTCTACATACATTCCAAGTGACAAATTCTATTGAGTTCATATCACAAAGTATGAGGTCTAATCTGAGTTTGTCCTGTGTCTTCCTGTGTCCGTGTGTGTGTGGAAGTGAAAGAAAACAGAAACGAGGGGCTGGAGAGATGCACACATCAAAGTGACAGTCACAATAATTTTGCGTTCAAATTAACCTTATTAAATGCAGATGAACTTTACCTATTATCTTACCAGTATTTACTGTTTAATCTTACCTGGGGACCATCAACAGTTTCCTCGTCCAGGTTGTTGATGGTGAGGAGCAGAACACAATGGTTAAAGTGCACTTGATGTTTGGCTGGTTTTATTGGCTTGTTTTTACCTTAGCCACCTTCTGGCTTGCAGTGGTGATTGACAGATGAAGTCAGAAAGGAGGCTCCATGGACCATGATGTTTGCAGATGACACTGTAATCTGTGGTAAAGGTACAGAGCAGGTGGAGGACAACTTATAGAAAAGTTAAATGAAGGTCAGCAGAAACAAGATAGAACACGTGTTTGAATAAATGTGAAGCAGGTTTAAAGGTGATGCTGGAAGGGGCAGAAGTAGGGAAAGTGTGTTTAAATACCTGGCATCAACTACCTCTATGACCCCCTCTCTTTTCCAATGGTTATGGTCAATCTGACAGAGAGAAAGTATCCCAGTCGTTGTGGTTTTTAGTATAACAATGGCCATCAGTGGGCTCTAGATGGACAAACTGTCTACTTTTAAGGCTAGGTTTAAAACTTTCCTTTTTGATAAAGCTTATAGTTAGAGTGGCTTAGGTTATCCTGAGCAATCTCTGTAGTTATGCTGCTATAGGCTTAGGCTGCTGGAGGACATAATGACCACTTTCACCCTCTTCGCTACATTCTCACACTACTCTACAATTTTGCATTATTTGCTTTTATTTCAGCTTTTAACTTTGTTCTCTCTCTTTTCTCTTCCTAGAAGCTACACCTGGCCTGACTCTGTGTCTACCTGTAACACCTTTCTGGAGAGGGGAATCCTCCAAGCTTCTGCTGGCAACAACTTAATGCTCACCCTCTACCGATGATCCACATGGCCCTGTCTTTCAGTGTTTAACCCTTTCTCTCTCCTAGACATAGCTACTGACTGAGCTTCTACTGTAACTAACTCTATGTGCTCTCTTCAGACTCTAACATTGAAAACTGGCTCAGAGTTTATCTGTTCTTTCTTTCTAGATGAAACGACTAAAGGAGCTACATCCATTAACATTTACCTTTTCCTTCCCATAGAAAGGACTCCTGGATCAGTGCTTCTTTGTTCTATTTGTGTCTCTGCTCTGTTCTCTCTAACCCCCAGTCGGTCGTGAAGTGCCTTGAGACAACAGGTGTTGTGAATTGGCGCTATATAAATAAACTGAATTGAATTGAATTGAACTATCAAAAACAGTGTAAATGGTGGTGAAGAAGAGAGTGCAGGCAGGGTGGAGTGGAGGGAGACAAGTATGATGAGGGAGGAGCTCCATGATTGAAAAGGAAATTTTCTAAGATGGTAGTGAGACCTGCTATGATATATTGTTTGATGACCGTGGCACTGTCTAAAAGACAGGAGGCTGAGCTGGAGTTGGCAGAGTTGAAGATGCCGAGATTGTTTTTGGAGTGACTGAAATGGAAAGGATTAGAAATTAGCAGATTTGAGGAACAGCTAAGGTTGAGCAGTTCAGCAATGAAGTTGAAGAGAAAAGATAAGAGTTAAGATGGTTTGGGCAGCTGGAGGAGCAGAAAAATACCCCAGAGAAGATTTATGGACATAGTAAAGGAGGACATGGAGATGGTTGGTGTAACAGTTTATGAGGAAAACGGATAGCGTAAGATGGAGGGAAGGGAGCTGCCTTGGCAACCTCCGGGGGGAGCAGCAGAAAGAAGAAGGTAGACAGTTTACATGTACAACAGTGTAGGTATAATTGTACTTTTACAATGTTTTGCTAATCTTCCTGATTTCTTGAGGATAGAACATGTTCATAGTCCTGCAATTTTAAACTTCTGCCTCAGGCTGTGAGCATTAAATGGGCTCTGTTGGGCATGAGTGTGACCACAGATGATGAAGCTGGTTCTCCATGCATAGATGTACCTTGGAGACATTAGACGTGCTTTGACCATGATATTCTGCTCTTCAATCCAGACCACACTATGCTTATGCAGCACATACTGTACCTTTGGTAGTGCTGTGTCTGTCCCACACAGTGAAAAGGTGAGAGTAAGATGCTGTGGATGTTGGAACTGTAGGAGCTGAAATCTATTATACAATGTCAAAATCTTTAGCTGAGATCATTTAAGGTTTAAATTGTTGGTGATCAAATAACAATATGCCCCACCCACCCCACGATAACGTTTCATCAAAATCTCACTCCATATTCATCACAAAAGTTGGCAACCCTGGCTAAGGCGTTGTGATAGGCTGGAAAAAACATTGTTAGGGTCCTAAAATGCAAAGGTCTTAGCTCAGCCTAGAAATATATATACATTTATCACCACTAATTTTGGACCAAATTCTATATCAAAACATAAAAGACACACTGTAAGTTCATCTTCAAAACACTTAAAAATAGCTTCTATTAAAGTTGCAGATATTCAATTTCAGCACAGTTTAATTTAATGAACTTGGAGTCCAAATTAATTTTGAATGATCGGAACCAAATTACAAATTGATTATTTACAGTCCAAGTCAATGTAGTTCATTCAAACTGCTGTCTGGATGGTGAAGTTCCAAAGTTTGCCTGAAGAAGTTACAATTTTGGGCAAAATGAGGAAGTTGTTTCAGCCATGGCAATAACAAGGACAAGGACTTTAAAGAGCAAAACCGCGTGAAGTTAGTTTTAGGTTGGATATCCGTGCTGCGCAGATTCACCGGGGCTTTTCTCCTGTTTGGTCCGAAGCAGGCAGTCTGATTACAGGCAGCTGCTCTCCGCCTGCTCCTCCTCCTGCAGACACTGGTTCGCTTTAGGACCGTCAACAAATGTCCGAACCAAACACATTGTTTTATGGTGGTTTTGTTTTGTGTGTTTTGGGGGAAATGTTTGTGCCTCTGAACAGCTGGTTTTATGTGTGATCAGCTGATTAAGGATGTTATTACATACAGCGCCCTGTCTGCATGTAATTCAGAAAGCTGATTTCTCCTTTTTCTTTTCTGTCAGCCTTTAGGCATGGTTTATGATCTGTAAATGATAAAATTACATGTATGACCTGCTCCGGCCACTGTGGTCCTTAATATTATTGTAGTTGCTCTTGAGTTTTATTAACTTTTCCCTGCACTTTCTCAACAAAAACCTTCTCGTTTCACCTCCTCCCATGGCCAATCAGTGAAAAGCAGTGTGTTCACGTCACATCTAGTCCCTACTCAGTCCCGGTCATACCTGCTCAGGAGCAGGTACCAAAAAAGTAGGTACTGGAACAGAAAAAACTGTAATGGTAACCCTCGCAAAGCGAGCCGAGTGGAGTCGAGTAGGGCCAAATCGAGCCAGTGGAAAAGGGGCATTACTTGGAGGCATTTTAACACCAGGTCACTTCTTCAAGCCATCCACCTGTGACTGAATAAGCCAGTCTGCATGTTAATGGTAGGTCTGAACAGGACCACCACTAAACAGGCACGCAAAGGCTCCTTGCATGTGCATTAATTGTTTGGTTAGCTTACTATGTATCTTTAAATAAGTTAAATTCCTGTGAAGATAGGTAGCAACCAGTACCCAATCACTTTCTCCAACTGAAAGACCTTCAGGCAGTGATAGTGGGACCAAGTTTGAGATGTCTTTCCAAATCCATCCTTACTACTTGGGTTTTTTCTATCTACACTTGTATTATGATTCAAAGTTCTACTACTACTTACTACTAATGATGATGATGATGATAAATTGTGTAAAAGTGACTCTTTTTAAGTTCTATGTATAAGCCTAAGCCCGTAGTCTGTGCTTAATTTGTCATAAAGACTGAGGATGAAGGATTCTTTAGTCTAGCCAAATAGCAGGTGTTTTATGTCTTTATATTAAACTTTGTGTAACATAAATTGTGTGTTAAATGCTCAATGGTCCATTTTAGGTGTTTCAGAGGCAATGGATCTATCAGACATGTCCACTGAGCAGTGCTGCTTGGGCCCTGGCGCCTCCGAACAGCCTGAGATATCAGAAGATGAGGCAACCATTGCTGTCCCATCCACTCCACCATGCTAGCCAGCAGAGAGAAAATTGCTATGAAGAGGACTGGGAGGAGTCTCGCAGCCTGTGTGTACTAGTGCCACAGGAGAAGTTGAACAATATGCACACACTGCTGAAGCTTCCTGTCTTCACTAACATTCAGCCAGAAGATTTGATTTCTTTGGGGAATCACAGCAGTGACACTGATTTTTCCTTCGAACTGACAACTGTGGATGGCAGCAGAGAGGATGACATCAGCATCGAGAGCCTCCAGATGAAAAAAGCAGATGTTGCAAAGAGAGAACATGGCTGCTTCAGAAGCCTGTTTGAAACAGAGGATTGTCTTGTGCCATTCATTTATGGCTCACAGTTTTATTGTTTCCATTGTCCAAGCACTCACCACGGAATAGGCAAAATACTGAAATCCTCCCAAAACAATGGACTCAACAGGTCGACTGCTGAACTGCTCCTGCTGCTGCCTACCTCTCTGTGCAGCCACCTGGGCAGAGCAGAAGGGCAAGTGAATGAAGGACAGGGTGAAGAAGAGGAGAAACTGAGCATGATGTATGAAAGACTCAGGCTAGAGGTAAGCTTTTAACAGGTGTCATAACTTTAGCCCCTTTCACACCTTAGTTCCACAATAAGCACGTCACCACAAAACCTTGATAACGGACCACTTTGTCCTTCTCCCATAAAACAATGTGATCCACCTTCATTTCCCTAGGGCTGAGCTCTATGTATTGATCCGAATGTATGCTGTCCAAATGCATTCAGCAACGTGCAACGTGTTTGCCTCAGCATATTATCTTTATCAGATTATGCTGATCAATATAAGTCTCAGATTAAATGGACAGAGTAGAGTGATGCACCCTCCTATCTGTGTGCACTGACAGGCCAAGTAGAGTCCCAAATTCAATTCAATTCAGTTTTATTTATATAGCGCCAATTCACAACACATGTCTCAAGGCACTTCTCAAAACTCTGGTACATACATGTGGCCATGTGGATCATCGGTAGAGGGTGAGCATTAAGTTGTTGCCAGCAGAAGCTTGGAGGATTCCCCTCTCCAGAAAGGTGTTACAGGTAGACACAGAGTCAGGCCAGGTGTAGCTTCTAGGAAGAGAAAAGAGAGAGAACATAAAGTTAAAAGCTGAAATAACAGCAAATAATACAAAATTGAAGAGTAGTGTGAGAATGTAGCGAAGAGGTTGAAAGTGGTCATTATGTCCTCCAGCAGCCTAAGCCTATAGCAGCATAACTACAGAGATAGCTCAGGATAACCTAAGCCACTCTAACTATAAACTTTATCAAAAAGGAAAGTTTTAAGCCTAGCCTTAAAAGTAGACAGGGTGTCCGCCTCACAGACTAAAACTGGGAGCTGGTTCCACAGGAGAGGAGCCTGATAACTAAAGGATCTGCCTCCCATTCTACTTCTAGAGACTCTAGGAACCACCAGTAAACCTGCAGTCTGAGAACGAAGTGCTCTGTTAGGAACGTATGGAACAATCAGATCTCTGATGTATGATGGAGCTAAATCATTAAGGGCTTTATATGTGAGGAGGAGAATTTTAAATTCTATTCTGGATTTAACAGGAGCCAATGAAGGGAAGCTAAAATAGGAGAAATATGATCTCTCTTTTTAATTTTCATCAGAACTCTTGCTGCAGCATTTTGAATCAGCTGAAGGCTTTTAACTGCATTTTGTGGACATCCTGATAGTAAAGAATTACAATAGTCCAGCCTTGAAGTAACAAATGCATGGACTAGTTTTTCAGCGTCAGTCCTGGATAGGATATTTCTATTGACCCCTTATAGTTCATAGGCGGAGTTTTTTACTACCTCCCGAGGTGGTTCAGGGAACTAATACTGGTGGGGTGACTTCTGTCTCACCATGCTATGTCAAGACATTTCAGTTGATTGCAAGGTATAATAAACTAGGGCAGCACAATATATTAATTGCAAATGAATTATCCCAATATCACTATACAGTATGGTATCACAAAGGACTGCCTGGACCTCAAAAATTGTTAGCTAATTGTGGAGGTATTATGCAATCATGGAGGTAACATACATTTAAGCTATCTATGCTTGTAATATATTCAACACTTTTTTTGCAGCATAAAATCATTTGGAGCCTAAAAAGTTGGTATGTAATTAGAAACGATACACAGTTCCATAGGCATTTTGAGGTCAAGCGTCTTTACCTGGGGGAACATCGACGTGTGGCAGTAGGAAGCTGGAGTTGAACCCACAATTTTTCGATTGCATGCAATGAGTCTACCCACTAAGCTGTTAAACTTTTAGCTTTCTGTTATGTTTTGTTAACCTAATTTTTTGAGCATGTGATGGATTCATGATTTGCATGTTCAATGCATAAATGGGCATCTTTCAACTATACTCAAAACTATCACATTAAGAAACCACATAGTACATTTGTTCTTGTGGGGTCAATAGCATTTACATAAACCTGCGTTTATGCAGATGAGGTTCTGTGATTTAGTCCTTAGTCAGGCCATTAAGTATCGGCAGGTCAATCCCAGGCTGTCACAGCCTCGGTGTGCGCCCTGAGTCAGAACAATCCAACCCATATGTATCACCATCAGTACTGCTTAATTTGTACCTGCTGCAATCTTGTTATTTTGAACATTTAAATTTTACTGGAGGAACTGAAGTGGAAACCTGCAGGGGTGCTGTGGCAGATTTAAAAAAAATTTATTTATTTATTTTTGCAGCTTCCAAGTTTCTTTATGACGAACCATGACTACACCATGTACTCAAATGATGTGGAATTCATCAATGGACTGATAAACATCAAGACCAGGTGATCGCATGTTTTGGCTGGATGTTACTTGATACAATATGTGCTGAAGAACAACAGTAGATTTTTGCTAATTCTGTTAATGTGTAGAGGTCTTGTCGTGTACCGGTTCACACTCTCCCTGTGGCGCCTTCTGTCCCTGTGTTACTACGCTGAGGCTCGGCTGGATGTGCTGAAGCTCACCAAGCATATGGAGGACGGGACCATTAAGGCTCGCTGGAGGATCAAGGGCCTTCCCTTTCACTCTCTTCTGCTGCGCTTCTACCGGAAAGACAAATCCCATCTATACAGGTCTTTGAATTCACAATGCCATGATTTCCTAGTATATTGCAGCCTTATGTTTATTACGATCTGGCTCATAAATTACATTTTTTGCTTTAACCCTATATACCGAGCGTCCCCGATACCGGGGGCAGCAGCACTTTCGCCAGCAAGATCATTACAAACACAGGTTAAACAATAACCAATATATGTATCCTGCGTATCTACAGGTAAAGGCTCAACAGCACCCAATTTCAACCCTAAGCGGCTAAATAAAAAAAAAGTTCGACCAATAAGGTTTTTTAAGGCTTATACTGATTATTCTGACATCAGTCTAGCAGATACCCGATATGTGCTGCCAATTTTTTTTTTTTTTTTTTTTTTTGGGCTAATTCTTGAGGACCTTTCCACCTCCATTTACATGATAGCAATGACACAATGATAGCAAATGTTACACAAGTCTCAATTTAAACAAAAAGAAACATGTATTAACAAAACAAAACATATTAGGAATGTATAGCAAACAATGTAGAACATTTAAATATATAACAATAAAAACAATCTTAACACTTAAATGTTCGTGTGTTTGTAGCAGCATGAGGCCTTTGTAGTGCATATCAGAATTTTTGTAAGCAGCACTATAAAAAAAATTAATGTGTTTTTTTTTTAATTAATAGGCCTACGGAAACTGTCAAAGACGGACACACAGCGAGGGAGAGGGACACGCACACACAGAGAGAGAAAGAGCCCTTACTGTAACAATCAGTAATATTGCAATATGTTCAGATCAGACTCACCACTAGGGGGCCAACAAGGGCTATGTAAGCCGGTGAACAAGCCAATGTCAAGCCAATATCTGCCCATTCAAAGGGCAGATATTACACCGTTAAAAATACATTAAAAGTTGAAAACTTACCGTTGTTGCTGATACCACTCAATGCATGCGCTTCACGTGATCTCAAGGCATGGCTGCTGAATGCAGCTAATGGATCGGCGAATGCATGCACGTATCGACCATCGTATGGCCAATTTATCGGTCGACCTATAAAAAAGACCCTATTCAGTTCAATTCAATTCAGTTTTATTTATATAGCGCCAATTCACAACACATGTTGTCTCAAGACACTTCACAAAACTCAGGTACATACATTCCAATTAGTCCTAATCATTAAACAGTGCAGTCAGATTCAGTTATTTATTCAAATTGGATAAAAAGTTTTTCTGTCTAAGGAAACCCAACAGATTGCATCCAGTCAGTGCAGCATTCCCTCCTCCTGGATGAGCATGTAGAGACAGTGGACAGTCACTGGCGTTGACTTTGCAGCAATCCCTCATACTGAGCATGCATGTAGCGACAGTGGAGAGGAAAAACTCCCATCTAGAGCCCACTGATGGTCATTGTTATACTAAAAACTACAACGATTGGGATACCTCTCTCTGTCAGACTGACCCTAAAGACGCACACCCAGGAAACACACAGCAACGTCAGTGCAACATGATCCAAATGACACAGACTTATCAAATGAAAGCCCAGACTCTGCTCTTTTCAATGATATAAGTATCACCACCCTACGTGCAAAACTTACTGAATCAGCAGCAGAAGAAGAGGAAAAATAAGGCTTATTTCATAAAGCCAAAAACATAAAAAACATCTTACCTTTGCTGTTTTATGGTCATAATCTGTGATAAAGTATATATTTCTGCTTGCCTCCTATAATCTATTGTCCCTGCATGAATTTTGGTACAGCTAATGGTCAGATCCTGTGCTTTGGCTTGCTAGATGTTTTGGATTACAACTGCATGCTTTCAAAGGAATATTCACATCACAAAGAGCATTTTGGGGGCAACATATTTGTGTTTTATGTCGTGCACATACATTTACTCTCACTCAGCTTGAGTGATAATTTTTAGACCTAAGGGGTATTCTCTAGAGTCTTATCTTCATTTAGGTACCAGAACCATTCAAATAACCCTTGTAGTTCTTTAGATATATTCAATTCATTTTGGGTATGCCATTTTCGAGTAAATTTCTCAAAAAGAGGCCTTAGGTTTAAGAGGTTAAAGTCTTTTAAAGGCTCCCTTCCAGACACAAGCCTCCCAGCTGACAATATTAACCCTTGCTTTTTCAGATAATTCAGTCTTGATCAGTGGATAGTATTTTCTTTCACCCTCCATCTCCCTTCTGCACTTTTATAGAACATTTAAGCTATGCTCAGTTTTCAAAAGTTAACACAGTTTAGGAGATCACCTTAAGAGGACCTTTATTGGTTCAAGTACAACGTACACCAATTTAGGCACTGTTCCCATTTATTCTGTACTGCCATTCTGTACTGTCACTATGTGTCTTGGGGAATAGAGTTAGACTTGGCAGACAGAGGTAGTCAGCTAGGCCAGGTGAAACCCTGCACTTGCTGGTTGCTGAGTAACAGTTGGTCCTCAGCCCTATGTGGGGAGCATCTGGAGGAGATCCTTCTGCTAGAATGGCTGTAGCAATAAAAAAAGAGATTGGATGGAGACTGTTTCTTGATCTTAGGTGGGTGGAGGTATGGCCAGTTGTGAATAAAGTGGTTCCAAGTTTCTGTAAAATGGCCTGTAAAGTTGTGGTCAGAATTTCTTCTTTGGATCTGTTTGTGTTGCAAAGTGCTTTAAATTAACACGTTGTGAGCTGGCGCTATATAAATAGACTGAATTGAATTTAAAAAAAATTATTTTTGGCTTCTAGTTCTTCATGTGCAAACTTCAAGTGATGCCACATTACCTCCAAATACAGATGGAATCCTTTTAGGAGTTTGCTTTGAGGGACCGATTGAGAAAGAAGCAAAAAAAAACAATGCAGGGAGTGGGGTAGCAGTCCATGACTTTGCTTCTAGAATGCACATATGGCTGGGCAATATGGAAAAAAAATCCTTTCACTATAATATTTTTCATATCAGTCTATCAATATATGTAGATATAAAAACTTTGAAGTACTATGAAGTAACATTTGAAGAAATCAGGTTATTTTTGTTTTAAATATTTTATTTTCAAAAGTTGAGCGTGTCATTGAACATTATTCAACTGATAAATAAATTCAGAATCAGCTTTACTGCCCAGTTTGAGCACACAAACAAGGAGTTTGACTCTGGTACACAGTAAAGATTTTTATTTCTTTTGTCAATATAAATGGAAATAAATATATTTTAAATATACATATATACACAAGTGACTTTACAGGGAAGATAATGTGAGATCAGTCCAAGTATGCATGGTGTTGTTCTGGAACTCTGACTGTCAAATGTTCATCAGACAAACGTCCTGTGGAAGAAACTGTCTCTGTGTTGGCTGGTTTTAGTAAACAGCGCTCTGTAGTACACCGTTTCTGTCTCGCTTCGATTTTTTTATCATAAGGCATGAGAAAGCCGACTCTGGTTGGTTGTTCCCTATAATGGCATCGAGTGATTTAAAGAAAGATTTAGGGAGTAAGCGAAGAGTCTGGAAGAGAAACAAAATTAAATTAAAGAATTTTTAAGTTTTTTTTTTTTTACTGCATTTTAAAGACAAAACAAGACAAACTCTCTCATTTCCAATGATGAACTGTCTACAGAAACAATCCCCTATGGAAAATCATAATGCCTTAAGGGGAGGATAAGAAATATAGGTGACAAGACATCTAGAGTTGCCTAACAATGTGTTGTGCCTTTGGATCAGACGGGGGATCAGACTTACGGTATCTCTTCTGATAGCAGCTCTTCTCAAAACATAACTTGTGTGTAATGTTCTTATACTGAATTCCATCTTTTAGATTCTTGACTTCTCTATTCTGTCCAATATGAAGAGCTTCTTGCTTATGGCAGTGTTTTTTACTCTGATATCAGTCATGTTCTGTTTCCTCTCCTGTTGTGTTGGATATTAGTGGTGGAAGAACAAGCACTTTTAAAAGTCAGATTTTGATTTTTAAATAGTTTTTGCTTTCTAATCTTACTCATTCCTGATATCATCTCTTCTAGGTCATATGATGCATTTTCAACTTTTTACGTCGGACATGATGGACTCATTCATTGTCATAAAGTTGAAAAGGTATGGTCTTTCTTCTTGATGTCATGTCACAACTACACTGTAAGATTATTTAGTTACCTGAGGCAGATGCTGTCCTGATAAATGCCTTTAAATAGAGTTGGGAAAAGCACTAAAATAATCTTCTAAAATAATCTACTCATGAAAAGTTCAAAATACTCTGCTTTCTGATGACATTTCAGAATGCACCTAAAATGCACTATAAAGATTCCAGATTATCTTATTAGACCATTTACAATATGCATGTAGAAATTACTTTTAAAACTGTTTAAGGAGTTCAGTATATTGCAACTAGCCATTTTTGAAAATGATGTCAAAAATAAGAATTTGTTGACCTCAATATTCCTAATGCGAGCGTAACTTATATTAATTTATCTTTTTCCATATCTTACATTTTTTATCCAAAAACAACAGAGAATGCATTTGGCTGCAGGCTTGTGTGTGTTATAAAAGGTTTTCAGTGTAGACTAAAATGAAATATTTTGAAACTTGAGAAACCATATTAAGCAGTTCCACCCAGAGGCCGAAGAAAAACGGCTGATGATGCCACCATCAACTTAGCTAGCAAGCAATGTCAAAGCTACCCCCTAACTCAGAAAAAGCAAAGACAATTACAAAGCTCATTGTAACTTTTACTGCAAAGAATTTGCAACCATTGACAATTATTAAAAACCAGGCCTTTTAGATTATGGAGTCCTCTTTGGATTGAATTCAATTCAATTTCAATTCAGTTATATTTATATAGCGCCAATTCACAACACATATTGTCTCAAGGCACTTCACAACAGTCATTTAAAATCCAATCTTTAAGATATTTCACTGCCACAGTGATCTGCACAGTCATTTGTGTTGAGGGAAAAGAGGGTGGGGGGAGGACACACACACAGACACAGACACATGGGGGGCACCAGTGCTGATGGTTCTTGTGTGGGAGAAGATGCTCCCCAGCCTCACATGCTGCTGCTGCTCCTTGAGAAAGCTGGTGATCCATCGACAGGTGGAGACTGGGACTTTGAGCTGATTGAGCTTCTGGTGGAGGATATCAGGGGTGATGGTGTTGAAAGATGAGCTGAAGCTCAAAAACAAGTCCCTGGGTGGTCGAGATGTCGAGTTGGGTTGAGGTGTGAACTGCTGCTCTTTATACCTGCAGTAAAAGCCATTCAGCTGATTTGCCAGGCGAGGACTCTGTTTAGGGTTGGGTGAATGGTTCCTGTAGGCAGTCAGGTTTTTAAAACCATTCAAAACAACAGAAGCGTCTCCATGTGAGAAGCTTTTCTTTAGCTTCTCACTGTAGCTTCTCTTCACTGCTTTGATCTCACTGGTCAGTTAGTTCCTGGCTGCTTATACAGGGCCCGCTCCCTACTGCTGTGAGCCTCTTCATTATACCTGTGCAGCTGACTCAGATGAGAAGTGAACCAAGGTTTATTGTATGTGCAGAAGGTCTTGGTCTGCACACACATGTCCTCACAGAAACTGATGTATGAAGTCACCACCTCAGTAAGTTCGTTTGTTGTTGTAACATCTGGTTTGAGCCATCAGTCCACTTCTTAACAGTCCAAACCACAGGTTTGGAAGGTTTTAATTTCTCCCTGTAGGTTGGAATGAGATGGACCAGAGAGTGGTCAGAAAGTCCCAAACAGCCCTGGTGACGGTATGATATGCATCCTTTAAAGTTCTATAGCAGTGGTCCAGAGTGTTTGTATCCCTGGTGTGATGTCTGTATTTAGGCAGTTCATTGGAGAGGTTTGCACTGTTAAAATCCCCAAGAACAATGAGAGAGTCTGGATGGTTTTTTTTCCACATCTGTTATCAGCTCAGCCAGTGGAGCCTTGAGGTAGTGTGTAAGCGCCAACCAGTACAAACAAGAACTCCCTTGGTGAATTAAAGGGTTTACAGTTTATGAGAAATTATTCCAGGTCAGGACTACATTTCTTCTTCAACACTTTGATATCTCTGCACCAACTTCCAATCTTTAATATAGATTTTAACATGTAACAAAGATTTTGTAAAATAAAACATACCTTTCTAAAACTATAGTAACGTAGTAACTACACTGCTCAAAAAAATAAAGGGAATACTCAAATAATGCATCCTAGATCTGAATGAATGAAATATTCTCATTGAATACTTTGTTCTGTACAAAGTTTAATATGCTGACAACAAAATCACACAAAAATCATCAATGGAAATCAAATTTATTAACCAATGGAGGCCTGGATTTGGAGTCACACACAAAATTATGTGGAAAAACACACTACAGGCTGATCCAACTTTGATGTAATGTCCTTAAAACAAGTCAAAATGAGGCTCAGTATTGTGTGTGGCCTCCACGTGCCTGTATGACCTCTCTACAACGCCTGGGCATGCTCCTGATGAGACGGAGGATGGTCTCCTGAGGGATCTCCTCCCAGACCTGGACTAAAGCATCCGCCAACTGCTGGACAGTCTGTGGTACAACGTGACGTTGGTGGATGGAGCGAGACATGATGTCCCAGATGTGCTCAATCGGATTCAGGTCTGGGGAACGAGCGGGCCAGTCCATAGCTTCAATGTCTTCATCTTGCAGGAACTGCTGACACACTCCAGCCACATGAGGTCTAGCATTGTCCTGCATTAGGAGGAACCCAGGACCAACCGCACCAGCATATGGTCTCACAAGGGGTCTGAGGATCTCATCTCGGTACCTAATGGCAGTCAGTCTACCTCTGGCAAGCACATGGAGGGCCGTCCTCATGGAGTCGGTTTCTAACCGTTTGTGCAGACACATACACATTAGTGGCCTGCTGGAGGTCATTTTGCAGGGCTCTGGCAGTGATCCTCCTGTTCCTCCTTGCACAAAGGTGGAGGTAGCGGTCCTGCTGCTGGGTTGTTGCCCTCCTACGGCCTCCTCCACCTCTCCTGGTGTACTGGCCTGTCTCCTGGTAGCGCCTCCAGGCTCTGGACACTACGCTGACAGACACAGCAAACCTTCCCACAGCTCGCATTGATGTGCCATCCTGGATGAGCTGCACTACCTGAGCCACTTGTGTGGGTTGTAGAGTCCGTCTCATGCTACCACGAGTGTGAAAGCACCACCAACATTCAAAAGTGACCAAAACATCAGCCAGAAAGCATAGGTACTGAGAAGTGGTCTGTGGTCCCCACCTGCAGAACCACTCCTTTATTGAGTGCGTCTTGCTAATCACCAAAGATTTCCCCCTGTTGTCTATTCCATTTGAACAACAGCATGTGAAATTGATTGTCAATCAGTGTTGCTTCCTAAGTGGACAGTTTGATTTCACAGGCATTTGATTTACTTGGAGTTTTATTGTGTTGTTTAAGTGTTCCCTTTATTTTTTTGAGCAGTGTATAATTACTCATATCTCTCTGCATTCACATTTCTGTTAAAAAAAAATATTAACATAAATGTAACCCAAAGTTGCATCAAAAGCTGGTGTGAAGTGTTTTTCACCTATATTGTCAATGAAAGAAAAGTTAAAGTGAAATAGTTTCTGTTCTTTTATATATGGGCTCATATGTGGAGCTGGTCAATTTAATGTGTTTTATTGCCCACCCTCTTTGTTTCAGGTGATGCCAGCTCAGCCTCCTGTCCTTCCAAGAACAACTTCCCTCCTAACAGGAGCTCTAGTAGCACTAGGAGTGCAAGAACACAGACCTGCTCTCAATCTTCTCCCACCCCTCCTGTCCTCATTGCGACAGAGCAAAAATTGACAGTAGAAAAATAAGACAGTGACAATAATTGTTTCTACGTTTAATGTGAACCTGAACATGTTCATTCACCTTTACCTCTATAATGCAGCTTAAAATAAACGTGTAAACTGATTTTTTGTTTTTATTGCTGTTGCCTCGGAGTTGGATAAGAAGGCATGACTTTCCTCTGCTTTACTTGTTTTATGTCAGCTACTTAAACACATAATTAGGTTTTTGGGTCCAGGTGTCATGGTTGTTACTACTCAGCTGCCAAATGTACTAAGGAAACCTGCTAAGTTTTCACAATAACTCGAAGTACTGAATTTTAAAGATCTCACTATCAAAAGCTTAATAATAAATGTTTACATGTTGAAGGTAAACTGGGCAACTTCAGAACACTTGTTATACTTGCCCTGAGTATAGAGCAATAAATGAATGTTGAATGTTCTTGAGTAACAGACATCCAAAAGAATATTGTTCAGTAAACGGCTCCCCTTCAGATGGTGGCTTTTTTTAAAAATAATGGCAAAGGTTATCAGTTTTTTCCTCTTTTAATTTTTATTTTTGTTAGTGAAGTGATTGAAAAGCAGACTTTTGAAAATGAAGCTCAGATGGACCTGATTTAACACATTTTGTCTGGATTGTGTTTGAGAGAGACAGAGAGAGAGAGAGAGAGAAAATATGACCTTCAGTCAGCTGCAGCTAGAAGTGTGCAAAATTTGCCCAAAATCCAACCGCTCCAATGGATGCTGGCTTCACTTCCTGTTTGGTGGCGAATAATTAATGATGACTTCCTGTCGTTCTCTGAAAGTCTAATCTAATATGTAATATTGTTATGACAAAGTTTGAAACTTTGAAGACTGTCAAGGAAGGTCAGTCAGCTAAGGAACCAGTCCCTTGGTTGTCAGTGGTTGGGGCTAAAGTGATGTCATCAATTGACCATGACAACATGTTCAGTATTCGTCCACGACGATGCACACAGAATTTGGTATGGATCCGTTGACGTATGAGGGAGATAATGCCTTTAAATATATCCTAGGTGGCGCCATTGATCCAATAGAGCTTTTTGGGGGTTGACAAGGAACAACCATATTTAACTTGGAGTAAAATGGACCATGTGCGTGTAATTTAGAGGCAAAGGTATGGTCATGGCGTGACGTTGGACTTCGCCAGGCTGCCACAGCTACACCCTCCTGCAAAAAGTCTGTGTTTGAAAGCAAGTGAAATCACCTGAGAGGGATCAATTATCCCAAGTTTAATTCAATTTGGAGGAATCTACCTATGTACCAAATTTCAAATCTCTACAATTTATCAGTTGAAACGGTTTTAAGTTTAGGTTTTAAAATCCAAGCATAAGTGTTCTTGTCTTGCAGTCATGAATGTCGAGCTCTTTGGAACATTAAACAACGATGAAGAATGGGATAACAGATTAAAAGTTAGTTCCTAACGTTACTTAAAAGGAACCCAGAATAGGCACTCTTTAGCCACACATAGGAATCAGTCTATTTATTAAAGGTTTCTGTGACTGCTTGGTTCTTAAGTGCTTATCCTGAATTATACAAATTCACGCATCTTTTCAAGACATGCTGTCAAAAACTGTAATAGATGTTCTGATAGTAGCTGTGGTACATTAGTAATGTAATAATCAGATTTTCAAGTCCAAATGTTTTCATCTCTGCATGTTCCAGAGTAAACCTTAGTGTGATGCCTGACTGGAAGAATAAAAACTGTCTGATTAACATGATTCCTGTGTTGTCTGTACTCGCAAGGATGAAAACACATTATATTGATACCTATGCCAACATACTGTGGCTTGTAAAAGTATTCATGCCCCTTGAGCTTTTCCACATATTGTCACATTACAACCACAAACAAATGTATTGTATTGGAATTTTATGAGAAAGACAAACACAAAGGGGTATACAATCATGAAGTGGAAAGAATATTACATTGTTAAAAAAAAAAAATAACTGAAAAGTAAAAAAATATTGGGGAGCACCCAGCATCATGAAGTACGTTTCAAGGAACACACCAGACAGGTCAGGGAGAAAGTTGTCGAAGTTTGAAGCAGGCTTAGGCTATAAAAATATTTCCCAAGGTTTGACCATCTCATGGAGCACTGGTCAATCCATCATCTGGAAATGGAAAGAGTATGGCACAACTGTAAACCTACGAAGACGCCATCCACCTAAACTTACAGGCCGAACAAGGAGAGCACTGATCAGAGATGCAGCCAAGAGGCCCATGGTGACTCTGGATGAACTGCGGAGATCTGCAGCTCAGGTGGGGGAATCTGTTCACAGGACAACTATTGGTTGGGCACTGCACAAATGCGGTCTTTATGGAAGAGTGGCAAGAAGAAAGCCATTGTTAAAAGAAAACCATAAGAAGTCCTGTTTGCCAGAAGCCATGTTGGGAACACAGTAAACGTGGAAGTAGGTGCTTTGGTCAGACCAGACCAAAATTGAACTTTTTGGCCTAAATGCAAAACGCTATGTGTGGTGGAGAACTAACGCTGCACCTCATTCAGAACACACCATCCCCACTCTCAAATATGGTGGTGGCAGCATTATGAAAAAATGTTTGAAATAATGTATAATTTTCATTCCATTTTACAGTTGTATACCACTTTGTGTTGATCTTCCACATAAGATTCCAATAAAATATATTTCTGTTTGTGGTTCTAAATGTGACTATATGTGGAAAAGTTCAAGAGGGATGAATACTTTTACAAGCCACTGTACATACAATGAGGAAAATGTTAATTAATTGCTAAATTTGGAAGTTTTTGGAAGCCCAGTTTTTTTTATATTATGGTCATTCTTATGTAGAGAGTTGGACTATCCACAAAAACAGACAAATTACTTATTTAATAAAAGTTTATAACCATCAGTGAAATATGTATTAATTTGGACCGAGAAACTCTCCAGGGTGTAAACTTGACTGCATGGGGATAAACCCCTGCAAGGATTACGCTGGTATAGAAAATACATGAATACATACATGAATAAATACATGAATAAATACATGAATAGAACTGTACAAAAACATGTGGCCAGCACAATTTGAAAGGCTGTTGGAAATGCCTTCAGCTTTTTTAAAAATAAACTTTATTTAAAGCATATGGAGATAACAGTGACATTGGACAAGCAGAGAAACCACCCAGAAGAGCAGACAAAAAGAACACACATCCTGCATAAGAAACACAAAAAAAAAAATGGCATTTGTTTTTTTGGCAAAAAGGGTTTTACCCTTTTGGAAAAAATAAATTTATTTTAATAAAACCAAAACTTTATTCCCCCTTTTTTGGAATTTTTCCCCCCGGATTTTAACAAAACTCATTAAAGAGAGATGTAAAGGGAAGGGAAAAGTGTTTTTTGCAATCATCTAAAAACCGGGAAATTTTGGGAAAAATTTCCCTTGCTAAATTTAATTTTTCCTGATTTTTAAAGAGTACAACCCAGATATAGCTAGGCCCCCTTTCAAAACTTTCAAACCAGAGAGGGGTTTATGAAAAAAAAAGTTGTGGCTCTTTCCAACGGACTTTCAGATCCTCATCTCTATTTTAAATTTTTTTAAACCCCTTCCTTTTGGGCCGCTTCCTCAAAAACCCGACATCAAAAAATTTTGTCAAATTTTTTACCCCGAGCAGTTCTATCAGGTGGTTTTAAAAGGGCCCCCAGGGGTTTTCCCAAAACAAATGTGTGGGTCACATAGCGGGCCCGTTGTAAGGGGCAACCCCAAATTCCATCCCCCACCCCAAATTGACGTCAGGAAGTCTTTTTTTGGAGAAAAGTCAAAAATATCTTGTCAACAAGTTTTTTTTTTATACCTTTTTCCCCAAAAGGTACATTCCTAAGGGAGGTGTTTGAGAACCCAGATGACAAGTTTGGCCCGATAAAGGGGGTGGTGGCCCGGTCCCTTTACGACGTGAAGGAGGAGCCAAGGTAAATGTCAAGGGGAACCAAATTTTGGAGGGGGTCCTCCCCCCACCCAGGAAGAAAAAGACCCATTTTTGGAGGAAGGGAAAAAGGGGACCAGGAGCCAACCCCCCCCAAAGGAAATTCCTTACTTCTTTGGGGATTTGCCCAAAACCTGGTTTCCCGGGCTACAGCCTTAAATTTTATGAAAACCCCCCGTAAAAGAACGTTTTTCTTCATCGGGCCCCAAAGGGGAAAAAGGGGAAAAAACCTTTTGGGGTTTTTAAAGTTTGTCATGCGGTGGTTCAAAGAAAAACCCCGATTCGGTGACCCGCTGTTCCCCAAAAGGAGCCTTTCTTTTTTTTTTAAAAAAATGGTTTTTTTAACCCACAAAAAGTGTTTGAGGGAAAAAAATTCGGGTTCTGAGCCTGACTGGAGATACAATGGTCCCCGTTGGGGAAAGCTGTAAAACCCCTGGGCTTGTGAAAGATAAAGAACCCCACAAAAACCCCAAAACTTTAACCCCTCCTCAGAGTTTTTGTTTTTTTCCCCCTTTCCTGCTGAAAACTGATTTCCCTGGCCCGCGGCCCTTTATTTTCCCTTCCCGGGAAGACAAGGAAAAAGGCGGCTTTTTTTATGTTTCATTTTTTTCGGCACGGCCCCCGGTAGTTTTCATTTAATTCCCCAAAAAAGTATAAAAGGTTTGGTAGTGACAAACTACCCAAAAACCCAAAAAAAATTTCCAAAGTTAAACACCTTTTGGGTTTCCCCCCCCAAAAAAAAACCTGATCCGTAGGGTTTTTGTTTTTTTTAAAAGTCAATTTGAATACAGGAAAAACAAAAATAAATTAAACCATTGGACAAAAACATGAGCCTGCCCAAATTTTAAATTGGGTGCCCAAAACCAAAAGAAACCTGTGGAAAAATTTCTTGGAAAACTGGTCACTTTAAAGTAAAAAAGGGGATGAGGTTGGGTAAAGAATCAGAAGGGATGACAGTCATGCCCCTGGATTTAGTGATGTTTGTTTTCAGGGGTAAAAAGCATTTTATGAAAAGGAAGACTTTTCGCCAAAAACGAAAAAATTTGTTTAAAAAAAGGAGTTTTGGATCTTTTTTTAAATTTACGGCCCCCTTTTCGCCCAATTCCCCCCAAATATTTGGGTTTTAATTAAAAGAAATTTTTTGCCCATTTTTAAAAAACACATATTTCTTTTAATAAAGATAAAAGATTTTAGAATAAGATGTGGTGGTTCTCCATTCAGCTTTCTGGTCAGTTTCATTAGCAGCTGAAGTGGAATCCAGTGATTGGTCTCAATGTTTCTATGTTTTGTGGTATTTTGCTAATATGTAGAATATTTATTTATGGATTGGTCATGAAATATGAAAACTATGTTTTTGTCCTCTTAATTAGCTGTTTAGAAGTATTAAGGTGGGCCCTTTTGTGTTTCTGGAACCCCCCGGGCTCCATTTTGCCCCCCTTTCCTCTCCTCTTTTTCAATCTTGTGACAAAAAAAAAGTAAAAGGGGTTTTTAAAACTAATTTGGGTTTATCCCTTTGGGCTGTTGAAATTTTATTTTTTTGTATTCCTTTTCCCTAAATTTAAATACAAGCACAAGTAGGGCCTCAGTAAGATTTTGGGGTGATTTCAGCTCTTGTATCCTATCTGTTTTTTTTATTTTTTACCAAGTTCACTTCTGATTGTATTCCTGTCATCATGAACTGGAATGTAGAAGATTAATCCGTGCATTAATGTTTAAATGGGACTCATAAGTTCTTAAAGGAAAAAAGAGGTTATAAGGCCATTAAGACATTTTCAGGGAAGGTGTTCCATTGAAATAGTAGAAAGAGAGAAGGCATGAACTTTCTCTGATTAATGCTTTGTGACGGGTCTGTCTCCTGCTGGCCATCCTGCACAGCTCCCACCGTTGAATTACTTTAACATACAACTTCATACAGTTACACTAGCTATATAAATTGGCCACCCACTTGTCACTTTTTAAATGAACTAATTATACCTTTAAATTGGCTATATTTAATTTAGAATTATCATTTAGTGTAGTATAGTTTTATCTTCACATTTGTCACATTGTGATGCTTTCGGTGTTGCTCTTTCATAGATCCCTCTGTCAGCAATGTGAGTAGCTGTTTCACATTTTGACTTGGAGCTGAATAAAGCCTATGATGTCCACTTCACCATTTTTATTGATGTCTTTTCTCGTTTTGCAGCACTTCAGTGTGATCATTTAATATTTGCTGTCATACATCACGTTCCTTAAAAAAACATGCGTAGATTCAGCTCTGAGGGATCCCTTCTGGATCTCGACACCATACAATGGGATAAAATGTTACAGAAGAAGCCAGAATTTGGAAACAGGAAAATGTCACTCAGGTTCACACCTCATTTGGAAAATGATGAACTAGATGCAGGGTCAGCTGGCCTGATTCCCACCATTCAAGAGCCGACGCAGATACCAAGTGAGGTCAGAAGGAATGAGCAGATTAAAGAGCACAGCTTCAGCGTCGAGAACCTCAGTGAGCTGGGGCAACAGGATATGAATCTTCTGAAAGTGTGTACTATCAGTGAAGGCTGCAGGGCTTACAGTGACAGCCAGCTTGCCCCAGTGGCTGAGGACATCATTGAAAGGGTCGAAAAAGATGACCAACATCAGATGTCTCCGTCAGTCTCCTCCAACCCCTCCCCTGTAAAGTCCCAGCAAAGCCACCACCACAGAGCCAAACTTTCAACTGCTAAACTTCACCTCAAGAGTCTCTTTGGACAGGTAGGATGTCCATTACATTTACATTCAGTAACGTCTTTTCCCATTGTGTACAAGCTAACCTGTGGCACTACCTTGTAGTTTTATGCTCGTGTTTTACCAAAACTCAGTGTTTAAAAAAAAAACTAGTCATCTTTAAAAATTGCAATAAATAGCCCTAACACTGATACAGGATGAAAATCTGAATTTTTACTTTGACCAAGCATATGGTAACAGTGAAAAGGAAAAACTTCTTGTTTCTTCCAAAAGAAACGGACTGAGCGAAAACCACAAACTTCATGAAAGACGGCTAAATTAATGACATTCAGCATAGCAAGTAAATGCAGGGAGAGACGTGAAAAATTTGTATTCTCTTAATACAAAAACGTTTTTCAATCTTGCTGAAAAAAACAGTAAAAGGGATCAAAATCTAATTTGATTCATCTTGGTCTGATGATTAATTTATTTGTATACTTATACATATTCAAATACAAGCACAAGTAGGGCCTCAGTAAGATTTTGGAGGTGATTTCAGCTCTTGTATCCTATCTGTTTTTCTTATTTAAAATTTTTTACTAAGTTAACTTCTGATTGTATTCCTGTCATCAGGAACTGGAATGTAGAAGATTAATCCATATATTAATGTTTAAATGGGACTCAGCTGTTTGACATTTGATGAACCCAGTTTCACACATAAAAAGTTTTCAGTAAAAAACAAGTTTCCATGGTTATTAATACTGTCACGGGGAGAACTAAGTAGACTCAATGATTCAATAGTTGCGAAACCACCTGTAGCACCAATAACTCTTAGTGGTTTTCTGTCTGACTTTATCAGTTGCATTATGCTGCAAAGGAATTCTGGACCGCTCTTTTTTTACAACATTGTCCCATTTCATTAAAATTCGCACGCATTTAATTTCTTTGAAGTTCCCACTACATTATTCCAGTCAGGGTCTGGACCTTAACTGTGCCATTGAAACACATTGATTCTTTCTTTTTACCATTTGCTAATTTTGGGTTGGGGAAAACCCCAATTTTCTGCAACCCTTCAGCCCCCACCCCTAAAAATTTGGATCGGGTAGGGTGCGGAGGACAGGTTAAATTTTTGGGAACACCGGTTAGTGGCCCCAACCCCCCCGGGCGGGGTTTAGGGGTGGATTTTGGGGGGCCAAATGGAGCACAAACCCCAGGGGGGCCCCCCCGGGGGGAAAGGAAGGGGGTAGGACTTTGGGGGGCGGGATTTTTCCCCCAAACCCAAAGGGTTTTGTAAAGAGGTTTATTTGCTTTTGAAGAAGGCTTTTTTATTGTAAGAACATACAGTGGCTTGTAAAAGTATTCGTACCCCTTTAAAAATTTTTTCCACATTTGAAAACTTTAAAAACTAAAAACTTAAATTTATATTTTTAGGGGAAATTTTTTAGGGGGAAAAGCCCAAAACCAAAAAAGGGGTTTTTAAAAAATTGTGAAGGATAATTGATAATTTTTTTTTTTTTTTTTAATAAACTTAACTGGAAACGGGGCATTTTGGCAAAAGTATTCAGCCCCCTGAGTCAATATTTGTTTGGGGAAAAACCACCATTTGCCCCCAATAAAAAGCTGAATTCTTTTGGGGGCATGCCCTCTACCACCCTTTGCAGGGGTCAAGTAAACTAAAATTTTTTTGGCCCCTTTTTTTGTAAAAACATCTAAAGTTTCGGGTAAAGTTTAAAGATGGGAGTTTTTTAAAAGACTTCCCAAAAACAACAATTTTTTTTGTTGGGGCCACTAACCCTTTCTAACAAAATGTTTTTTTTTAAAAACCTTTTTTCCCTTTGTAGCCCCTTTTTTTTTTATCTTTGGGTTTTCGTTTTTCCCTTTTTTGGAAGGTGAACTTCCCCCCCCACCCTCAAGTTTTTTGGGCGGGACTCCAACGGGTTTTTTACAAGTTTGGCCCCTGTATTTGGCACCACCCCATCTTCCCAAAAAACCTCTGCCTTTTTCCCTGCCCCCTGCGGGAAGGAGAAGCACCCCCAAAAACCCTAATGCGGCCCCCAAACCATATTTGAAAAAGGGGGATGGTGTGTTTTTAAAAATGAGGTCCCAGGTTATTTCCCTCCACCACCATACGTTTTGAATTTTTGGCCCAAAAAAGTTCAATTTTGGCTCGTTTGGCTGGAAGCCCCCCTTTTTTCCCCCAGGGTTTTGTTTGTTGTTCCCCAACCTTGGCTTTTCCGGGAAAAAACTGAAAAAAGGCCCTTTCTTTTTTCTTTTTAAACAATGGTTTTTCTTTCCCACTTTTCCCATAAAGGGCACCACATTTGTGCCAAGGCCCCCCAACCCAAATTTAGTTGTCCTGTGAACCCAGATTCCCCCTTCTGAGCTGCGGATCTGCGCAGTTCATCCAGAGTCCCCCATGGGCCTTTTGGCTGCATCTCTGATCAGTCCCTCCCCTTTTGCTGGGGGCTTGTAAGTTAAGGTGGACGGCCCCTTGTCTTGTTGGGTTTACAGTTGTGCCATACCCCTTTTTTCCAGATGAATGGATTGGGAACAGAGCTCCGGAGATGTTCAAAGCTTGGGAAATCTTTTTATAGCCTAAGCTGCTTAAAACCTCCCCCAAAACTTTCTCCCAGCCCCTGTCTGGTGTTTTTCCTTTGGGGACTTAAATTTGATGCTGTTTGCTCCCCAAAATATTCTTCTAACCAACCCCCCTCTAAGGCTGTCACAGAGCAGCTGTATTTGTGCTGAGATTAGAATACACACAGGTGGACTCTGAGTGCAACCAATTGCCTTCAGAATTTTCCCTGATGATTGCTAATGACTAAACACAGAGTAAAGGGGGGCTGAATAATTTTTGGGAAAAAAACCCACATTTTTCCCGTTTTTTTTTATTTGAAAAAAATTTTTAAAATCATGTTTAATTTTGGTTCCACTTCCCCCAAAATTGAAATCCCACTTTGTGTGGGTCATTCAAAAAAAAATTCCAATAAAATATATTTCTTTTTTGTGGTTTTTAAATGTGACAAAGGGGAAAAAATTTCCCCAAGGGGTTTACGGAAATACTTTTACAAGCAACTGTATGTTGTATGATGCCCCTAACATCTATGCGGTCACTGAGCTAACACACTGTGAAAAAAAAATCTACAGCAGTATATGTGCAAACACAAGATTGTGCAAACGGTATTTGTTTTTAAACGTTATGAAAAAAAGACTCCTTAAAGAGAGACACTAAATACACATTTGTCATTCACTTTCAGAATGTTCACTGTTGGCTCAGTCTGTACGTGTTAGCTGTACAAGTGCAGCTGGACAAATCTGCATACTGATTGGGCCATTAATTGATTTGATCTTCAAAAAGCAATTAGTTTAAAGAGCTGAAGTGAGGTAAATCAATATCAAATGAGGAATTTTAAGTTCTGTATGTAAAAACTATTAGCAGATTGAATGGAAAAGCTGCTTTTCTAGGAACTTCTTGAAATGGCAGAAGATTTTAAAATAACCGTATGGTCTTGTTTCAGAGTCCACAGTCCTCAAACTCAAACTTGTTTAATGCAGAAGAGAAAAACAGGTGAGAACCATGCTTCATTTATCTTTCTGCCAGTCACTGCCTTCATGGTAGGGTGGGTTAGTTGAGTTTCTGTGATCTGAATTTGTTACATTTGTTGGGAAGCCATTTCCTGTACTGGTATTTGTTTGATCAGGTGTGATGTTTGTTGCAGCTTCAGATGTGACCACCTTTTTATTGATATTTGCATGTCTTTCTGTTTCCTTTTCTGGACCTGGATCACAGTGCTACAGAAAGAAGGTCTCGTCTGCATTTCATGCGTCAGTGGAGTCAGGTGGGCCACAATAAGAAGGGGCGAATCAGTCGAGATATGCTGGAAACCTGGGCTGAGTCATTGAATGCCCTGCTGGCCAGCCAAAGTAAGTCACAAAAATTTTTGGCTGTAAAAAGAGATAAGGATCTAGGCAAACCTGTAGAAAAAACTAGTTCATTTGTGGCCTGTGAAATCTTCTGAACAATGAAAAAGAACCTAAAGCCATGACCCATCTTCAGGACACAAACACCCAAGGAAACATTAGAATATTATAATAATGGTTTCTAAGCAGCAGGGTGCCAGAAGTGGGCGAGATTCATTCCAAAGTGCTTATTATTTTAAACATTGTCAGACTAAATATTTTTATTCTGGCGCAGCAGGTGTACATCAAGGATAGACCAATCGATTAGTTCAGATCATACTTGTAAATTCAGACTTTTTGTGTTGGCCTGGGTGCCCATGTATCATCCTCTGAACCTCATATGGGGTGCCCCAGGGCTCAGTTTTAGGCTCCCTTCTCGTTGCTCTCTATTTGCTTCTGCTTGGCTCCATATTGAAAATGCATGGTGTGCTCTTCCACTGTTATGCTTATGATACTTAGAATTATATCCCACATGTTTAAAAAATAACAAAACTCTAGAGTGGCTCCAACTGATTGTTGTACCTAGGAATCAGGAGGAGCTGTTTGGTTTTTTTGTGGCTTACGCCCTTTGAACGAAAGAGGTTTGATTTATTAATAATGAACTGACCATTGAATGGTCATGCGTGTAGCCTAAAGCCAACTTCAAGGCTAGAATACACTTGTTTCTACTAAGGTTGTCATGAAAGTAAAATTTCAAACTTTATACTGATAGAAACTTGAATACTTTATGCATTTTGATACCCCAGAAGGCATAGGGTTCTTTCTAATAAATATGAGAAAACATATAAAATTTAAAGTTTCCTGTAGAGCAAAACAGTGAACAAGACAACCAAAGTGCTAATATTCTTTTATAGAAGTATGTACCTTGGATTCAGTTGTGCCATTTAACTGGAAAACAGATTTTCTACAGTGTAAATAAGGACCTAGTCCATGGAAATGTATTCAGCAGGAGCCCTGTTCAGTTTCTGTGTTTCTGATAATTTTACATTATATTTTCTTTGGGGAGAAACTAGGACCACCAGGGTAGGTTGCTTCTGGTTCTGGCTTGTCAGCGTCAGTCTGGGGCTGGGCCCACCTTTTGATAACGTTTATTTTTTTAACTGTTGACCACATAAGCCGCTATTTCCTTTACTACAAAATAGAGGAGTAATGGAGGGCACTACTCATTGCGCTGATTCACCTTTTCTTACCCGATGAAGAAAGCTTTGCCTGGGTCAGTTCATATCAGTAGTAAGTCAAAGCTGCTGCACAATGCGGAGCTGGTGGAGAGGGAAAAACTCAGACACTGTAATGGGGCAATCAGTAAGTTGCTTATATTTAGCAGATGATGTTAACTTGTGCCATCCAGGATGTTTAATACTGTTCCGTAAATTACGTGCATTGCTGGCATGGTTAGATTGGCATAAGACCAGTCCTCAGATGCTCTGATCAAACCATGCCGGTGCACTGTTCATCATGGATAAGCATCCACTGCTGCCTCCAGGCCCTATACAGAAATCAGGGCACAGTGGCAGTATGAAAAGGTTTGTGCATGCTTTAAACAGTCTGGGAACTTAGTCAGATGTCAGGGGCCCTAACATCTGTGCGGTCACTGAGCTAACACACTGTGAAAAAAATCTACAGCAGTATATGTGCAAACTACATGTCTTTTGGCACAGATGGTGGACAGTGCAAGTGTGCCTTTATCTGTCACTTACGTACAGATCAACAGATTCTATTGGTGAGGGCACCTTCCCATCAAGAGATAAAAGCAGTTCAAACTGCCACTGTGTTTATAAAGACCAATCCCAGACAGTTGTGTAGAAAACAAGGTGCCTGTATAGCACAACCACTTTCCTTGTTTGGGGTAAGATTCGTGAAGAAAGACCTGAGCCATAAAGGAAAGCTTTTGATTTAATGGTCCGTCTACATTGAGTTCATCGTCATAAGGAGAAGAGGCCAGGTTCAAGTAACTGAATACAACTTTCTTTGTGGTGTAGCTGGACTCATCCTAAGAGATAGGTGAGGAGCTCCATGATCTGGGGTAAGCATGGGTGAGCTGTGCTACCACACAGTGTCAGTTAAGGGGGTTTCGCATCTTAGCAGGATGCCTCCTGGGTGCCTAGTCTTGGAGGTTTTCTAGGCACACCACAGGTAGGAGAACCTGGAGTGGACCCAGAATTCACTGGAGGGACTAAACATTGAGAACACATTAGGAGTGCTCAACGATAAAATGGAGATTGGCCACTAAAGAGGGGGATGTCTGGGGTTCCCTCCTGGACCTGTTACCCCCACGATCCTCCTCATCTTGTTTTAAGAGGATGGATGGATGTTGACTTACACAATGTCAACTAACACTGTTAATGTTTTTTAAACATCTTCACAAGAGTTGACTGTGAGTCTGTCAGGATAATTTCCAAACAACTACAAAACCTGGAATGCAAGAGATCGTACCATCTTCTATGCCTATGCACAACTGACAGGCTGAGGCAAAAATCTCACTTGGCAGACACAAAGCAAACTGATGTGTCACAGCAACAAGCTTGTGACACCACAGTGGTCTGAAATGGTAGATGTGTATCCTCTCAGATATATTCATTGTCAGTTTAGGTTGTTTTAAATAGCTAAAATCGGGGTCTCTGTCTGACTAGCTGGGAATAGTTAGGTATATATCTCCTATATTTTGTTTTCTTTTTTCAACAGTAAATGTTTAGTTTGGTCAAAAATACCAAGTCAGGTCACCCCCTGATTATCAAGAATTAATAGCCAATAAGCTCTCAGTCTCCTACAGTTATTGTTTTATGAATACCTTCCTGGTGAGGTGTGGTATTATAGAACAACAGATGGAGTGAATTTGCGCACTAATGTTCTCAAACAGCAAGCCCTCCAGAATTTGTATTTAACAAAATAATTTTCAATTCAGTTTTATTTATATAGCGCCAATTCACAACACATGTTGTCTCAAGGCACTTCACAAAAGTCAGGTACATACATTCCAATTAATCCTAACCATTGAACAGTGCAGTCAGATTCAGTTATTTATTCAAATTGGATAAAAAGTTTTTCTGTCTAAGGAAACCCAGCAGACTGCATCCAGTCAGTGACTTGCAGCATTCACTCCTCCCGGATGAGCATGTAGAGACAGTGGACAGTCACTGGCATTGACTTTGCAGCAATCCCTCATACTGAGCATGCATGTAGCGACAGTGGAGAGGAAAAACTCCCTTTTAACAGGAAGAAACCTCCAGCAGAACCAGGCTCAGTGTGAGCGGGCCATCTGCCACGACCGACTGGGGTTAGAGAGAACAGAGCAGAGACACAAAGAGAAAAAAAGAAGCACTGATCCAGGAGTACTTTCTATGGGGAAAGGGAAAAGTAAATGTTAATGGATGTAAGGGGGTTGGACAATGAAACTGAAACAACCTGGTTTAAACCACAATAATTTATTAGTATGGTGTAGGGCCCCCTTTTTGCGGCCAATACAGCGTCAATTTTCGTTTTGGGGAATGACATATACAAGTCCTGCACAGTGGTCAGAGGGATTTTAACCATTCTTCTTGCAGGATAGTGGCCAGGTCACTACGTGATACTGGGGGGAAAAACGTTTCCTGACTCGCTCCTCCAAAACATCCCAAAGTGGCTCAATAATTTTAGATCTGGTGACTGTGCAGGCCATGGGAGATGTTCAACTTCACTTTCATGTTCATCAAACCAATCTTTCACCAGTCTTGCTGTGTGATTGGTGTATTGTCATCCTGATACACGGCACCCCTTTCAGGATACAATGTTTGAACCATTGGATGCACTTTGGTCCTCAAGAATGGTTGCGGTAGTCCTTGGCAGTGACGCGCCCATCTAGCAAATTTTGGGGCCAAGGGAATGCCATGATATGGCAGCCCAAAACCATCACTGATCCCCCCCTGCTTCCCTCTGGATTCAACAGTCTGGGTGGTACGCTTCTTTGGGGCTTCTCCACAACGTAATTTCCCGCATGTGGGGAAAACAGTAAAGGGGACTCATCAAAAAAAACAATACATTTTCACATTGTCCACAGCCCAAGATTAGCGCTCCTTGCACCATTGAAACCGACTTTTGGCATTGGCATGAGTGACCAAAGGTTTGGGCTATAGCACCCCGGCCCCGTGTATATTGACCTGTGGACCCCCGACGGACAGTTCTGGGGGAAACAGGAGAGTTTGGGTGCACATTTAATTCTGCCGTGATTTGGGCAGCCGTGGTTTTTATGTTTTTTGGATAAAATCTGGCTTAACACCCAAACATCCCTTTTCAGACAGCTTCCTCTTGCGTCCACAGTTAATCCTGTTGGATGTGGTTCGTCCTTCTTGGTGGTATGCTGACATTACCCTGGATACCGTGGCTCTTGATACATCACAAAGACTTGCTGTCTTGGTCACAGATGCTCCAGCAAGACGTGCGCCAACAATTTGTCCTCTTTTGAACTCTGGTATGTCACCCATAATGTTGTGTGCATTTCAATATTTTGGGCAAAACTGTGCTCTTACCCTGCTAATTGAACCTTCACACTCTGCTCTTACTGGTGCAATGTGCAATCAATGAAGACTGGCTACCAGGCTGGTCCAATTTAGCCATGAAACCTCCCACACTAAAATGACAGGTGTTTCAGTTTCATTGTCCAACCCCTGTAAGTAAAATAATAAACTGATAAAGTTTGTCCATCTAGAGCCCACTGATGGCCATTGTTATACTAAAAACCACAACGATTGGGATACCTCTCTCTGTCAGATTGACCATAACTACTGGAAAAGAGAGGGGGTCATGCAGGTAGCAGAAATGGAGGGTGTGTTTGCACCTCAACCATAACCGAGCCGGTTTAGGCTAAACCTGACTCCCCCTTACTCCATCCAACAGGGAGGGAGGAAGGCTCCCTCCCTCATAAACTAAGCTACTCTAACTATAAGCTTTATCAAAAAGGAAAGTTTTAAGCCTAGCCTTAAAAGTAGACAGGGTGTCCGCCACACGGACCAAAACCGGGAGCTGGTTCCACAGGAGAGGAGCCTGATAACTAAAGGATCTGCCTCCCATTCTACTTCTAGAGACTCTAGGAACAACCAGTAAACCTGCAGTCTGAGAACGAAGTGCTCTGTTAGGAACATATGGAACAATCAGATCTCTGATGGATGATGGAGCTAAATCATTAAGGGCTTTATATGTGAGGAGGAGAATTTTAAATTCTATTCTGGATTTAACAGGGAGCCAATGAAGGGAAGCTAAAATAGGAGAAATATGATCTCTCTTTTTAATTTTGATCAGAACTCTTGCTGCAGCATTTTGAATCAGCTGAAGGCTTTTAACTGCATTTTGTGGACATCTTGATAGTAAAGAATTACAATAGTCCAGCCTTGAAGTAACAAATGCATGGACTAGTTTTTCAGCGTCACTCCTTGACAGGATATTTCTAATTTTGGCAATGTTCCGGAGATGAAAGAAGGAAATCCTGAAACCTGTTTAATATGGGATTTAAATGACATGTCCTGGTCAAAAATAACAACCAAGGTTTTTTACTTTATTATCGGAGGTCAATTTAATGCCATCCAGGTTAAGTGATTGACTAAGAAGTTTCTTTTTAAAGACTCCGGTCCAGAGACGACAACTTCAGTCTTGTCTGAACTTAGAAGCAAAAAATTTAAAATCACCCAAGTTTTTATATCTTCAAGACATGCTTGTAGTCTATCTAACTGGTTGGGCTCATCAGGATTTATGGATAAGTAAAGCTTTCCTGATTTTCCTGATTTCCTCCTTTTAGATTATTTTTTAATCTATTCAATTTTGGCCGTGGGCGAGACACTGTCTTAATAGGGTAATGGGTGGGTAGCAGTACAGAAGCTGCAGAGAGGAGTGTTAAACTACGACCCTGCTTCCTGGTCTGAACCCTGGTTTGTCAGAGTTTTGGAGAACTAATAAATTCAGCCAGATTCCTAGAAAGAAGAGCTGCTCCATCCAAAGTGGGATGGATGCCGTCTCTCGGGATCAGACCAGGTTTTCCCCAAAATGTTTGCCAATTATCAATGTAGCCCACATTGTTTTCTGGACACCACCTAGACAGCCAGCGGTTGAATGACAGCATGCGGCTAAACATGTCGTCACTGGTTAAATCGGGGAGGGGACCAGAGAAAATTACGGAGTCCGACAATTTAAACCTTCAGTTCAAATACTTCAGTCAACGAGCCCTTTACTAGGCTATTATCATTCAACTAAAGTAGGCCTACTAAGTACAAATAAAAAGAATAGGGAAAACTAATAAATTACAAAAAAAACCAAAAGAATAAAGCTGAAAAAAATTACCAATAAAACAATGCAACAATGATCACAGTTCAATGTGAATCTATTTGTATTAGAAGCAAGGTTTGAGGAATATAAACTTTAAAAGCTAGTTAGGAACAACAGTTTGCATGTGCTTTTAAAAAAACAGTTTACTGAGCAAATCAGAAGGGTAAATAAAATATTATTTTAGTAGATATTTAAAAAATATTATTTGCAGAATTAGAACCATTTAGACAATTGATTTTTACTTTGTGTTATGTAGCCCTCATAGTGAATGATGTTTGAATGGAGTTATGGACTCACAAGTTGAAGAACGAACAGACATAGACATGTCTGAGTTTACAGCCATGCCGTCATGACAGCCAAAGTGCTGGCATGATGATGTCACATCTGGAGTTAGTGGCTAAGTTATAAAAAAAGCAAATAATGGTCCTCTTTTAGCAACCCCTTTAATTCCACGTGCACCTTTTTAAATACCATTAATACAAATATTAAAATGTGTATGAGCGCTGGCAGCGTATTCTGATTCCTCGTTTTGATTCCTGTTCCTAACATTCTCGTTTCTGATTCTTCTAAGAGGCAGGGTCAAAAAAGTTTACATGGCTTAAATGAGCAAGCTAACCAGAGTTCTTTCAGGATGAAATCGTCTAAACTTCTTATTAATTTTTAAATCTAGAAACTTTTTAAATTTATTAATATCAAAGCCTTGAACTTGATTATAAATGTTATGAATTTTCTTTTCCGAGGGGTACACTTTTTCATGAGAGCTTTATTTTTTAAAACCACATTAAAGTGCCTGTGACATCAATTTTTCATGAAAAATCCAATTACAGTTATGGAAAGGAAACATTGATAAAATATTTTACAAAGTAAATTCACGCCACTGAAATGAACAGTTGTTGAGATATATGGTCATCAATTTCACTAAAAAGGCATTTCCAGACTACTCCTTTGTGATTTTGTTGCGCTCTTTTATGACATCACAGGGGAACCCCCCCACATAAACTGACCACTGCTACAATGGCAGCTACACAGACGGCAGCAAAGAATCAGATATTTCTTTAGATATATTTCAGTCACCATCACAGAGAGACGCAGCAGAGTCAGGAGAAGAAAGTCAGCTTTCATCAGATGGCAGAGCAGCAGTGCTGCGACGTGCGGACGGCCATCTAATTCCACCAGAGTTTATCTTTGCCGGATGCTGGAGCACGGCTGGAGTCAGTATGCATGAATCACACCACAGCACCAGGAAACAGAACAAGCACAACATCAGGATTTCCAAAATAATTCACTAAAGACGGACTAGATGTCATTATATTAATAAATACACACATATATTTATATATACACGTGTATGTTTTAGCAGTTGTTAACATTAGATCAATTAGATCAGTTACTGGGTTTACTAAGGTATTATAAACCGACCAATTAAACATTAAATGCACCAAACTAAGCAACAAATATAGCTTCACTGCACTCAGTGAACTCACCCACTGTAGAACAAAACACATGAAAATATCTGGATGCATAAAACAAAAAATGAAGCCATTTAACTGGTTTAACTTCCACAGAATGAGTTGTTTTGGACTTGCTAACAGATTTATCACTGGCTTTTATTGCTCGATCTGTGTATGGTTCTTGGAGCGCCTCTGGGCTTCACAGCAGGCCTGACCAGACCGGAGCAGATAGGGTTAGTAAATACGGCACTGGGGTGAAATAACCAGAGGCGAAGCTGAGCAGCATGGAGCAGTAGCAGCAGACACAAGGGATGATTCAAGACTTGAAGACACTACCTGGTGGGTCATTTTTTAAAACTTTATATTAGAATAAATTTACTTAAAAATAGCATATGCGTGTGTAATTTATCTTATTTTAATAATAATAATATTGGAATATTATTATTGATAATAACAAATTCAGATTTTTAGTTATTAACAATAACTGCCGATATCTAAATGTACTTTTGTGACAAGGACCTGCTGAGCCTTGATCCGTTTAGCAACAGCAGCAACAATCTTTTGTTTGGCGATATTTTCCCATCAGATGCTCTGAACAGTTAGGCTGTAGACTCTGCTTCAACATTCTCCTCCATCTGTCAGATATCCTGACCTCTGACATCACTTCTCTTGAATTCAGAGGTTTCTTGTTCACAGCAGTTTGCTGAGAAGTCCTCCGATCACTGGCTGTGCTTGGTGGGACCAGACCATCTATCCCTCCTCGGTTTTCCAGCTCTGATCCTCTATGCCTCAGGAAAGTAGTGCAGACTAACGGCTCCTGTCACAGTATTGCTGCCACCACCAGCAATGCACCGTTTTACCATATTAACGCTGTTTTTAACGAAACTTGGCTTCTACCTGAACCGTTCATCATTGACGCTCACACAATGAATCAACAAAGACTTCCTCTTTGACATAATTTCCAGGTGACTTGGACATTGAAATATGCTTATTTTGTGTCAGAGTTGTCTTTTATCACTTCTTTAATTCTAATATGTCAATTACTGCCAAATTCCTTGAATATATATAGATGTTTTCAATTTCTGCATTTGTGGAAAAAGCGTGTCACCAGCACTTTAAACACATTTATACAGATCCATTGTCTGATGCTGTAGGTACTTTCACACATTACTGAGCTCCTTTTGATAGGCTAACCTGGTGCAGAATATCAAACAAATAACTGTACAACCCAGTTCAGATTAGCAGCAAGTACAGTAGAAACTCCAAAACCGCTCTTGTTGAGGAAAGTGATCATATCTGCCTTCTCAGACGATATGTGTGAGCATTCTAGACAAGAACACGTGCCAGCTGTGTGTAGATGCTTGAATGCATAAATATGAGAAACAAGATCTTTGTTGTTTTTCTTACCTGATTCTGATTGCAGTTCAGGGCTAGGCTGAGTGGAAGAGGCAGCGGAGAAAGGCTGGCGCAGCGCATCAAAGACAGGACACTCTGTTACTACCAAACCATGAATCCGGAGGGGTTTAATTATGTTGATCATGCACCCTCCTTTGCTTGATATAATAATATTGCAAGTTTTTCACTGAGCCGACTGGTTATTTCTTTTACAAAAATTAATTTCAATTGCTACTGCGACTGTCACACATCCTGTGGATTTTTCTTAGTTGGTTTTTAGTGGCTTGTTCTTCCAGTCGGCGGACTAAGTATTGAAACTAGGAATTGAAATTTAAAAATTTTAATTATTCTGAGAGAATTGGAATGTTAGTTTCAGTTCCAACTGATTTCAAGAATCGATGCCCAACCCCAAGTAATGGTGGCATTTTAGCAGTAGAGATTTAACTTTTTAGCTTTAGTAATAATGGCGATAACAACAGATAATGAAGGGAAAACAACAGATTAATCTCACATTGCAGGAATAAAGTGACTCCTTACAGCCATCTGCTTTACAAACCAAATCTGTAGCTCTAGGCTCAATGGCCTTTTAGCTTTTAAGCACGACAAACAAAGCAAAACACAATGAGAATAAACTTTTGAATTGTTTTATACTAAATAATTTTTTTCTGCCCAGACACAACCTCTTACTGTGACCCGTTCTGATGAACACTGCAGCATGTCCAATGGGCCAGTGAGTTTAGCAGGTCTGATGAGTTGAGTTAGTTGCATGGCGCGCTCATGGTCTAACGCCTAGGTGGAGTGTCTGCTCAGACTAGGACATGCAGAAAGGCATGTGGGTCTGCGGTTCCTATGCCGTCTCAGGGCAGTGGAGAGGAAAACAGCTTCATCATGGACACCAGGGTGGAGCAGGACAACAAACCTAAACATACAGTAGCAGACTGATTTCAGTCAGACATGTTTAATACCAAACACTGTGAGAACAAGCCTAAATGATATATGTTCCAAAGCTTAACTGTGCTTTTGATGTCCTTAGTAGGCCTTGGGAACTTTTAACAATTATATGTAAACTGCTTTCCCCCAAACACAGCATGTGTAATGTGAGGGTACATAAGATAATGCCCATTTATGTTCCTTCTCCCGCTGCCAGTTGGTGTTTCGGTGTTTGGAGCATTCCTGCGCTCTGAATTCAGCGAGGAGAATCTTCAGTTCTACTTGGCTTGTGAGCAGTATAGACACTCATCCAACAACTTTAGCCTGCAAAGAAGAGCTAAAAACATCTGTGCCACCTACATCCAACCAGGCGCCCCTCGTGAGGTACCACACTCCGTTAAATTAAGGTTATTTTGTTACAGTTTGTTAAATGATGCAAAGCGTCTTCATGAATCAAAGAGTGGATTTTGACCATGCGTTTGTTTTTACAAGATACCATTTTTATTCTTATGGATTCATTTGTTCTTTTAAACATATCATCATCATGACATTGCTGTGTTATCTTGTAGGTAAACCTGGACAGTAAAACTAGAGATTTGACCCTCCAGCTGCTGCAGGCTCCCTCTCACACCTCTCTGCTCCCAGCACAGAAACGCATCTACTCTTTGCTGGACAACGATTGTTACCCACGTTTTCTCCAGTCAAACATCTACTCTTCTTTGCTAAAAGAGGCCGAGTAGAAGCCTCACAAAACTGAACTTCGGCAGGCAGAGACTCTGCGGTACCCACTACTTGCAAGATTCCCAATGTGAATGAGTATTGTGAGAAAAAGAAATATGTTCATGCCAACTAGACAATGTAAATGTTCTGCACTTGAATTAAGACACTGAAAAATCCACTTTTTAAAAATCCACTTTTTTGTCTGAGCCTGAGGCAGATCAATAAAGAATTATTGCCAAAACCTGGTTGGCACAACTTATAAACAACAGCAAGCAGTTGGGATACATTTAACACAGCTCAAGCGGAGCTATGCCATTCTATAGGGGCTTTTTAAGTGGTAACTTAGCTTTAATATATTGTAACTCTAGTAATTCCATTTTATATTGACTAATAACGGTGAACAAATCACCATCACAGATAAATATGCTGGACGTCCATTAAAAACACTGTAAAAATAAACTCGTTCTTTTTGGCAGCCTGTTTGCTTGTTTAATGACAGACACCGTTGTGATTTAAGAAATTAGGCCAAATGCAGACTGTTGACTCACCTTTACAACTTTACGCAGTTGTTTGATACATTTGAAATATAAGGATATAAATAAAGCTGCAAGTCAAAATTAGACACTGAAGACTGAGAATGAGATGTCTTTATAATTTTATCCCAATTCAGGACTCATACAAAACCTGCACATTACTAGATCTTACTACAAATAGGTACAGGTCAAAAAGACAACACAACTAACATCTTCAACTGACATTTGTAGATCATTGTTAGAGTCGATTCAAGGTTGTGTGTCTTCTTTTTTGAGTATTGGGGGTGCTGAAACATGAATGAGCATGCTGTTAGTGCTGCAAAAGTGGTTAGATTGTAAAAATGGAAAAGTTAGATAATGAGATAACGTGCAAGTAACAAAAAACTAAAACGTGTGCTAGTACTTCTATGTATATACACGCTAAATCTTACTGAAGTTTCTCCTCTAAAGAGCTAAATTGCTCCTTTTTTTCTGGTTTCTTGTTGGCTGCAGCACAGCCTCCTGAGAATCTAGAAGAAATATCCACCAAGCTGTTTTTTGCTGTCAGTTGAACATGACCTGAATGTTCTGCAGTTCTGTTTCTAATCATTAAGCTCTCTTTGAGCAGCTCCGTGGTTCGATGAGCACTGCATGGGTTTCCTCCTCTGCTTACTGAAAAGGAAAAACAAAAACAAGCCAAGCAGGAATGAGCTCTGTGGTGAAAAGGTCAAAGTGAGCCGCTCAAATAAGAAACTTGAGAAACCTGAAAATTTCTACTGGGACTTGAAATTCAATTCAGTTTTATTTATATAGCGCCAGTTCACAACACATGTTGTTTCAAGGCACTTTACAAAGTCAATTGAATCGATTCATACAGATTTCAGGTGGGATGCTTACATTCTAATTGATCCTAACTATCAAACAATGCAGTCGGATTCAGATTTTTTATTCAAATGGGTTAAAAAAACTTCCATCTAAGGAAACCCAGTAGATTGCATCCAGTCAGAGACAGTGGACAGTCACTGGCGTTGACTTTGCAGCAATCCCTCATCCTGAGCATGCATGTAGCGACAGTGGAGAGGAAAAACTCCCTTTTAACAGGAAGAAACCTCCAGCAGAACCAGGCTCAGTGTGAGCGGCCATCTGCCACGACCGACTGGAGGTTTGAGAGAACAGAGCAGAGATAAAAAAAAGAACACAGAAGCACTGATCCAGGAGTACTTTCTATGGGAAAGAAAAGTAAAACATTAATGGTTATAGCTCCTTTAGTGGCTTCATGTAGGAAAGAACGACAGCTAAGCAGATGAACTCTGACCCAGTTTTCAAGTCTAGAGTATGAAAGAGAGCACATAGAGTTAGTCACAGTAGAAGCTCAGCCAGTATCTATGTCTAGGAGAGACTGGGTTAAATGGATCACCGGTAGAAGGTGAGCATTAAGTTGGCAGCAGCAGCTTGGCCGATGTCTCCCTCCAGGAAGGTGCCACAGCTAAACACAGTAATAGGGACGCTGTGCTGGTCCGTTGTGGTGAAGAGAGAGCTGAGCCGAAAAGTGAAGCTCTCGATTTTACCGGTCGGTCTACGTTCCTACCCTCACCTATGGCCATGAACTTTGGGTCATGACCGAAAGAACGAGATCCCAGATACAAGCGGCTGAAATGAGTTTCCTCCGTAGGGTGGCCGGGCACTCCCTTAGAGATAGGGTGAGGAGCTCGGAGTAGAGCCGCTGCTCCTCCACATCGAGAGGAGCCAGTTGAGGTGGCTCCTCCTCTCCTATAGCGGATGCCTCCTGGAGGCCTTCCTCGGGAGGTTTTCCAGGCACGTCCCACCGGGAGGAGGCCCAGGGGACCGCCCAGAACACGCTGGAGGGACTATATCTCTTGGCTGGTCTGGGAACGCTGTGGGGTCCCCCCGGAGGAGCTGGAGGAGGTGTCTGGGGAGAGGGACATCTGGATGTCTCTACTGAGTCTGCTGCCCCCGTGACCCGGTCCTGGATGAAGCGGAAGACGACGAGTACGAGTACATTTAAAGTCATCCAAGTTTCAGTTCTGTTTCAAAGAAAGTTTACACCAAACATGTAATAAAACTATGGAGTGAGCATCTATGATCCAGTGAATGAAAAATGTTCAAAACAAAGAAGAAGCTGTTGATGCTGATTAATTTCTGAGGATGAAGTTGGTCTGATGTGCACTTTTAATTTTCATATCAGTCTCTGATCTCAGTCAATCATGACATTGCATTTCTATATTCTAGTTAAAATTTGGTCTACAGAAACTATTATCTTTGTTTTCTTAAGGTAGTTTCTGTTGTTCTTATTAGCCCATTTACAAGCATTACTCTATATCCTATAAACTAACCAGCTTATTTGCTCCGTCTCCTTTAAACCCTAAAGAACAGTGCCCCTGTCCAGAGTAAGGGCTTCTCAGATCAAGCAGTGTTGGTGTAGTATTTTGACTTATCTGTTGATTCCAGGCAGATGATAGTATTTAAGAATTACATGTTCTTATGTGAATGGTAGTGGCTTTTTTAATTGTTTTTGACAGGTCGGAATAACTTTAATCCAAACAACCCCAGCAGAATGAGTCAACATAAAGAAATGTGTTAAGTATAAACACACAGATGTTGACAGTAGATAAGCAGCAGTTCCTCATACTTAGAAAGTCAAGTTACAGGGTGAGTTAACCCAGAACACAAAGGATAGTTGCCAAGATGGCGCTGCTGACAATAAAACAGGTTTGGCTTAGGTTAACTGACACTTCCTCACTTTTTACTGGAAGAATGCGGTTAGGGTTTGTTATTCTTTCTTCAACACGTTTTGTAAAGATGGTAAGAGGGTCAATGGGTATGTGCCAGCTGACTTATGTAAAGACAACTTTTTTGTCAATTGTTTACAAATAATCCATCAACTGAATAGGTAGAGCTACTTACAGTACTACTAGCACAACTCTGTACATAAGAATTGGGAAACACAAATCCACACTGGGTAGTAAGGAGAAAGCTGTTGTAGGGTTTCTCTGTGGCCCCAACAGCAGCTGTTCCCCCAAAGGCAGCCTTCAAACAGTAGTTGATGTGGTACTAGATTGACCCAAAGGACTTTCATTGATGTTTTTCCCCCAATGTCTCAGCTGACCTGACCTGAAGTTGCAATAACAAAAAGATGACTGAAGCATTTTGCTTCAGTGAAACTGAATGAACCTTTGAATTTGAAGAAAAACCTTTCAATCTTTACAGCCCGGCATCACAGGGTGGCTGTTGCGTTGTCTCAGATTGGTAGTTGCAATCCACACTCAACAGAGTAAAACTTTGGTTTGGACCGGTCTGCTTGACATAATATGGCTACTGCATTATTTTGTTCAATGAGCTAGATGAACTGGTTCCTGATCACCATGGACGGGTACTTCTGTATTTCAGTTTCTGCTTCACCCACTGTCCAGCGGAGTAGTTCTCTCCCACAGTCCATGACCAATCTTGCTGTTTTCTGGCATTTTCTTTCTCCAACAGAGGTTTCTGGTTGCTTTCAGCTGAGCTTCGTTTATTGTCCAACACTTTGGTCTCCTCTTCAGTTGCCTGGGATTCTGCAGCTGAATCCAGGTGCCCCTTTATGCCATCTATGGTAGTCAGGCTGTAAATGTGACTACTTTGAGGTTCAAGCGGAGGTGGTAGGCCAGGTTGGGAGCTGGTTAACAGAGAGACAATACTGTGTCAGTAAGAGTAAAAATAGGGCAGAAGAAAAAAAAAGTAAGCTGTTTTATTTTTTTTTATTTTTATAAAACCTTAATAAAATGACTGGGAAGATGTAATGAATGCTCATTTAAGCTCTCAGCCAGCTGGAGGTATGTGTTAGTGTCTGTCCTTAAAGGCAGGCCAAGACATGCCAAGTTAGACATAAACATTCCTCACAGAGCTTGAGCTGTAATTTTACATTGTTTCTAGCTCTTTATTTTGAGTATGGAGCTCCACAGATGCAGATATGTTTCCAGGGTCATTATGCTGTAGCCGGTGTGGCCCTACTAATTATTTAAATTTTCACATTCCTCGAAGTACTGGGCGAGGAGGAGGAGTAGGAACCATCTTTCAGTCCGATTTATTAATTAGTCCCAGACCAATTAATAGCTACAACTCTTTTGAATATTTAATCCTTAGTTTTCCTCATCCAAATTGCAAAGCACTAAAACCACTTCTGTTTGTTGTTTTGTACCGTCCACCAGGCCCTTACTCTCAATTTTTAGATCAGTTTTCAGACCTTTTATCTGATTTAGTGTTAAATACAGATAAAGTTATTATAGTGGGGGATTTTCACATTCATGTTGACACTGAAAGTGATAGCCTAAATATAGCTTTTAATGCTATCTTAGACTCAATTGGCTTTACTCAAAACATTAACAAACCTACCCACCTTTGTCTTCATTCTCTGGACCTTGTGCTGACATATGGCATTGAGTGTAAAAGAAATAACAATATTTCCTCATAACCCTGTCCTGTCTGACCATTCATTTTTTAATAACCTTTGAGTTTAATTTAACTGAGTACTCCACACCTGAAAGAAAATTTCATTGTAGTAGATCATTATCAGATGATGCTGTAACAACCTTTAAAGAATCTGTTCCACTTTTAATTTCCTCATTATCACAGAAAAACACAGTGGAGGGCAATAATTTTGTTTCTCCCCCTTCACAAATTGATTCTCTTATTCATAGTGTTAATTCATCATTGCGTGGTGCATTAGACAATGCAGCCCCTTGAAAAAGAAGGTAATTATTCATAGGAGGCTAGCTCCCTGGTTTAATTCAGAGCTGCGTACTTTAAAGCACAACGTTAGAAAACTGGAGAGAAAATGGCGCTCTACACACCTAGAGGATTCCTACTTAATCTGGAAAAATAGCCTACTGTTGTATAAAAAGACACTTCACCAAGCTAGAACAGCTTATTTCTCATCATTAATAGAAGAGAACAAGAATAATCCTAGGTTTCTCTTTAGTACAGTTGCTAAACTTACACAGAGTCATAGCTCTGTTGAGCCATCCCTTCCCTTAGCTCTCAGCAGTCATGACCTTATGGGATTCTTCTTAAATAAAATTGATTCTATTAAAAAGAAAATCTTTGACATACTCCCGAAGATGATTACTTCATCCTCAGCAAGTGAGACAACATTGGAAATAACTGTAGAACCTGATCTGTGTTTGGACTGTTTTCATCCTGTGGAGCTTCCTATCAGAAATATTAGCTTCATCTAAACCGTCAACTTGTATGTTAGACCCAATCCCAACCAAATTATTTAAGGAAGTGTTCCCTCTGATCACCAGCCCCATTTTAGATATGATTAATTTATCTTTAGTAAATGGGTATGTACCACAAGCTTTTAAGGTAGCTGTAATTAAAACTTTACTTAAGAAACCTTCGCTTGGTCGAGATGACTTAATAAATTACAGACCTATATCCAATCTTCCGTTTTTATCTAAAATTCTTGAGAAAATAGTTGCTAATCAAATGTGTGAGCATTTACACAGCAATGACCTGTTTGAAGAGTTTCAGTCAGGCTTCAGAGCTCATCATAGCATTGAAACAGCTCTGCTGAAAGTCACAAATGATATTCTTCTAGCCTCAGATAATGGACTTGTGTCTGTACTTGTCCTGTTAGATCTCAGTGCTGCATTTGATGAAGTCGACCATAATATTCTCTTAAAAAGGCTGGAATATGCTGTAGGGATCAGGGGAACAGCGCTAGGCTGGTTTAAATCTTATTTGTCTGACAGATTCTAGTTTTGTTTCTGAAAATGATAAATCATCTTAAAACCCCGGGTTAATTGTGGAGTACCACAGGTTCAGTACTTGGGCCAATTCTCTTTACTGAATATATATGCTTCAATAGGTCAAATTATCAGGCAGCATAGGATAAATTGTCACTGTTACGCTGATGATACTCACTTTTTTTATCCATAAATCCTGATAAACCCAAACAGTTAGATAGACTACAAACTTTGGAAGATATAAAAATTTGATGACTTTAATTTTTTTCTTCTAAGTTCAGACAAGACAGAAGTTGTCGTTTTTGGACCAGAGTTTTTAAAAAGAAACTGCTTAGTCAATCACTTAACCCGGGATGGCATTAAATTGACCCCCGTAATAAAGTAAAAAACCATGGTGTTATTTTTGACCGGGGGACATGTCTTTTAAATCCCATATTAAAAGGGGTTTCCAGGTTTCCTTCTTTTTCCCCGGAACATTGCCAAAATTAAAATATCCTACCCCGGAGTGACGCTGAAAAACTAGTCCATGCTTTTTGTTATTTCAAGGCTGGACTATTGTAATTCTTTACTATCAGGATGTCCATAAAATGCAATTAAAACCTTCAGCTGATTCAAAATCTGCAGCAAGAGTTCTGCTGAAATTTAAAAAGAGAGATCATATTTCTCCTTTTTTACCCCCCTTTTCAATGGCTCCCTGTTTTAAATCCAGAATAGAATTTAAATTCTCCTCCTCACATATAAAGCCTTTAATGATTTAGCTCCATCATACCTCAGAGATTGATTTTTCCCTTTTTCCTAACAGAGCCCTTCGTTCTCAGACTGCAGGTTTACTGGTGGTTTTCCTAGAGTCTCTAGAAGTAAATGGGGGGGAGATCCTTTAGTTATCAGGCTCCTCTCCTGTGGAACAACCCCCAGTTTTAGTCCGGGAGGCGGACACCCTGTCTACTTTTAAGGGCTAGCTTAAAACTTCCTTTTTATAAAGTTTATTAGAGTGGCTTTGTTATCCTGAGCTTTTTCCTTATTTTACCTCCTCTTCTTCTCCCCTTGTTGGATGGAGTAAGGGGGAGTCAGGTTTTTAGCCTAAACCGGTCATTGTTATGGTTGAGGTGCAAACACACCCCCCTTTTCTGCTACCTGTATGCCCCCTCTTTTTTTCCAATAGTTATAATCAATCTGAAAGAGAGAGGTATCCCAATTTTGTGGTTTTTAAGTATAACAATGACCATCAGTGGGCTCTGGGGGAAAAACTGTCTGCTTTTAAGGCTAGGCTTAAAAATTTTCCCTTTTTTGATAAAGCTTATAGTTAGAGTGGCTTGGTTATCCTGAGCTATCTCTGTAGTTATGCTGCTATAGGCTTTGGCTGCTGGAGGACATAATGACCACTCCCCCCTCTTCGCTACATTCTCACACTACTCTACAATTTTGCATATTTGCTTTTATTTTCAGCTTTTAAAACTTTGTTCTCTCTCTTTTCTCTTCCTAAAAGCTACACCTGGCCTGACTCTGTGTTCCCTGTGACACCTTTCTGGAGAGGGGCATCGTCCGAGCTTCTGTTTGACAACAACTTATTGCTAACATCTACCGATGATCCACATGGCCCTGTCTTTCAGTTTTCACCCTTTCTCTCTCCTAGACATGGCAAATTGACTGGTTTTTTTTTTACTTGGACTAACTCTATGTGCTCTCTTTCAGACTTTTACCTTAAAAACTGGCTCAGAGTTTATCTGTTCTTTTTTTCGGGTTTAAAACGACTAAAGGAGCTACATCCATTAAACTTACTTTTTTTTCCCAAAAAATTTCATGGCCTGGGGTTTAGGGTGGGGAACCGTAGACCGGGGGCCGGTAAAATCGAGAGCTTCACTTTTCGGCTCAGCTCTCTCTTAAAAACACCACAAGGGACCAGCACAGTGTCCCTATTACTGTTTTTTAGCTGTGGCACCTTCCCTGGAGGAAGACATCGGCCAAGCTGCTGCTGCCAACTTAATTTGCCTCTTTACCGGTGATAAAAACCCAGTCTCTCCTAGACATAGATACTGGCTGAGCTTCTACTGTGACTAACTCTATGTGCTCTTTTTCATACTCTAGACTTAAAAACTGGGTCAGAGTTTATCTGCTTAGCTGTCGTTCTTTCCTACATGAAGGCCACTAAAGGGCTATAACCATTAATTTTTTAATTTTCTTTCCCCATAAAAAGTACTCCTGGATCAGTGCTTCTGTTTCTTTTTTTATCTCTGCTTTTTGTTCTCTCAAACCCCCAGGGGTCGTGGCAGATGGCCGCCCTGACCCTGGTTCTGCTGGAGGTTTCTTCCGGGTTTTAAAAAAGGGGAGTTTTTCCCTCCACTGTCGCTACATGCATGCTCAGTATGAGGGATTGCTGCAAAGTCAACGCCAGGACTTCCACTGTCTCTACATGCTCATCCAGGAGGATGGAATGCTGCAAGTCACTGACGGGATGCAATCGGGCTGGGTTTCTTAGACAAAAAATTTTTATCCAATTGGAATAAATAACTGAATCCGACTGCACTGTTTGATAGTTAGGCTTAATTGGAATGTATGAACCTGACTTGAAATCTGTATGATTCGATTGAATTGGCCCATTTTAAAGTTACCCACCTTTCACACAATGCAAACAAAACTCCAATTATTTTTAACTCTGCCTTCCTTCCTCCCTGTTGGATGGAGTAAGGGGGAGTCAGGATTAGCCTAAACTGGCTCAGTTATGGTTGAGGTGCAAACACACCCTCCATTTCTGCTACCTGTATGACCCCTTCTCTTTTCCAATGGTTATGATCAGTCTGACAGAGAGAGGGACCCCCAATCCTTGTGATTTTTAGTATAACAATGACCACCAGTGGGTTCTACATGGAAAACTTTATCAGTGTATTATTTTACTTAGTACCCGTACACATAGACCATTCTAAAATGGCCAAACTCTAACACTCAGTAGTTTAATCTAAACCCCGCACCATTCTAAACCCTTTGTGAAGTGCCTTGAGACAACATGTATTGTGAATTGGCCCTACATAAATAAAACTGAGTTGAATTGAATTGGTCAGCAAGGTGATGGCAGCCCTAGGTTAGCTGCCAGCACAAGAACCGAATTCATAATTGACTCTTTGTGTAATAGGGAGAGTCAAAAGCACAGCTTAACACTGTACGCCTGCATACCTAACTGTAAGTGTAAAAGCCCATACTAATTAAACTTTTTGCAAATCCAGTCTTTTTTTCTGATGATGTATGTAGCCACATACATGTTTCCTTCACACAGGGTTAGTCAATCAACCTAATTTACTGTCTTTACATAGCTTGTCCCAAACTGAACAGTCAAAGCTTTAAAGTGCAGTAAATGCCTGCTCTGTGGTGTGTGAATACTTGCCAACCTGTGTTCGTCTTTGCAGCCCATTACACATGTCTGATCTCCCACTGGTCTCAGACCTAGGAGGCAGAAGGTATTTCCACATCAGATGGAGAGCATGACTGAATAGCTGTGAACCATCAAACAGGAGGACTACACAAATAAAAACTACTACGATTCAACAGAAAATATTAATTACAAACCACCTCACACGCTCCTGATCTAAATCTAAAGGCCAAGAAAAATGTCACAAGTACTCACATTTCGCACTGCTGGATTGTAACCATACTGTTTTCCATTTTTTAATAAACAGGATCAAGAGGCGAAAAATACAGTGTAAATTTACTGTTGAGGCATGCTTGATGCAAGTGATTCCAGAGGACTGGTGGGACCATTGCTCCATATAATGATAATAATCGATTTCATTTGTACTGCACTTCACATGATCCAAAATCAAAGAATGTCATGGTAACATAATTATAATATTATATATAATATTATAAAATACATATAATAAATATTTTATAATTATATTATACATATATATATATACATATATATTATATATATACATATATATATATATATTTTTTTTATATATATAAAATATAGGAGGAGCTGAGGCGCAGAGATTTGTCCCCCCGATGCTCAATCTGGTCCTGGGTATCTGAAGCTGGTCTACGTGGAGCAGAGGGAGCATGTCGTGCTTTGTGTGGTGAGTAGTTGTTTGAGATAAGGGGAGGCATTTTCATACATGCACCGAGTGATGGCAGCAATTTTGTATTTAATCCTGGCAGAGATGGGAAGCCAGTGAAGTGAATGAAGAACGGCAGTAATGTGTTTATATTTTCAAACTCATCAGGAGCCTAGCTGCAGAGTTTTGTACAAATGTGAGCCTCTAAGGGCCCTTGCTAGAGATTTCAAGGAGCAGCACAGCACAATAATCCAGTCTGGAGGAGACAAAGGCATGGATCACATTTTCTCCTTCAGGTTGCGTGAGAGTGGAGCAAAGTACTGCAATGTTACGAAGGTGATGGAAGGAGATCTTGCAGCTGGTGCATATGAGATTCAAAGGTGAGGTTGGAGTCCATTCCAACTTCAAGGTTAGTAACTGATGGAGAAAGGAGAATTTTGTGACCAGAGAAAGTGATGATGTTCATAGGAGTCGACTGGACCTGGTGGGATTTAGATGAGGGGAAAATGAAGTCTAGCAGAAGGAATGCTTTCTCAGACTGCTGAGAAAACAACTCCTGTGGGATCTCCTTGTCATTCTATTAATGGTAGAAACCACCAGGACCACCCAGATCAAAACTGTTCTTGCCAGAGAATAAAACTCTTTCTATCTTTCAGTGTCCCAAGTTTGGGGCCCATTTGCAAAGTCAAAGCGCACAGCTTTGTAGCGTGGGAGGAGGCGTGGCCTATAAAAGCATTTTTTTAGTTCTTTATGCACCTCACTTGCAGGTGCAATCTTATGCTTATTTGGCTGCAGTCAGCAGTGAGGACCCCTAAACTTGGGATGTGCCTGTAACTTCACGAACGGCTTGTTGTATCCTCCAGCTTAGTGCAGATGAAGATTTTTCAGGGCTACCACTTTTGAAAATTTAAAATAAATGTCTCAACTATTACACCACATTCAAAAACAGAAAGCGCCATTGCCTTTTGTTAATGAAAGTGTGAATACTTGACAGAAAATAACATTAAAGCCAGATTTAGACTTTTTATAGCTATGGTCTTAAAAGTCTTAAATACAGTTTTTAATAATTAGGATAATTTTTATGTCTCCTGCTTTTTCTCTCTGCATTTTGAAGGATCTACTTACAACCTGTTTATGATTCACTAGCATGAAATGTGAACTGTTGTAATTTCTTTCCCTGGTTTAAGGATTTTATCCCGATTATAAAGCAGAACCAATAAATGCACTAAAAAGCTTAACAAAATGTAATCAATACTAAATACAGGAATCATGAATGCAGAATTATTGTAGGCAACCATAAAATAATAATAAACATTTAAATTGAAATGCTGTCTTCCCAGAAAACATGCTGCAACCTGGATTTTCAGGTTTCAGCAGTTTCAGCTTTGATACTTCACCATGTGATTTTGTTATGATTTGTTATTTTCCAGTTTGAGAGACAATCCGTTTTTGACTCTCTGGGTTGCCAGATATATCGAGCCTAAAACCTCTCTGGGCAAAACAGGGATTCTGCTGTTAAGAAAGCAGGCAGCAGATGTGGAGCAGGTCTTGTTTTTACCCCATCAAGATATTTACTTGATGGGGTAAAACTCCTGTTTGTGTCTTCAACTCCTATTTGTGTCTTAAACATTTCATAAATGGAAGTGTCGTTCAAGTGCCAACTTCAGTTCTGTTTGAGGGGTGGCAATTTTTTGATGTGATTTTTACAAACACATGAAATGTGACTGAGAACCATGAAGTGCAAAGTCTTTTACAAAGGCAGATAAACATAATGTTGCCAGTTGTGCAAGTGAACAAGATGAAACAGGTCTCATAACACCTAAAATACTATTATTTATTAATTTGAACCACATTTTCTTTATCGCGAAAACTTGGATCAAATGATTAAAAACTCTCCTGTAAGTCAGCTCTCTATATCTAGGATTTCAAATTGCTACTAAAACCTTACCTGACAAGTTTCTGTCCAGCAGTCCACCAGCTCTGATGTCCATGTGCCGACTGTACAGGTTGGATCTGGCAACTAGACCTTTTTGGCTACTGGAGAAAAGTGCACAGAAACTACTGATACAAACAGAACATAAATGATGACAAAAGGCCAGGAAAAAAAAGGGATGCCAGTAATGAGAAAAAAAAGCCAAACCAAACTAAAAAAAGACAAGAGGATAAAAATTCTACAACTAAAATGTATAAATTTGAAAAAAAATGCTTTCATGGTTTAAAAATAAGTTCAGGCAATGATATAAAAAAGGATGCATTTTTCAGATATTCCCACTACATTCCCCACTTAATTTTTCAGAAGTGTTTGATTACTCTTATAATTTGCCCTATGTTGAAGAGGGGCTGTACCTTCTCCAGGCAGAAAGGGTACATGGCAGAGTGGGGATGTTGGAATCCTCCCGCAGCTGTCAGGGAAGGCTTCTGATATTTTTTAATGCCAATAAACCAAACAACAGCTTTTCTATTGATCTCATCAATGGTAGAATTTGTGCAAAAAACATCCTCTCTGCAATAAATCAATACAACATTTTGTTGCTAGACTTCTGTACTGGAACTGGGTTTTGGAACATGTATGACCATAGAATGCTCCATAGGTACTTCATACTAGGTCACCTTGGACCAAAGATTTATTATTACTGATTTTGTAATTGTGTCATCAGACTAGAGACACTATGACTTGAACATGTTCGGCTAAATTCGTCCTCAGATGCTTGAAAGCCCAGACCATTTTGGAGCGGTCTCGGTTGGTTGGTTTGGGGTCTCTCCTTTGGGCTCTGGTTTTAAGACTCTCCTTTTCACAGATGAAGTGGTCTTGTGCGCCCCCTCTAGCCAAGACCTACAGCATGCATTTGGGCGGTTCGCAGCCGAGTGCAAAGCGGCGTTTAAGAGGATGTTCCCAGGACGCCTCCCTCAGGAGGTTTTCCAGGCACGTCCCACCGGGAGGAGGCCCAGAGGACAGCCCAGGACACATTGGATGGACTATGTCTCTCGGCTGGCCTGGGAACACTTAAGGCTTCCCCAAGAGGAGCCAAAGGAAGTTTCTGTGGAGAGGGAAGTCTGGGTGTCTTTGCTGAGACTGCTGCCCCTGTGACCCGGTCCCTGATAAGTGGAAGACAACGAGTACGTGTACATGTTTTTGTGGATCTGAAAAGGGTTTATGACTTTGCCCTGGAGGAATTTTTCAGGTGAGCTGCAGAAATTCAGGGTGCAGTGGATGCTTTTACCCTAAGCAGCAACTGTGTATGCTTGGCACAAAGTCAAGCTTGCTCCCTGTGTGGATTGTACTTTTCCAGGGGTGACCTTTCTCACTGGTCGTGTTTGTGGTGTATATGGACAGGGACTGAAGGAGCAGTCACAGGGAAGAGGGTGCTTAGATTTAAATCCTCATGGTCAAATAATAACCAGACGTCTGTGGAACATAAAATAAGGGAGCAGAAACATTTGCTCCCAAGCTTTTAAAAATGGATTAGCAGCGGGGCGCGGCACTGATGGTGTAGGGGTTAAGCACGTGACCATATACAGAGGCTACAGTCCCGGACCCGGCGACATTTGCTGAATGTCTCCCCCTCTCTCTACCCCTCTTTCCTGTCTGCCTACTGTCAAAAAATAAATAAATAAAGGCCACTAGTGCCAAAAAAAAAAAATAAATAAAAATGGATTAGCAGTTGCTCCACTTGCTCCATTGTTCAGGTTCCTCTGGGCAACATCCGCAGTGAGGAGAACCAGAAGCTGCCTTCTGAACTTGCTACCTGGGCAAGCTGATACTCAACAAGCAGATGGCAACATGGAAGGACAAAAAGAAGCTGCAATCTGAAAAAAGGGATTTTATTTCATTGATTTTTATTTTCATTGACAAGTTCAGGTGCACGAGACCTAAAGAAAAATGTCAATTTATGAGTTTAATAGGTTTTTTAAAAAAAGACACGTAGCGCTAAATTAAGAAATGAAAGCTATATTGGAACTTGTCATTCTTTCCTGGTGTGAGTCTAATCCTAATACTAAAACCAATAGCTTCCCTATTCCGAATCAGGAAAAAAATGGTTTTATCAAGCTAAAACAGTGCAGCCATTGTTTCAAACGAAGGTCAGTTCCAGGGTGGTTAATTTTAATTAAAATTCAGCTGAGATCTGCTGAGGGAACTATAGATGAATTACCAGACAAAAATGAAAAAATAGTATTAAAAAGAACAATTTAGGCAGAATGGGTGAACCAAAAAATGATGTAGGAGAAAAAGAGAGAAAAAGACAATATTACTAAGCAGTCATCAATAAGGACAAAGAAAATGGAACATCTGATCTGTCTCATTCCAGATCTGCAGAATTGACTCGTGAATAAACAAATAGATTAAAGGGAGGAATTATTACCGCCTTCAAATCCAAATGCCAAGCTTTTTTTACACTCGGTTATCTAGGTCCCTATAACCATCTATTTGTAACTCCAACAACCTTTAACAAAGAAGACGGTGCCTCTGTTTATCTTTACACTTTTTTCCAGCATTGATGCTTCTTTACGAACATATATTGCCAATCACGTCTCTCACCATGGGATTAAAAGCCCATTCCACTGCAAGACCCGTTTTATGCCTGGCAACTTTTTTTGTGAGTACTGGGCTTTGGTTATTAGTGAGATATGGCAGAATGAATAGGCACCTTAAACGTCTGGTAGATGGGGTGGAACAGCCATGATTTGTTTTCATGTCAGGATGAGTCTATCCTGTTTATTATAGTATATCATTGTGGAGCAATAATTCACCGTAAAGGAATGATTAAACTACACCTCCCAGCATCCATTGCAATTCCAAGATTCCACTGACCGTCACAGACCGGGGTTACATAAAGAGGTCATGCACGTACTGACCTTACTCTTGTTGCCATGCCAGGCACATCTCCTTATGAGTGGATTTATTAACTTGCTGGCAAATGAACGTTTTCCTTCTTTTTCCCTTCAAAGAAGAAACTTAACAAACTCTAACGTCTAGCTGTATGCACGTCCAGCAGATATTCTTATGGCCAGAAAACAGCTTTTTAAGCAGCTTTTTTTAAGCTAGTTTGTAATGGCAGTTAGAGCTCTCTGGCACGAGAAGACAGACTTGTTTTTTTTGCACTAGAGTTATAGTTCCAGACGGAACGGCGATGATCTTGCTCACAAGTAGACATTCTTCATGCAAGGCTTGTGTGTCAGAGCAGAGATAGAAACTTGGGTTAAAAACATGACGACCCAGGATCATTATTGTGTTATTTTTGATCCTCTGCTGCTTTGGCTGATCACTGAACATCAATCTGATGGTTAAACAATAAGCTTGTGCGCTTATTTTGTCATTTAGATGTTTTGTTTTATTGTTCGTTAATTATTTTAATAATGGTCAGTTGTCACCATTTAGTACCTGTGTGCTATGGTTCTTATTTTGATTTTATTATTATTGGTCTTATTGCCATTTTAGATTTGTTTCTGGTTGTTTCTGAAACAATATCAGTACTTCATGTGAATGAGATCAGCCATATTAATATGTCAATATAGTAATGAGATTCACTTGATTACATGTAACAATTTGTTTTAAAATACTTTATTTTACAAATACGACTTGGTTCATGTTCACTTAGCTATGAAGTTTTAAGTACTAAAATATAAACATAATTTATTTCATTTCAAACTTCTTGAGCTGACTTTAGCACTATTTCATGAGCCGGGAAAACTTGCACAATACTACTTGCATATATCTAAATAAAGTAGACTAAACTTCCTAAATATGAATTTTCATTATAGATGATGTGGCATGGTCTAAATGTGTGTGCAGTCCGCTCTTACTTGCTACGTCTTGTCCTGCAGCAATTGATGAGAGGTGATCGTGGGCTCTGCTCACTGTTGTCTCCGGGTAAAGATGAATGTGTGACACAAGGAAGCACCCTGCTGGGGGAGTTTCCCACACTGGGAGAGGGCGAGCACTGGGAAGATGCTGACCGCTGAGGGGAGTGAGGAGGAGCAAATGGCCAAGGAAGAGTCCTCTGCTCTTGGCGTACCACTAGGACAAAATCATTACAGTCATTTTAAAGTTTAGCTAATTTAGAATTTAATGGTTATGGAGAACTTGGAAGAAAAGAGTGAAATGAAATGAGTTACAGGTTACACTATATAAATGACCTAAACGCAAGTGTGAAAAAAACTTAAACAAAGGACTTCCGCACATTTACTGTGCATGAAAATAATTTAAAAAATCCAAAAAGCTATGTGTGAAAAACAAACAACGCTGTTGCTGCATTCATTGATTTTAGTGGGCAAATGCAGCAACACATGCTTATGAGTATAAACACCAAATACTACTTAATACCCCATTACCCCTCCACCACCGTGACAAGCACAGTGGGGGAAGGTTGATCATGTTTTGCAGCAACAGGACCTGGGCACCATGAGTCATAGGTGGGTTCGATAACTGGAGAGTGGTTTGAAATCGATCATCAGCAGATTAATGATACCAAACACAGTAGAATCAAGGTGTTGTAGTGGTCTAGTTAAAGTCCAGAACCCAACAGTACTGAAATGCTGTGGCGGGACCTTAAGACAGCTGTAAAGAAATCAGTGCCTGCAACGCAAACCTTAATGACCTGAAGCCTTGTTGAAAGAAAAGCATTAGGCCAAAATTCTTCCACATCAAGGTAAGAGACAGATCAAATCTACTACTGCTGCTGAAAGGTTGTTCCACAAGGTTCTGCATCATAGGGTAGATTGATTAATTTACTAGAATGCTCTTCTTTAGCTTCTCATCATCCTAGAACAACACAAACAGATTACCTTCCAGTTTGTTAGTTTGTTTTGATCAAAATCTAGTTTTTATTTGGTCTATTTTACAAAGTTTCCGTTGTAATGTGTATGCTTCAACGCTTTTTAAAAATTCCTTCCTTAAGGGTTATAATTAATTCAGTTAATATAACTAAGTCATAACTAAGTATTACTTGTGATCTTTCAGACATTCTATGCTCTTATCTCCTTTTTAAATCCTGTAAATAAATGAGACCTGTAAGAGTTGTCATCATTGTAACACAGCTGCAATAAATATAACACAAAGATAAAACAGATTTAAAGGATTTAAATCCCCTCCTTGAACCGCCACCTTAACGTGGTGCAGGGGTTTGAGTGCTGGAATGATCCTAGAGGCTATGTTGTCTGGGGCTTAAATGCCACTGGTAGGGTCTCCCATGGCAAAAAGGCTCTAGGTAACGGGTCAGACAAAGAGCAGTTCGAGATACCTTCATGAGGACTATAAAATCAAGGTATGTGACGTCGATCAGTACGGCGGAGCCGGGGTCCTACCATGGAGCCAGGCCTGGGCTCGGGACTCATCGGAGACCGCCTGGTTACTGGGTTGCTTCTCGGGTCGCAGGACCCAGCCGGGCCAAGCCCGAACGAGAGACGCGAGGCCATCCCCCAGTGGGCCCACCACCTGCAGGGGGAACCATGAGGGACTGGTGCAAACCTCGGCGGCCCAATCTCCGGATGCTTAGGCTGGCTCTAGGGACATGGAATGTCACCTCGCTTGGGGGAAGGAGCCTTAGCTTGTGCGGGAGCTCGAGAGATATCGATTAGAACTAGTCGGGCTCGCCTCCACGCACAGCGTGGGCTCTGGAAACCATCTCCTCGAGAGGGGCTGGACTCTCTTCTACTCTGGAGTGGCCCACGGGGAGAGGCGGCGGGCAGGGGTGGGTTTGCTTGTTGCCCCCCAGCTTAGCCGTCTCAGCTTGGGGTTTACCCCAGTGGATGAGAGGGTCGCATCCCTGCGCCTTCGGGTTGGGGACAGGTCTTTGATTGTTGTTTCGGCCTATGGGCCGAGCGGTACTGCAGGGTACCCGGCCTTCTTGGCGTCCCTGTTGGGGGTGCTGGATAGTGCCCCTCCCGGGGACTCCATTATTCTGCTGGGGGACTTCAACGCCCACGTGGGGAGCGACAGTGACACCAGGAGAGGCGTGATCGGGAGGAATGGCCTCCCTGATCTGAATCCAAGTGGTGTTTCACTATTGGACTTCTGTGCTAGTCACGGATTGTCCATAATGAACACTATGTTCAAGCATAAGGGTGTTCATCAGTGCACTTGGCACCAGGACACCCTAGGCAGGAGGTTGATGATCGACTTTGATGTAATGTCGTCAGACCTTCGGCCGGATGTTTTGGACACTCGGGTGAAGATAGGGGCTGAGCTGTCCGCTGATCACCACCTGGTGGTGAGTTGGATCCGCTGGCAGAGGAGAAAGCCAGACAGACTTGGCAGGCCCAAGCGCATAGTAAGGGTCTGCTGGGAACGTCTGGCAGAGCCCTTGGCAAGGGATGTATTCAACTCCCACCTCCGGGAGAGCTTTGACCAGATTCCGGGGGATGTTGGGGACATAGAGTCCAAGTGGACCATGTTCTCCGCATCTATTGTCGATGCTGCTGCCTGTAGCTGTGGCCGTAAGGTCTGCGGTGCCTGTCGTGGCGGCAATCCCCAAACCCGGTAGTGGACACCGGCAGTAAGGGACGCTGTCAAGCTGAAGAAGGAGTCCTATCAGCTGTGGTTGGCTCGTGGGACTCCTTAGGCGGCTGACGGGTACCGTGAGGCCAAGCGTGCCGCAGCCCAGGCTGTGGCGGAGGCAAAAACCCGAGCCTGGGAGGAGTTCGGTGAGGCCATGGAGAAGGACTGCCGGTTGGCCTCGAAGCGATTCTGGCAAACCATCCGGCGCCTTAGGAGGGGCAAGCAGTACTTCGCCAACACTGTTTACAGTGTGGGTGGGGAGCTGCTGACCTCGACTGGGGACATTATCGGGCGGTGGAAGGAGTACTTCAAGGATCTCCTCAATCCTGCCATCACGCATTCCCTGGTGGAGGCAGAGGCTGGGGACTTGGGGTTAGACTCTTTCATTACCCAGGCTGATGTCACCGAGGTGGTTAAAAAGCTCTTTCTTTGTCCTTATTGATGACTGCTCTTTTTCTCCTACATCATTTTTAGGTTCACCCATTCTACCTAAATTGTTCTTTTTAATACTATTTTTCCATTTTTGTCTGGTAATTCATCTAGAGCTCCCTCGTGGTGCCCTGTGGGGGGTGCTCCAGGAGTATGGAATTAGGGGCCATCCAGTCTCTGTACAAGCGGAGCAAGAGTTTGGTTCGCATTGCCGGCACTAAGTCGGACCTGTTCCCAGTGCATGTTGGACTCCAGCAGGGCTGCCCTTTGTCGGTCCTGTTCATAACTTTTAATGGACAGGATTTCTAGGCGCAGCCAAAGGCCAGAGGGGGTCTGGTTTGGGGACCAGGGGATTTCGTCTCTTCTTTTGCAGATGACTTGGTCTTGCTGGCCCCCTCTAGCCAAGATCTACAGCTGCACTGGGGCAGTCGCAGCTGAGTGTGAAGCAGCTGGGATGAAGATCAACTCCTCCAAGTCTGAGGCCATGGTTCTCGACCGGAAAAAGGTGGCTTGTCCTCTTCAGGCAGGAGGGGAGTTCCTGCCTCAAGTGTAGGAGTATCTTGGGGTCTTGTTCACGAGTGAGGGAAAAATGGAGTGGTTGACTGACAGACGGATCGGTGCGGATGCCGCAGTAATGGGGGCGCTGTGCTGGTCCACTGTGGTGAAGAGAAAGCTGAGCCGAAAAGCGAAGCTCTCGATTTTACCAGTCGGTCTATGTTCCTACCCTCACCTATGGCCAAGAACTTTGGGTCATGACCAGAAGAACGAGATCCCAGATACAAGTGGCTGAAATGAGCTTCCTCCGTAGGGTGGTCAGGCACTCCCTTAGAGATAGGGTGAGGAGCTCGGAGTAGAGCCGCTGCTCCTCCACATCGAGAGAAGCCAGTTGAGGTGGCTGGGCATCTATACTGGATGCCTCCTGGAGGCTTTCCTCGGGAGGTTTTCCAGGCACGTCCCACCGGGAGGAGGCCCAGGGGACGGCCCAGGGCACGCTGGAGGGACTATGTCTCTCGGCTGGCCTGGGAACGCCTTGGGCTCCCCTCGGAGGAGCTGGAAGAGGTGTCTGGGGAGAGGGACATCTGGGTGTCTCTGCTGAGTCGGCTGCCCCCACAACCCGGTCCCGGATAAAGCGGAAGACGACGAGTACGAGTAGTTCAGTATTGCCGTTTACTTTATATCTGGTTTCATGTCTGGGTAGCAAAGTGTTTTTTGGACAAATATCAAAATCAGCCATTATTTGAGTACAATTGTGATTTACATTTCCTTCAATTACTAAGGTTACCTGATTGATACCTGCAGAACAGCATTCTAGTGACCTCCAATGGCAAAATTAATATAATTTAGTTTTAATCAACATTTAAACAAAACTGAAATAATAGTTTACCGTCTCTTTCCATTAAAGAATAAGGCTTAATGTCTCCATCAGGCTTTTTAACTCTTCTCAAGTGGGCCACTGCAAAAAAAAACAAGAAAAGCAAAATCAGTTCTGAACAGTAAACAGCAAGCTCATTTTTCTCTTTGCAATAAATTAATACAATCTAATTTTGATCCTTGGAATAGAAGATCTACAGCCAATTAACTCATACATCACTACATCACTTTGACCAGCCAAGCAAAAACATTGAAGTGCCTTTGATATCTTCATATTTAATGTATATATATAATGTATATACACTGCTCAAAAAATAAAGGGAACACTTAAACAACACAATATAACTCCAAGTGAATCAAACTTCTGTGAAATCAAACTGTCCACTTAGGAAGCAACACTGATTGACAATCAATTTCACATGCTGTTGTGCAAATGGAATAGACAACAGGGGGAAATCTTTAGCGATTAGCAAGACACACTCAATAAAGGAGTGGTTCTGCAGGAGGGGACCGCAGACCACTTCTCAGTACCTAGGAGGGCAACAACCCAGCAGCAGGACCGCTACCTCCACCTTTGTGCAAGGAGGAACAGGAGGAGCACTGCCAAAGCCCTGCAAAATGACCTCCAGCAGGCCACTAATGTGCATGTGTCTGCACAAACGGTTAGAAACCGACTCCATGAGGACGGCCCTCCATGTGCTCACCAGAGGTAGCTTGACTGCCATTAGGTACTGAGATGAGATCCTCAGACCCCTTGTGAGACCATATGCTGGTGCGGTTGGTCCTGGGTTCCTCCTAATGCAGGACAATGCTAGACCTCATGTGGCTGGAGTGTGTCAGCAGTTCCTGCAAGATGAAGACATTGAAGCTATGGACTGGACCGCCCATTCCCCAGACCTGAATCCGATTGAGCACATCTGGGACATCATGTCTTGCTCCATCCACCAACGTCACGTTGCACCACAGACTGTCCAGGAGTTGGCGGATGCTTTAGTCCAGGTCTGGGAGGAGATCCCTCAGGAGACCATCCGCCGTCTCATCAGGAGCATGCCCAGGCGTTGTAGGGAGGTCATACAGGCACGTGGAGGCTACACACAATACTGAGCCTCATTTTGACTTGTTTTAAGGACATTACATCAAAGTTGGATCAGCCTGTAGTGTGTTTTTCCACTTTAATTTTGTGTGTTACTCCAAATCCAGGCCTCCATTGGTTAATAAATTTGATTTCCACTGATTATTTTTGTGTGATTTTGTTGTCAGCACATTCAACTTTGTACAGAACAAAGTATTCAATGAGAATATTTCATTCATTCAGATCTAGGATGTGTTATTTGAGTGTTCCCTTTATTTTTTGAGCAGTGTATCTATAGATATATTTTTTATATATATATATATATATATATATATATATATATATATAATATATTCCCGGGGAGTAAAAAAACAGAAAACATTAACTTGCAATTCCTCTTCAACATATATGCAACTGCATACACTTCAAAGACAAGATATTTAATCTTCAAACTAATAAACTTTATTGGCTTTGTTGCAAATACTCACTCATTTTTCACTCATTTTTTCAAAAAAGCAATAAATGCTGCCTTCAAAACAGAGACTTTTTCAGAGATCCCTGCTTATTTCAGTAAGACAATGCCAAGCCACAGTCTGCACGTGTTCCAACAGCGTAGCTTCATAGTAATAGAGTGTGGGTACTAGAATGGCCTGTCTACAGTATACACCTGTCTCCCATTGTAAATGTGTGGCACATTATGAGGTGCAAAGTACTACAACAGAAGAACCAAGGAGTTTATAACTCCCTTGGTGAGCTAGACCCAAGGATGTCTAGATGGATGGATACCCAGCAAAGTTCAGCTTGGCCCCTGTGGCCCACAGCTGGCCAACACATTCCCGTGCATCATGGACCACCTAATGGAAGCCCACCACTTTGGGACATGGTGGTTTATGGTAATGTTCTGTTGAGCAACTATGAGTCATGCCATACTTGTGAATGACATGTACTGGAGATGTACCACCTAGCTAAGAAATGTTGCCGACCATGTACAACCTCCATCCATCCATCTATTTTCTTTACCCGCTTCTTCTATACTGGGTCATGGGGGAGATGGTACCTACAGAGGTACAACCTTTTATGGATATATCCTGATGGCTGTGGCAGCAGGACCATGAGCCCTGCTACAAAGCAAAAATTGTTCAGGAATGATTTTAGATGTTCAATGAGTATAAGCGCTTAACTTTGCCTTCAAATTTCCCAGATCTCAATACAGTTGAGTATATTTGCAATGTGGTGAACTTTGATCCATGTGTGTTCCTCAGTGTAACTTATAGAATTTAAAGAAACGGCTGTGAATATGTTGGTGTCTATACCACAGCCCACCCTGTTAGGTCTTGTGCAGCCAGGACTTGTGTGGCTTCTGTTGACAAGTCCATGTTGTTTATGATATATTAAAAACTAATTTCCACTCCCACCATCCCACCTCTTCAAGCCCAGGCTATCTAGGCCTGTGACTTAATGGTTCTTCTGTTCAGAGATTTTAGAAGATGCCCCTGATATCTGTTGAAGACACTTTTCCATGCAATTCAATTCAATTCAATTCAATTCAGTTTTATGTATATAGCGCCAATTCACAACAAATGTCGTCTCAAGGCACTTCACAAAGGGTTTGGAATGGTGTAGGGTTGTTGGGGAGGTTAGATTAAACTACTGAGTGTTAGAGTTTGCCCATTTTAAAATGGGCTATTTGTAGGGGTACTAAGTAAAATAATAAACTGATAAAGTTTGTCCATATAGAGCCCACTTATGGCCATTGTTATACTAAAAACCACAAGGATTTGGGGTACCTCTCTCTGCCAGATGATTATAACCATTGGAAAAGAGAAGGGGTCACACAGGTAGCAGAAATGGAGGGTGTGTTTGCACCTCAACCACAACTGAGCCGGTTTAGGCTAAACCTGACTCCCCCTTACTCCATCCAACAGGGAGGGAGGAAGACAGAGGTAAGAATAATTGGAGTGTTGTTTCCTGTTGCATTGTGTGAAAGGTGGGTAACTTTCAAAGTTTGGGGTCCAGAAATTATCTGAAAGCTGTGGGTTTCATTGCAGCTTACTACTGCCACATGTTAATGTGCCCTAAGCAAGGCACTTAACTTTAAGTTGCTTACAGCTCTGCATATTAGTGTATGAATATTTGCATGTTTGTGAGTGAATGTGGCTTTAAGTTGTCAGTATGACTAAAAAACACTATATAAGCTCAACTACAATTAACTGCCCTAAGAGATCCAATGACAACTGGAACCATTGAGACCTCGATTTAATCTTTAAGCCCTTGGTATTTTTCAAGACTCTTGTGTTCTCTTTTTTATTATTATTATTACTGCTTGTGATTGCTACATTTCACTACTACCATGTTTTCCTTTTGTTTACTACAATGTCTACTTGGTGAGCCATTACCTGTTTGCCAGTATGGATCTACTAGTCCAACATTATCCTAGCACCATCATTCTTGGTGGTTTCTCCCACTTTACCTGTGGAACCCTTCAGCTCATACATTGCAAAGATGTCCCTCCACACTATTTCAGTCACTCAGTTATGCATCAGTAATGATGATGTCATATAAAGAAACTTAAACTTCACACAAAAATGAAACAACTCTCCATACTTTATGAGCCAATTATAAAAAAGAGAACAACAACTTGGGACATTGAGAAAACAAATTAGTTCCCTACAAAAAGCTGCACATCATTCTGTAAAAAAGCAGGAAGAAGAACCTGGACATTAGGTAATAAAGGGATTTTTGGAAATGGAATAAAAGCAAAAAAGCACTTGCTCAGGTTAGATTACCAATTAAAGGTTGTGTCTCTTACAAGGACTCAATTCAATATAAGTAAAATGTAAAAAAAAAAAAACCAAAGGATGATTTTAGTTGTGGTGAAGAAAGCTCAATTTAAAACTGTAGCATATAACATGATAGGACAAATTTTCATACGATGGATAAAAAAAATCTATCATGTTTTAAGAACAGTGGATTACAAAAAAATATATATAGAGAGGACATGCTCAAGTAGCTACCAGAAAAGCAAAATAAGTAAGTAACTAGTTCATATTTGAAGGTGGCCTTTCTGACTATTCCAGGGGTAATTTTAACACAAATGGAGAAAACCTGTCTAACCCTTTTCCAAACAACAAAAAGAATTACCATGAACAATTCAATGGCTTAAGAAATAACCTGCTCGGACTTCCAGGTGAGCAAGCAAGATGGCGACAGCATAACTGAGTGACTCCCAGACAATTATTCACAAATCCCCTTTCTCAAGGTAAATAGGAGAAATAGAAAATTCAGAGAATTGAGTTAAAATGCCTAAAAACAAATTCAGAAGTACTTCGATGTACTGCCAATCGACACTGCCTCTTAGATTCGGAGACATTAGCAGTGGCTGCTGGCACTGCTAGTGAGACGGCTAATCTACAAATTATTCTCCAAGAACTGAGAGAATCACATCGCGAAAACCGGAATGGCTTCCAAGAAATTAAGGAGGAAATAACAAACATAAATGGGAGACTGAATGATGCTGAAATTCGCATTATGGATGCGGAAAATAGGATCCAGCAGATTCAGTAGGTAGCTCTGAAGCTAAATAAAGCCCGGGACGAACTTGAGGTGAAAATGGCTGATTTCGAGGGGGGATCGAGAAGGGACAATATACGAATCCATGGTATTGCAGAGGGCTTCGAAGACGGCTATCCCTCCATCTCTGCCTTTTTGGAAAATCTGTTAAGGGAAAAATTAGACATCCTGACAACATTTGACCTAAATATTGAGAGAGCACACTGCTCACTTGGATCCAAAGCTCCACCTGATCCCCTCCGCGTTCAATAATAGTTAAGTTTGCCACATTTAAAATCAAGGACGAAGTAATAAAGCGGGCCTGGGAAAAGAAAGGATTTATGCTAAACGAGAAGAGAGTAATAATTGACCACGATTATACCCCGAATGTACTAAAACGACAACGTGAGTACACTGAAGCAAAGCGGGTCCTCAGAGAAAAAAAGATTAAATTCCAGACCTCATTCCCGGCCAAGCTGAAGGTATTTTATGAACATGAGACAACTGTCTACAATTATGCAGCCGAGGAGACAAAAGACATGGCGAATCGAGGCTTCGCAATCACTGTCATCAAACCTTTCATAACGTGGGCAGACAAGATCAAAAGTACCATGTGGTCCAAATCGAAAGAGAATAGACGAGAATAACACGCAAGATCAGTAGAGACAACAGGACATTGACTCTTTACAGCCAAATATGGGAGAAGGGAAAAAATGGGATAAATATATCCCACTTATGTGAAGGAGTTCAAGAGTCAGGGAACACGGACAGTAAAGTTGTGCAATGACCAGGTAATTCCATCAGACAGCCCTTCCCAACCTCAGAGCTGGGAAGGCTTTCCCTCAAAGTCACTCACTAACTACTACACCACTAAGGTTAAAGATAAACCTAAGGTAAAGGAAGTCTTTTGCACGTCGACTAGTGTTAGAATGATTTACAAAGTTATAATGTTCAGAATGTTCATCGTTGTTCTTTGTTTGAGTAGCAAAAAGGGCTCATTCGATATACTTGTTCAGGATGTTCGCTAATCTGTATAACCTATGACTTTTTCAGCTCCAATAAGAATCATAACATATAATGTAAAATGAGTCCTCAACCCAATAAAAAGGGCTAAAATATTAGGGAAAATGAAAAAAGAAGGGGCAGATGTAGTATTCCTCCAGGAAACACATATTTCGGAGACAGAGTACAGCAAACTGACTAGACAAGGCTCGGTGCTTCACATGATTCAGGACGTAAAAGGGGGGTAGCAACATTAATATCTAAAAAGATGGTATTCAAAAAGCTTTCTAAACACAAAGATAAGGAAGGTAGATGCAACATATTGACTAGCAGATTTGAGGGACAGGAAATTACTTTCATCAACGTATATGCACCTCCAGGTTCACAGTGGACTTTTTATAAGCATATTTTCGATATGATGATAACGAAAGCACGCGGTATGGTCATTTGCGAAGGTGATTTTAATGTAAGACTGAATCCATCTGAAGATGCATCTAAACAACTTACATTTAACAATAACATAGGGAAAAAGATAAGGAAAAAGAGTTGGGGATAAGTGATGTTTGCTGTGAATTAAATCCCAGAAAGAAGGATTTTACATTTTATTCATTTTATTTATTGAGCCCCTAGCTTATGGGAAATTCTCAGGTTACAAATTAAACTCCCATAAATCTCAGGTCCTAACATTCAATTATTCGCCTAATAATACTGTCAAAGATAAATTTAAAATAAATTGGGACATGAAATCGATTAGATTATCTAGGTGTAACCATTCCTAAAGACATAAGAAACATCATCTTTGAAAACTATGACTTGCTATTAACCAAAATAAGAAACAACTTATCTAGATTGAGTCTTATTCCATATCTGGGACTTATGCAAAGAGTAGAAGCCATAAAAATGATAGAGTTACCAAAATTACTGTATCTTTTTCAGACAATACCAGCAGAACCAGCCAAAGCTATGTTCCTTGAAATCGATAAATTGATATCTAGATTTATTTGGGATGGAAAACGGCCTAGGATCAGATATAGAACTTTACAGCTGGCCAAGAACAAAGGAGGCCTCGCACTCTCGAATATGAACAACTATTTTAAAGCAGCACAAATAAGCCCATTAGCTGAAATATGCAATCCATCGTATAATGCAAAATGGAAAAAACAGAATGTAAGAGTAAGGGTTTCCCACTGCAAGTGGTAATGGGTAATATAGATTTAATTAATAACTTGAAGGAACTTGACCCATGCTCAGAAACGGCACTCAGGACCTGGTCAAGACTAGTAAAAGGGAACAAGGAATCTTGTCTGCCGATTAGATGGATAGCCTATGATCAAGATTTTACCCCCAATAAAACTGACAGGACCTTTAAGAAATGGTCAGCGAATGGCTTGATAAAATACAATGATCTTTACCATAACGGCTGCCTGATGAACTTTCAAGAAATAAAACAGAAATATAGCCTCAACAATAATGACTTTTTTCGTTTCTTACATATCAGACACTACTTAGAAACAACATGTAAAGTTGAACCAGCCAGGCCGTTTCTATACATTTTAAATATATCTCTAAAATCCTACTAGTCAGTTCACGTGAAGAAATTCATAACAAGCATACATAATGGATTAGAAAACCTGAAAGGAGAGGATACAATGTATATTAAAGAGGGGAAGGAAAGTAATTTCATCATCCACATTAATGATTGGCTGACTGTTAGAAATAACTGTTGGAAATGTACATATTCACTGTTATATAGAGAATCCGCCTGAAAGAGTATCAGACGCTTCTTTAAAACTCCAGCTCAGAGGGCCATGAATACCGATAAATCATGCTGGAGGTCATGTGGATCAAAACAAGCTCATCATTTTAATGTTTTCTGGAGTTGCCCTAAATTACTCACTTACTGGGATAAAATCAAGCAATTGACTTTCGCAATGAGAATGGAGCAGGACAGATTTGAAGATTGTTGGGCTCCTTGGAGGTCTTTCATGAACAATAGAACTGAAACTATTTAATGTAAATATGACACCCATCGTTCATTATCAATGCTACTCTACAATGTTGATAAAGACTGTTCAATTGTAATCGCGCAATATCTTTGTTTATAAAAAAAAGTAAAGGATATATATATATAGAGAGAGAGAGAGAGCGAGAAGAGAGAGAGAGAGAGAGAGAGAGAGAGAGAGAGAGAGAGAGAGAACCGGATATGGGATAAGTACATGAAGGAATTTTTTGTCTAGATTATATTAATTTGGAAAAAGAATTATACAAGAGATGTTATACCTTGTTGTAAGATGACACATTTGTTTTCTTTATGTTGTTATTAAATAAATATTTGAATGGAGAAAAAAAAAAAGAACAAATTACCTGCTCTTTTGTGGAAGAAGCCCTCAAACGCAACAAAGTTATTGACCTGTACACAGTGATAAAAAAAAGAGATCACATGAAAACAATGGCAATATTTACTCAGTTATATCCAGGGAAACAATAATGGGACTTCCTGTAGCTCTTATACAACAGTTTTATTTTTGAGAATCAGTGACAAATTGACCATGCCAGGAGAAATATCATCTTGACACCTGATGAAAATTTCAGCATATCCATCTTCTAAACTAGATTAAAGTCAGATGAGCTTAAATTGTTTCAGTTTCAGAAATATTATTATCTACTTGATCTTTATTGGCTTCTAGTTTCTGAGTTTCTACTAAATATTTGTGCTGTTATATGAATTAAACCGCTGAGCAATGGGGCAAGACAAGAAAATGTACCGCCCTAATTCAATAAGCAGGGATCCCGTAAGTTTTTCCACACTGCAAACAGGAAATAAAAGCAGTCCCTGGAGAAACTAGTTTGTCTGTCTGTAACGCACCAAAGACAAAAATTGCTGACAAATAAACTAATCAAATGTTTTGCAGTATTTAGGTAGATGTAGTTCTCTGATCAGGTTTAGATGAGTATTGAAGATATAAAAACTTGGATGACTTTAAATTTTTTGCTTCTAAATTCAGACAAGACAGAAGTTGTCGTCTTTGGACCGGAGTCTTTAAAAAAGAAACTGCTTAGTCAATCACTTAACCTGGATGGCATTAAATTGACCTCCGATAATAAAGTAAAAAACCTTGGTGTTATTTTTGACCAGGACATGTCATTTAAATCCCATATTAAGCATGTTTCTGGGACTTCCTTCTTTAACCTCCGGAACATTGCCAAAATTAGAAATATCCTGTCCAGGAGTGACGCTGAAAAACTAGTCCATGCATTTGTTACTTCAAGGCTGGACTATTGTAATTCTTTACTATCAGGATGTCCACAAAATGCAGCCTTCAGCTGATTCAAAATGCTGCAGCAAGAGTTCTGATCAAAATTAAAAAGAGAGATCATATTTCTCCTATTTTAGCTTCCCTTCATTGGCTCCCTGTTAAATCCAGAATAGAATTTAAAATTCTCCTCCTCACATATAAAGCCCTTAATGATTTAGCTCCATCATACATCAGAGATCTGATTGTTCCATATATTCCTAACAGAGCACTTCGTTCTCAGACTGCAGGTTTACTGGTGGTTCCTAGAGTCTCTAGAAGTAGAATGGGAGGCAGATCCTTTAGTTATCAGGCTCCTCTCCTGTGGAACCAGCTCCCGGTTTTGGTCCGTGAGGCGGACACCCTGTCTACTTTTAAGGCTAGGCTTAAAACTTTCCTTTTTGATAAAGCTTATTGTTAGAGTAGCTTAGTTTATGAGGGAGGGAGCCTTGCTCCCTCCCTACTGGATGGAGTAAGGGGGAGTCAGGTTTAGCCTAAACCGGCTCGGTTATGGTTGAGGTGCAAACACACCCTCCATTTCTGCTACCTGTATGACCCCCTCTCTTTTCCAATGGTTATAATCAGTCTGACAGAGAGAGGTATCCCAATCCTTGTGGTTTTTAGTATAACAATGACCATCAGTGGGACCCTTTGTGGGGTGCCTTGAAACGACATTGTTGAAAATAAGCGTTGTTTAACTAAATAATCTGAAAATAAACTAAAACTTTCTGTGTAGTGTTGAGGTACAATAATTCCACCATATATAAAAAAACACCCTCAACACCCCAGTCCGGATGTCGTGAGAAAGAACAGATGAAGAGCAGGAAATTAAAATTAACACAAATTTAATTTGGTAAATGATAAGTCCAATAATTCCCTAAACATATTCCATACAAAAAGAATGATACAGAGAAAGAAAGAAAGATTTACCAAAGGCCTTTGGGAGAAGACTCAATCAGCAGCAAATCTACGGCTGGTCACCGAGTGATCTGCCTCATCATAAATGCCAGTACATTTTATACCATCTACATCAAAGACTGAGCCTCCCCATTATGAAGTCTGGCGCTGTAAATTAGCCAAGCCCCCCTTGTGGGTAATTTATTAGCTATACCATGCCCAAAAGTTGGCATTTATTGCTTTACTGCCCATACAACCAGCATTTACTACTTACAGTTGCTGAGAACCTCCTAACCCCTGTTTCACCCTTGTTCCAGCCTGACTTTTGCTGTGACCTCTGACTTCTCCCTCTTAGGCTCACAATACATGTTATGTCCCAGTTTTATGGTTATACATATGAACTGAACTAATAGCATGCAAGTACATGATTTTAATTCTCAACAGTAGTTATGCTGCTATAGGCTTAGGCTGCTGGAGGACATAATGACCACTCTCACCCTCTTCACTACATTCTCACACTACTCTCCAATTTTGCATTATTTGCTGTTATTTCAGCTTTTAACTTTGTTCTCTCTCTTTTCTCTTCCTAGGAGCTACTCCTGGCCTGACTCTGTGTCTACCTGTAACACCTTTCTGGAGAGGGGAATCCTCCAACCTTCTGCTGGCAACAACTTAATGCTCACCCTCTACCGATGATCCACATGGCCCTGTCTTTCAGTGTTTAACCCTTTATCTCTCCTAGACATGCCGATTGACTGAGCTTTTACTGTAACTAATTATTATATGTGCTCTCTTTCAGACTCTGGCCTTGAAAACTGGCTCAGAGTTTATATGTTCTTTCTTTCTAGATGAAACGACTAAAGGAGCTACATCCATTAACATTTACTTTTCCTTCCCATAGAAAGGACTCCTGGATCAGTGCTTCTTTGTTCTCTTTGTGTCTCTGCTCTGTTCTCTCTAACCCCCAGTCGGTCGTGGCAGATGGCCGCTCACACTGAGCCTGGTTCTGCTGGAGGTTTCTTCCTGTTAAAAGGGAGTTTTTCCTCTCCACTGTTGCTACATGCATGCTCAGTATGAGGGATTGCTGCAAAGTCAACGCCAGTGACTGTCCACTGTCTCTACATGCTCATCCAGGAGGAGTGAATGCTGCAAGTCACTGACTGGATGCAATCTGCTGGGTTTCCTTAGACAGAAAAACTTTTTATCCAATTTGAATAAATAACTAACTCTGACTGCACTGTTCAATGATTAGGACTAATTGGAATGTATGTACCTGACTTTTGTGAAGTGCCTTGAGACAATATGTGTTGTGAATTGGCGCTATATTAATAAACTGAATTGAATTGAATTGAAATTGAATTGAATTGTCAGACTGATTTGCCAGTAACACGTGTCGTACACCAAACCACAATATACTATTAACCACCAAGAAACAGGGTGCACTGGTTGTGTGCAACCTAGTAGAGGTCAATGGAAGCAGTTCAATTTCTCCCTGATCCACACATCTATCACAGTTTTACAACTGAGGGTGCAAACTCAAGAAAAACATCCAGAGTGTACTGCATGTCATATTCCAAAAACTCAAGTCTTTCTAAAATTTGATTTTCACAAGAAATTGTTTGGCCATGAAAGTTACTACAAGCTAACAATCCCGCTGGTGTTATAAATGGGTGTATTAGAAAAGTTAAGATACAGATATACAATCATAGAGATGATGCAGCTCAAACAATGTTGTTCAACTAGTTCAGCAGCAGAGAAAAAAATGACTACGCTGCAGCTAATCATCACATCTTCCAAACACCCAATCAGAAGCTGTGATATTTTGGAATTACTTGTGAGCGTGTAAAAACTATGACATCAGAATGAAGTTTAAAAATAGCGTGATCGAACTGTCGATCTCCATTTGAAAGTAGGTTGCAATGAATTTAAGGCTATTAATATCCTTCCTATCTGAAGTTAGGTATTTAAAGTTTTTTTTTTTTCATTCAGCCAATCTGCTTACTTTATAATGTGTCACTCTACTGTTCCCACATCTAAATGTCTGACGTCTGAATGTCTCATGATGTTTAATTGGGCTAAACACCAAGCAAAGTTACAGAGACAGTTGTTTGGTCGAAACAGCAACCAAACAACTGTCTGGTCGAAACTGCGACCATAAAGCAGCAAAAGATGGCCGATGCTGTTCGGAAGAAGCCAGAAACCTAACACTTTTATTAAGAATGGGAGTGTGGGTTTTTATGGCAGCCCAGTTTGTCTGCTTTGCACCCAAGCAGTTGCGCTGGTGAAAAAAGGCAGCCTGGAACGACATCATGCTACACCCCGCTCAAAATTCAAAGAAGACATTCCACCTTAAAACGCTCTATGCTTTGCCATAGTTGACGAGTTAAAGTGAAGAACTAAAACTTTCACATAGGCATTGTTTCGTGTGAGTCACCTTCTGGTGAAGCACAAAAACAAAAATAAATTTACAGATAGTTAGTTAATTAAGGACCCTCTCTGTAGTGTACCACTGGATCAAGTCATTATCAGAGGATGTATCTCAAAAAGTTCTGTGGGATTTATTTTTGTGTAAATGCTTCTCTTTGCAATGCCACCAGTCCATGGACATTATGGACACTGCACAGCAAATGGTTTTCAAAGAGTCATTCCTGAGGGGGATTTTCTCCCACTTTTGCACTTAAATGGGAGGACGAGAGATGAGGACATCTACAACAAATTTAAACAGTATTTGAAGGCCAAGGACATCCCCATTCATTAATTTGGGGCTATTACCACTGAGGGTGCACCAGCAATGAAAGACACACATTCTGGTTTTATAGTGGCAAAGACCTGGGGTTTCCAGATTTCCACAGTTATCACTTTGTGATACATCAGCAGAGACTGTTTAAACGCTGAACATGATGATGCTGTGGTCAGCTGGTTAAGTTGCGGTAAAATGCTGCAGCGCTTTGTTGAACTCCTCCCACAAAGCCAATCCAACAAAGGTACAACCGGAGCAATTTCACCAGCAAATCAATAAACTCGCTTCTCGAGATTCTCACAAGCCCTTTGAGGAAGAGCATGACAAAGCTGGGAGAGGGAAACCAGAAGATTATTTCGATCAAAGACCTAAACATCGCAGTTTGCAACCCGGATGTGCAAAATCCAACTCAGGATTTTCCAAGGGGACAAGCCTACCTCCTTGTCTTTTGTTTCCGGTCGACTGACAACGGTTCACCATATTTTTCCCCTTTTTGCCAAAGGAGGAGAAGCTGACCGTTTCTTAATGGTTGCACGAATGCATGAATACTCACAACATTCTTACCTGTCTGGGAGGAGAAGTCACTCAAATAAACAGTTTTCTTCTGTAACTTTTATCATAGTCTGTGCAGGATAAAGTAGGTTAGAAGTGTTGGTATTTTCACTGTGTTTGAGTTTAATTCAATGTGCTTTGAAAGACGTGCTCTGCCACCTAGCTGAAAACTTCTGTGCAAAGTTTTATGGAATGTTAGTGCTTTCGATGTGTTTGAAAAGTTAAGCTGTTTTCGACTGGCCGATTTTAAATCAGTCACAAGTTAAAGTTGGATTACTGAAGTTATTTGAAGTAAGTCCACAATCAGAGCTTGGCACAGATCAGATCAACCATTGTCTCACCCATTTTACGGCCTTTGTGTTTCAATGCTGGTTCCCCTTTTGGCTCATTACCAGCGAACTGAAGGATCTTTTTGGTTAATATGTTAAAATACAGTTACATTTAGCGTGATTTTGATTAATAATTATTAATGATAATTAATTAATTGGCAGAGAATGTGAGCGATGCAAATCCTAAGCAGTTCTGTGTTCATCTAGATATAGTAGAATTTAAGAGGTGGTTTCAGAAAATATTTGTCATGGAGGACACTGTCAAGTTAATCACAAATCAGTTTTTTCCCATTGACATCCAAACTGTATCCACGAAGATGCAGGGTGCATTTTCTTTACCTTTACTTTTACATTATTTTTTTCAAAGCAGGCAGAAAGGAAATGGTGGCAGAGAGAGAGGGTCAGACATACGGCAAATGTCGATGGGGCCAGGACTCAAACTCAGGACGGCCGCATCGAGGACTGAAGCCTCTGTATATGGCTCGCGTGCTTAACCCTACACCACCAGTGCCAAACCCATGAAGTGGAGATGAAAATAATCCAACTCTATAGGAACAGTGAACTGCAGTCGAGGGCAAAGAACAGCAACTATTGGGATCTTGTGCTGTTAGTTCTTGTGCTGGAAAGTGAAGGCAATTTTTGGTTCCACATGCCTCTGTGAGGCAGCCTTCTCACAGATGAAAATAACCAAAGCAAAGCATTGGCTTAATGACAAACACATTTCTGACTGTGTGAAACTGGGTGTATCTAAAAGCCCAACTGCAGAGCACTAACTGATAGTGTGCAGTCACAATCATAATATTGACTTTGGTCAGATTTTGTACTGTGTTTGGTGAAATACTGCGCATTATATCTGATTACAGGTTTATTACCTTGTTGTGCAATTTGAGATTTAATTTAGTAGGAAAATATGTGAACTCTATTGCCAGGGTTGTTTAATGCACTTAACTACTACTGAAATATATTTTGATTTCTGCCCCTTAGATTTACTTGAAGAAGCTGTTTCTATAATTCTATGAATATTGCCCCCTAAAAAAGCATACATTTCTTGACTGTGTTAATGTTAAATAGCGTGTGGGGCAAATCGGAGTGTAATAGATAAGAAGAATATGTTAATTAGTTTTGTTTCTCAAACCCGTGGCTCATGCATAGATGAGTTTAGTAAGAAAATATCAGATGTACACTCACCGGCCATTTTATTAAGTACACCTTGCTAGTACCGGGTTGGATCCCCTGTTGACTTCAGAACTGCCTTAATCCTTCGTGGCATAGATTCAACAAGGCACTGGAAACAATCCTCAGAGAGTCTGGTCCATATTGACATGATAGCATCACACAGATGCTGCAGATTTGTCGGCTGCACATCCATGATGTGAATCTCCCGTTCCACCACATCCCAAAGGTGCTCTATTGGATTGAGATCTGGTGACTGTGGAGGTCATTTGAGTCCAGTGAACTCATTGTCATGTTCAAGAAACCAGTCTGAGATGATTCGTGCTTCATGACATGGCGCGTTATCCTGCTGGAAGTAACCATCAGAAGATGGGTACACTGTGGTCATAAAGGGATGGACATGGTCAGAAACAATACTCAGGTAGGCTGTGGCGTTGACACGATGCTCAATTGGTACTAAGGGGCCCAAAGTGTGCCAAGAAAATATCCCCCACACCATTACACCACCACCACCAGCCTGAACCGTTGATACAAGGCAGGATGGATCCATGCTTTCATGTTATGGATGTCAAATTCTGACCCTACCATCCGAATGTTGCAGCAGAAATCGTGACTCATCAGACCAGTCAGCGTTTTTCCAATCTTCTATTGTCCAATTTTGGTGAGCCTGTGCGAATTGTAGCCTCAGTTTCCTGTTCTTAGCTGACAGGAGTGGCACCCGGTGTGGTCTGCTGCTGCTGTAGCCCATCCGCCTCAATGTTCGACATGTGCGTTCAGAGATGCTCTTCTGCATGCCTTGGTTGTGGTTATTTGAGCTGCTGTTGCCTTTCTATCAGCTTGAACCAGTCTGGCCATTCTCCTCTGACCTCTGGCATCAACAAGGCATTTGCGCCCACAGAACTGCCGCTCACTGGATATTTTCTCTTTTTCGGACCATTCTCTGTAAACCCTAGAGATGGTAGTGCGTCAAAATCCCAGTAGATCAGCAGTTTCTGAAATACTCAGACCAGCCCGTCTGGCACTAACAACCATGCCACGTTCAAAGTCCCTTAAATCACCTTTCTTCCTCATTCTGATGCTCAGTTTGAATTGCAGCAGATTGTCTTGACCATGTCTACATGCCTAAATGCATTGAGTTGCTGCCATGTGATTGGCTGGTTAGAAATTTGCGTTAACGAGCAGTTGGACAGATGTACCTAATAAAGTGGCCGGTGAGTGTACGAGAGGCATAATGGAAAATTTAGCTTTACTTGTGGAGATTTTAACATTGATTTGTTAAAATATATTGAAGCATATTAAAGCATTTTAAGCATATTAATGAGCATATTAAAACAGTTTGGAAAAGTCTTGTAAAATGAAGAACAGTGTATATATGGGTATCCAACCCAGGAAAAACTAGAAAAATATAAGACACAAAAATAAATGAACATCAGTTTTGACAAAGCAAAAAAAGCATTATTATGATCAAAATATAGACATGTTATTAAGGGTATGTGGAAGATAATTAATAATGTAATTTAAAACCATAAAGACAGAGACTTTATGTATTCAAACAAGTTTACAAATAAGTTAGTAATATGTATTCAAAACAATAAAACCATAATGGTCAACAAAAAGGATATTGCTGAAGTCTTCGAACAATCTTTTGTTAATATTAGTATAAATTTAGTAAATAAGCTTAGTAAAGGTTAAAGAGGAAAAAGTCTATTTTGAATTTCATAATATAAATACAATGTTTCTTAGATGAGTGAGTGAAAGTGAGGTGATAGAAGTGTTAGAAAATTTTAAAATAAGAAATGCACTGCATGTAATGATATTGATATGGATATTGTGGAAAGTCCATTTACTGTATTATTAAACCTCTTACCTATATTTTTAATAGATCATTCCTGACAGGACCCTTCCATGAAAGTAGCTAAGGTGTTTCCAGTCTATATTAGTGGTGATAAGCAAATTTTAACAAATTACAGACCTACAGGGGTTGGACAATGAAACTGAAACACCTGTCATTTTAGTGTGGGAGGTTTCATGGCTAAATTGGACCAGCCTGGTAGCCAGTCTTCATTGATTGCACATTGCACCAGTAAGAGCAGAGTGTCAAGGTTCAATTAGCAGGGTAAGAGCACAGTTTTGCTCAAAATATTGAAATGCACACAACATTATGGGTGACATACCAGAGTTCAAAAGAGGACAAATTGTTGGTGCACGTCTTGCTGCCACATCTGCGACCAAGACAGCAAGTCTTTGTGATGTATCAAGAGCCACGGTATCCAGGGTAATGTCAGCATACCACCAAGAAGGACGAACCACATCCAACAGGATTAACTGTGGACGCAAGAGGAAGCTGTCTGAAAGGGATGTTCGGGTGGTAACCCGGATTGTATCCAAAAAACATAAAACCACGGCTGCCCAAATCACGGCAGAATTAATTGAGCACCTCAACTCTCCTGTTTCCACCAGAACTGTCCGCCGGGAGCTCCACAGGGTCAATATACACGGCCGGGCTGCTATAGCCAAACCTTTGGTCACTCATGCCAATGCCAAACGTCGGTTTCAATGGTGCAAGGAGCACAAATCTTGGGCTGTGGACAATGTGAAACATGTATTGTTCTCTGATGAGTCCACCTTTAACGTTTTCCCCACATCTGGGAGAGTTACGGTGTGGAGAAGCCCCAAAGAAGCGTACCACCCAGACTGTTGCATGCCCAGAGTGAAGCATGGGGGTGGATCAGTGATGGTTTGGGCTGTCATATCATGGCATTCCCTTGGCCCAATACTTGTGCTAGATGGGCGCGTCACTGCCAAGGACTACCGAACCATTCTTGAGGACCATGTGCATCCAATGGTTCAAACATTGTATCCTGAAGGTGGTGCCGTGTATCAGGATGACAATGCACCAATACACACAGGACGACTGGTGAAAGGTTTGATGAACATGAAAGTGAAGTTGAACATCTCCCATGGCCTGCACAGTCACCAGATCTAAACATTATTGAGCCACTTTGGGGTGTTTTGGAGGAGCGAGTCAGGAAACGTTTTCCTCCACCAGTATCAGGTAGTGACCTGGCCAGTATCCTGCAAGAAGAATGGCTTAAAATCCCTCTGACCACAGTGCAGGACTTGTTTATGTCATTCTCAAGACGAATTGACACTGTATTGGCCGCAAAAGGAGGCCCTACACCGTACTAATAAATTATTGTGGTGTAAAACCAGGTGTTTCAGTTTCATTGTCCAACCCCTGTATATCATTACTACCACAATTTTCAAAAATTTTGGAAAAACCTTTATATAAAAAGCCTGGATTCCTGCTTTAATAAAAACATTGTTTTAAATGAGTACCAGTACGGTTTCCGAAACAACTGCTCCAAAACTTTAGCGGTGATGGAGTTTATGGAACATGTTGCTGCAGCAGTTGAAACTTGATACAGTGCGTGTGTTCATTGATTTACATAAGGCATTCGACACTATTGATCATCTACGATTGCTGGGAAAATGTGAACAATATGGCTTACGGGGATCACACATTAGTGGTTAAAGAGCTATTTAAGTAGTATATTACAAAATGTACCAATTAATGATACAAATTGAAACTGTAAAATGTGTTCTCCCCCAAGGGTCGGTTTTGGGACCTAAATTATTTTTGCTTTATTTAGTGATATTTTTACATCCACTATGTTGAAAATTATTATGTTTCCTGATAATACAAACTTTTCTTGTTCTGAAAAGAACATGGACGAAATAATGCAATTAGTAGGGAAAAAAAAGTGTTAAAAAGGAGTTTGACTATAATAAGCTATCCTTGTAGAAATAGAAAAAACCTCAAAATTGATTATATTTTCTGGTAATCGAATCTACAGTAATATAAGGTTACATAAATGGAGTTGAAATTGAAAAAGTATACGAGACCCAATTTTTTGGTAAAATTTTGGACAACAGATTTAGTTGGCAGCCCCACGTTGAATATTTCAGACACAACATTGCAAAATCTGCAGAATTATGGGGAAATGCAAGAATAAGCCTTGGCTTCTGCCAATTCCCTTTTTGGTAAATTATCGGTTTAAAGAATTTACAATATCATGTTTTCCTTTTCTGTAATGTAAATTTACCAAAAAAATACTGGTTATTCCTTTTTAAAATTTTGTTACTGGATTATGGTTCAGTGTGAAACTTTAGAGTCTTTAGAGTATATGCAGTTTTCTCAGTCTTGGGCTGGGTTTTAAGATGCTTTAAACAGTGCAGCTAGGAAGGAAAGACCACAATTTTTTCTGATTGCAACAAAGTCCTAGAGACAGACAGATCATGTTGGTAGAGCCCACAGAACTGGTAAATTGCAGCTGAACTACACTGCTGATCGACTTGGCAGCAAGGTACTAGACAGCATGATGAGAGGATGAACTCAATGGAAGTGCACAATGATTTTATTCGGCACGATAAATTTCTTCAACTGGCACAGAAAATACAAGAAAGCTGATAAGAACTTCCCACCTGAGGCTCTGGATGATGATGGTTCATGTTAGGATTCAAAAGAGGATTCAAAAGGCTCCCTTGGTGAGTTAATGAGAAAGATAGGAGCATATGAGGCTTTAAATACTTCTTACTGAAGTCCACTATCATATCCACTGTTATTTGTTGATAATATCTACAACTCATGCATTTTAAGATGAACCCAATGAGAATTTCAGAAGATAAACAGATTGTGGAGGTGCAAGAAAAGGGTATCTTTAGTCACTAAGTCCAGTAATTTTTCCAGTAAGGGGTGGCAGGTAGCAGTGGGACGGCACAGGTCTGTAGTGGGAGTGGTGGACATAAGAGACCAAAGCTATCAAAGTGACAGTATATGGCATTTAGGCTGTCGGCCAGTTTTACATTGTTGGCTAAATAGGGAGCTCCAGGCTTGAGGTTTTCTGTTAACAGCCTTTCCAGGCAAGAGCAGAGTTGTTAGACTGCTGGACTGTGAAATAAAATTTTGTCTAGCTTCTCGCACTCCGAAGCTAAATCTACACTGAGACTCTTTATATCTGTCTGACTCCACTTTGAAACAATTCTTTTCCAATTTTACACTTCTGGGTTGGGCTGTGAACCTGGTCTTGTTAAAATAATAACCGAACTGGTACCCTTACAGAAACCAATGTATGACATCCCAGCATTAGTGTGCTGTTGGTAGCAGTCCTGAAAAAAAAACAGTCAATCTAAACGGTCAGCTGTTACAGCCTCGCTAGTCCACTTCCTCAATGGCCTCACAACAGGAAAATTACGTTTTCATTTTAGTCTGCATGCGGAATCACATGTACCATTGTCTGAAAGTCCCAATGCAGCGTATCTGATCATAAGCCCTGGTTACAGTGTTGGGACAGAATAAAACAGCTGAAACGCTTTATACACAATTAAAATAGGTAAAGCAAAAAATTGTTTATGTATAGATATCTATATCATAGCTGCAATATCATTGTGTTTTTTTCATTAGGAAATATTAAAGAAAAGCTCCGGGAGTCATGCCAAAAGATAACTACACAAACACAGTAATACCTCTGTTTTCTGTATTCAACCTGGGCTGGAAATTCTTCTAGATTTAGTCACATACTATTTATACTATAGTGTATTATTAAATATGAATCCACCTTTTGCAGATATTGTTTTACTCTATTGTCAGTGGTACAATACTATAAGAGGCAGGTGCAGTCTTAATTTCTATACAGATCTATTTAAGCAGCAGTTCAGAGAGAACAGAGCAGAGACACAAAGAGAACAAAAAAGCACTGATCCAGGAGTACTTTCTATGGGAAGGAAAAGTAAATGTTAATGGATGTAGCTCCTTTAGTCGTTTCACCTAGAAAGAAAGAACATATGAGCCAGTTTTCAAGGTTAGAGTCTGAAAGAGAGCACATAGAGTTAGTCACAGCAAAAGCTCAGCCAGTAGCCATGTCTAGGAAGATAAAGGGTTAAATACTGAAAGACAGGGCCAAGTGGATCATCGGTAGAGGGTGAGCATTAAGTTGTTGCCAGCAGAAGCATGGACGATGCCCCTCACCAGAAAGGTGTCACAGGTAGACACAGAAAAGCTGAAATAACAGCAGTGTGAGAGTAGTGTGAGAATGTAGCGAAGAAGGTTAAAATGGTCATTATGTCCTCCAGCAGCCTAAGCCTATAGCAGCATAACTACACAGAGAGTTTCAGTTCAGATTATTTAGTTAAACGGCGCTTATTTACAACAATGTCGTTTCAAGGCACCCCACAAAGGGTCCCACTGATGGTCATTGTTATACTAAAAACCACAACGATTGGGATACCTCTCTCTGTCAGACTGATTATAACCATTGGAAAAGAGAGGGGGTCATACAGGTAGCAGAAATGGAGGGTGTGTTTGCACCTCAACCATAACTGAGCCGGTTTAGGCTAAACCTGACTCCCCCTTACTCCATCCAACAGGGAGGGAGCAAGGATCCCTCCCTTATAAACTAAGCCACTCTAACAATAAGCTTTATCAAAAAGGAAAGTTTTAAGCCTAGCCTTAAAAGTAGACAGGGTGTCTGCCTCACGGACTAAAACTGGGAGCTGGTTCCACAGGAGGGGAGCCTGATAACTAAAGGATCTGCCTCCCATTCTACTTCTAGAGACTCTAGGAACCACCAGTAAACCTGCAGTCTGAGAATGAAGTGCTCTGTTAGGAACGTATGGACAATCAGATCTCTGATGTATGATGGAGCTAGATCATTAAGGGCTTTATATGTGAGGAGGAGAATTTTAAATTCTATTCTGGATTTAACAGGGAGCCAATGAAGGGAAGCTAAAATAGGAGAAATATGATCTCTCTTTTTAATTTTCAGCAGAACTCTTGCTGCAGCATTTTGAATCAGCTGAAGGCTGCATTTTGTGGACATCCTGATAGTAAAGAATTACAATAGTCCAGCCTTGAAGTAACAAATGCATGGACTAGTTTTTCAGCGTCACTCCTGGACAGGATATTTCTAATTTTGGCAATGTTCCGGAGGTTAAAGAAGGAAGTCCTAGAAACATGCTTAATATGGGATTTAAATGACATGTCCTGGTCAAAAATAACACCATGGTTTTTTACTTTATTACCGGAGGTCAATTTAATGCCATCGAGGTTAAGTGATTGACTAAGCAGTTTCTTTTTTAAAGACTCTGGTCCAAAGACGACAACTTCTGTCTTGTCTGAATTTAGAAGCAAAAAATTTTAAGTCATCCAAGTTTTTATATCTTCAAGACATGCTTGTAGTCTATCTAACTTGTTGGGTTCATTAGGATTTATGGATAAGTAAAGCTGAGTATCATCGGCGTAACAATGAAAATTTATCCTATGCTGCCTGATAATTTGACCTATCGGAAGCATATATATAGTAAAGAGAATTGGCCCAAGTACTGAACCCTGTGGTACTCCACAATTAACCCTGGAGTTTAAAGATGATTTATCATTTACATGAACAAACTGGAATCTGTCAGACAGATAAGATTTAAACCAGCCTAGCGCTGTTACCCTGATCCCTACAGCATATTCCAGCCTTTTTAAGAGAATATTGTGGTCGACTGTATCAAATGCAGCACTGAGATCTAACAGAACCAGTACAGACACAAGTCCATTATCTGAGGCTAGAAGATTATCATTAGTGACTTTCAGCAGAGCTGTTTCAGTGCTGTGGGGGCTCTGAACCCTGACTGCAACTCTTCAAACAGGTCATTGCTGTGTAAATGCTCACACATTTGATTAGCAACTATTTTCTCAAGAATTTTAGATAAGAATGGAAGATTGGATATAGGTCTGTAATTTATTAAGTCATCTCGATCAGCGAAGGGTTTCTTAAGCAAAGGTTTAATTACAGCTACCTTAAAAGCTTGTGGTACATACCCATTTACTAAAGACAGATTAATCATATCTAAAATGGGGCTTATAATCAGAGGGAACACTTCCTTAAATAATTTGGTTGGGATTGGGTCTAACATACAAGTTGATGGTTTAGATGAAGCTAATATTTCTGATAACTCAGGAGGCTCCACAGGATCAAAACAGTCCAAACACAAATAAGCTGTTCTAGCTTGGTGAAGTGTCTTTTTATACAACAGTTGACTATTTTTCCAGAATAAGTAGGAATCCTCTAGGTGTGTAGAGCTCCATTTTCTCTCCAATTTTCTAACATTGTGCTTTAAAGTACGCAGATCTAAATTAAACCAAGGAGCCTGCCTCCTATGAATAATTACCTTCTTTTTCAAGGGGGCTGCATTGTCCAATGCACCACGCAATGATGAAGTAACACTATGAACAAGAGAATCAATTTGTGAGGGGAAAAAAATGATTGCCCTCCACTGTGCTTTTCAGTGAAATGAGGAGATTAAAAGTGGATTTTCTAATGTGGTTTGGAGTGTTTTGTAAGTTAATGTAGTCTGGTCGAATCTTGTTGCAATCATGCACACCATGAGGCTATTTTCTTTACCTTCAGCTCCCCCACGGCCCCATTGGAAAATCCAGGATTACCTACAAGTCCCAGCACTTTTCTATACAGAGAACCCAGATTTATACATTAATGAGAAACACCAAAACATCGAGTTACTCACTGTAGACATATTGCTGCTGAATAATGCTTTTATAGGTACTGTAGCTACTGCGCAGCTCTATAAGTGTGGTGCAATCTCCTTTATTATATAAAGAAATATGTGAAACTATGTGAATAACTTTCACATTTTTATAATACAGTTTTACTTCATATCTGACCTTACAACCTTACATTTTGAACACAGTGTGTATTATTAAAAATATCTTACAACCTTCTATTATTATAATAAATGTTGTGAAATAAAATATATTTGATGGTAAATATAGTTTACACAGGGAAAACAGACATGTACCATCAAAATATTTATATTTATTTATTTTTCTAAAATGCATATTAATGCAGGAATTGCTTGTATACATACAGCTGTTGCTCTCCCAACCCACTTGGGTTTGGGGGCCAAACCATAATGTTGCCTTTGGCACCAACAAGTGCCCCCACCCCTCGATCTCTATTCCACATCACAAACCATTGTCCACCACTAGTCTCTCTCAGCCTCCCACACTCTGCTGTTCACCCATGCCCACAACTCTCCTCACCATCTCCCTAAAATCAAAAGCAGGTAAAAAGATGGTGCACACGTCAATAGACCTGCTGCAGTTAGATAACGCAGTCACCTACTTCAAATACTGACTGTTGAGTTACCTGGAGATAGTCCGAAGTGCTTTTAAAGTCATATTGATTTTTTTCATATTTCAAAGCCTTATAACATTCAGCCATACCTGTTGCAAGTGACGCTGGAGAGGATGGATAACTAGGTGCATAGACAATCGACTGCGTCACCCACAGACCATAGTATGCGAGGCAGAGAACTGTGACTCTGAGGTCATAGTAGGCAGCATTGGTGCCCATTAGACAGCAGTGCTCTCATGGTCCCTCTATACACTTCGGACTTTACAAGACCGGTAATTTTTTATCTCCAGAAGTTGTCTGACAACTTAGCCATTGTTGGCTGCGTGTATAAATCCTATGATCTGGAGAACAAGTCAGTCATAATGGATTATGTGGGCTGGTTTGAGTACAACCACTTGTGTTTAAACCCCGGGAGGACAAAGGAGATGGCGACTGACTTCCACATAATAACACTTGCTCACCGGTGAACATCCTATCCACCATCCACTTTGCTGTCACCTGCTGGGGAGCAAGCAGCTCTGAATGGGACAGGAAGGTACTGAATAAGATGATCGGGAGAGCTAGTTCTGCTCACTGGACTCTCTGGAGGAGCTAGGAGAGCAGGGCTGACTTCTGTTATGGACAATAACTCTCACTGCATAAGAAAATGGAGGCTATGAGTAGCTCCTTTAGTGACAGCTTAAAACATTCTTAGTGAGGAAACAGCCCGACCGCAGACCTTTGATCCCCACTACTTTAAGACTGTATAACTTAACAGCTGACTTATGGCGTGGTTCTTTCACACAAATATCACATCATCCCTTGCATGGAAAATAACAATGTTATTTACAGCCTTATGCTTTTTTTATTTCTATGGCCTAGTGATCTCATTTTGATAGTTATTTTATACATAACCTATTGCTTTATAGCATTTTCCATCTTTACCTACTTCTCTGAATTGAATACATTTCCCATGCAGCTGCAGGATCAATAAAGATAAAGTCTATCTTTTCTTATATATCCTTAGCCTCGTGGCATATAATAGCCTAAGTTAAATTTTGGGAAATACGACCTAGGTAATTATGCTATGAGGCTGACAATAATGTAAAGTTTTTTTTGTGTTTGGAAAGTTTAAAGAATGACAAAAAGTCACACAGTATTACAAATTTCTCATCATTTGCTTCCTTGAGTTTGCAAAATATTATCTTTTATGTAAAATGATTATTTTCAAGCAAAATCAGAAGCTTTAAAAATGGGAGAAGAAGAGTGAAGGGCTTAAATATAACCACATTATGTGGAACGACAACTCAAAGTCTTGTGAAAGTAACCTATATCTCATCTTCTATGGTCTTCTGAGAAATTTTAAAACACAGAAAAGAAATACTCCCAGACAGGGCCGTGCAGTGACCACTAACAGGGCAGGTGTTTAAAGTAAAAAAGGGCACATACTGTATAGCCAGATTCTAGGGGGGAATATTAGCAAGAATCTCACCCAGCTTTTACAGTTCAATGTACCTTGACGTTCTTCAAATAGTAAGCATGGAGATACACAATTGAATCAAATCTAGGGAAAACTATAATATAGAACACAACACCATACATATGTGTGTTAAATATTTTATTGTGATCAGAATTTTACTTTGCAGGACTCCTTTCATCATAGGGAAGTATTGAGATCTTCAAACCTGCATATAAGCAAAAGATGTAAATTAGAGAGCTAGACCATCGAACTTATTGAGTTTTTACACAATTACACTGTTACAAATATAAACAGAGGGGCACAATACAACATTTTTTGTACTGCAATAAAAGCCCTAATAATAAATACAGCAGCCTGGATGTTCTGTACTTACAGTGGAGGTGAAGATGGTCCATTCAGAACAGCACAGTTGCTTCAAACTTTAACATGAAACGGCAGACAATGAAAATTAAAATGAGTTGTTGACACATATTACCTAAGTGTTGCATAATAATAGCTTCTCCTCACCTGTCTTGTCCCGCTCATAGAGCGCAGAGCCCTCTTCTTTTCTCCCCTTGCATGTGTGTTGTGTTTCAGCCGCTCTGTGCTAAGACTGCTCCTCCGTCCGTGATGAAGCAGAAACAATACAAAGTTTTCCCATTGTCTGACAAGTATGCTGCTCTTATAATTTTACTTATTAACCAACTTATTGACCAACAACTGTCTTGGACCAAAAGCGAGATATACTGGGCTACACAGTCTGCTTCTCTGTCTCAATGTGCGAGGGGCCGTTGTTGCGAGTGTGTCACGGGCAAAAGGTTAAAAGTAACAAGGTGACTGGGGGCGGAATAAATAAATAAATATTTTGGCCAAAAGGGCACTTTTAGGCAAGGACAGGTGCTCCAGCCCCCTCTGCACGTGCCTGCTCACAGACAGATTTGACAGGTCTTACCTGAGGAACACTCTGCATCAGACTGTAATGTTTAGCCAGGAACGCCAGCAATTTGTTGGAGGGTCTGTCATATGCCATCAGCACTGGCTCTACATTCTGATGCTACAGCAAAGGAACAAAAGAGACCGACAGTGACAGTTGTAGTAGAAAACTGGTACAACATAAAGTTCAGTCAGAAATATTTGTTGTTGCTAAATGAATAATCAGAGAGAAAGTCTTTCCTTCAAATTTAGAAGTTTACATACTTTTCCTAAGTATTTGGTAGAATTGCATTTTAAACATTCAATGACAGCTGATCTGTGTGCATTAAAGCCTAAACTGCGTGAAACGATAGAAAAAAACAACCCATCAATCCATCCATTTTCTATACCCGCTTCTTCTGTACAGGGTCTTGGGGGAGCTGGTGCCTATCTCCAGCAGTCCATGGGCGAGAGGCGGGGTACACCCTGGACAGGTCACCAGTCAAGATAGGGTAACACAGAGACACACAGGACAAACAACCACACACATACACACACACACACCCATTCATACCCAAGGGCAATTTTAGAGAGACCAATAAGCCGGATTACCCGAAGAGAACCCATGCATGCACGGGGAGAACATGCAAACTCCATGCAGAAAGACCCCCGGTCGGGAGTTGAACCCAGGACCTTCTTGCTTCAAGAAGAAGGTGCTACCAATTGCGCCACCATGCAGCCATAAAACAAATTATAAAAAAATTATAATATCTGGAATAATATCTGTAAAATAACCCTGCCAGAACTTATAAAATAAGGCAGAGATGTTCTGATGTGAGGGGTGTGCCAGGAGAAGCAGAGAGGAGAGATGCTGCTGCCTGGACTAGGTGTCTGGATATTTGTGCTCCACGGATCCATCGGAGTCTTCCTCCCATTTGACCCAATGCAGGAAGTCTGATTATGGACAGCTGCTCTCTGCCTGCTCCCTCCTCCTGCAGAGGCTGATTAATTTAAGGACCATCAATACATTTCTGAACCAAACACTCATGGTGTGTTTCATGGTGGTATTGTTTGTTTGTCTTGGGGAAAATGTTTGTGCATCTGAACAGCGGATTTTATGTGTGATCTGCTGGTTTAGGATGTTATTAAACGCAGCACTACATGTAATTAGAAAGCTGATGTGTCCTTGTTTTTTTCTTCCAGGAGGCATGGTTTATGATTTGTAAATAATACAATTATATTTCGATTTGACCTGATCTGGCCATTGTGGTCCTTAATATTGTATTTGCTATTGAGCTTTTTTAATCTTTCCCTGCACTCTCGGGGAAAACCTTCTCATTTCTTTGGTCCCATGGCCAATCAGTGAACAGTAGTCTGTTCACGTCACATGTAGTCCCTACTCAGCCCTAATCATACCTGTTCAGGGGCAAAAAAAATTTTTGGGTACGGGTACAGAAAAAAAAAGAAATTTGGAAAAATTGCTCCCCAAAAGGGGCCAAGTGAAGTGGAGAAAGGGGCAAAAATGCAAGCCAGTAGGAAAAGGGGCTTTATGTTTTATTTTAAATTTTTTTAAAAAAGACACTAGGCCCTGTTTTCAGTTTTAATTTAAATTTTTTTCCCCTAGACATAGCTACCGGGACTGAGTTTTTACTGTGAATAACTGCATGTGCTATCTCTCATACTCAAACTTAAAAAACTGGCTCAGAGTTTATCGTTTTTTTTCCCTAGGTGAAAAAACCCCTAAAGGGGCTACATTCCATTAAAACTTTTTTTTTTCCTTCCCATGGGGGGAAAGGGGACTCCTGGATCAGTGCTTTTTGTTCTCTTTGGTCTCTGCTCTGTTCTCTCTAACCCCCCAGTCGGTGGGTGGAGAGGGCCCCGGCTCAACATTTGAGCCTGGTTCTGCTTGAGGTTTTTTCCCTTTTTAAAAGGGAGTTTCCCCCTCTAACTGTCGCTACATGCCAGCTCAGTAGGGGGGTTTTTGCGGGCAAAGTTCAACGCCAGTGACTGCCCCACTGTTTTCTACATGCTCATCCAGGAGGAGGGAATGCTGCAAGTCACTGACCCGGGGCAATCCTGCTGGGGTTTTCCCTTGGACAGAAAAACTTTTTAATCAATTTGAATAAAAACTGAATTCCCGACTGCCACTGTTGATAGTAAGGGGTTAATTGGAAAAGTTTTTGACCTGACTTGAAATCCTTTTATGATTCAACTGAATGACTATGTGAAGTGTTTGGGGAAATTTGGGGCCTTTTATAAAAAAAAAACTGAATTGGGAAAAAAATTTTAAATGACTTTGGAAAAACTATTTTTCGCTTGTTTGGGAAAACCAGCATGGAACCCCTTTTGTCCCCCCCACTGCCTTTTATGTGTTATCACACCTCTTATTAACGTTTTATTAAAAGACTTTTATTGCCAAACATTTAAAAGCTTTACCTGCAACATAAAATTGAATAGCTCTAGCCCATAGCCATGTCTCTGTAAGAGTTCTGAAACGTAGAAATCCAAAACACACAGTGGCTCTGCTTCAATGTGCACACCATTTCGATCCTAGAAGAAATGAAATTTAAACACATATAAAGTTATGAAGCATTGCGATTTGGAATTAGAAAATGAATAACAGAATTAGAATAAAGTTATAGACTCACAAGCAGAAATAATTTCTTGTAGCCGACCTTCAGAAATCCTACAACCACACCATGCCCTCTGTGTGTAGAATACATGAGAGAGAGCTGCTATCAGTGCAGTTCTTCTGCTAATATTGCAGAAGAACATGCTACAAGTGGGCCTGGTATCATCCTAGCTGTTATCAGAACCAAAGTTCAATTTATGTTTTATATAGCATGATTTCACAATAAGTCATTTCAGGGCAAATTTTAAGAAAAATTCTCCAAAAGCACACAAAATGCAATTGTGAAAAGAAAATTTGATTGTTTTTACATAACAATTCAGTCTAATTTTAAACCAAAAATAAAATCTATTTTACTTCCCAAATTTGGATATAATTTTTTAAAAGTTTTTAATTTAATTTTTGTACAGTACTGGGGCTGGATGATATCAGAAATATATATAATTGAAATTCTATTGATGAAATGTTGATAACTATCAGTTAAACCCACGTTGTTCTGACTCTTTCATTTCTTTACCATTAAACTGGCAGGCCAGTCTAGGACCCACACTTTTTTACTGTGAAGCTACGTTGTTGGAACATGTGCAGAATTTGGCTTGGCATTGTCTCACTGGAATAAGCAGGGACATCCCTGCTTGGATGGCAGCAGGTGTTGGCTCCAAAAAACCGGTGTTTGTACCTTTCAAGATTAAAAGCGCCCTTCACAGAGTGCTGGTTACTCATATCATTGGCACTAACACGCTCCCATTCCATCACAGACGCTGGCTTTTGAACTTGGGGAAAACCCAAAAAACAATCCGTTTTAGTCCTTTTGACGATTTTGGCCGAGGGGGCAGAAATTCCCATGATTTTCCAAAAAACCCAATTTTTTAAAAGTGGTTTTCGTCAGACCACAGCCCCTTTCCAAAATCTGGTCAGTCCATTTAAAGGAGGTTTTGGGGCCCCGAGAAGCCGGGGTCATTTTTTAGATGTTAAACAACGAAGGGGTTAACTGACAAGGGGTTTTTTGGGAAAAGTTTTTGACTTACGTGGAGATATGGGTTCCAGAATGTTGTCACTTTTTAATGCAGTGCCACCTTAGAGATCGAAGGTCAACGGCAAAACTCACAGCCTTCTCCTAGGGAGGATTTCCCTAATGGCAGAGGTGCCAGTTTCCAGAAACTTTTAGCTGTGTCCCAGGTACTACACACCTGAATCAGAAGGGTATGACCCCAAAGACAGATCACATCTGGTTTTGGAATGGATAAGACAGACTAACATTAGCTCCTGCAAAAGCTTGACCCCAATTCTATTGAAAATGTATAGATTATACCTAAAAGAGTTCATACTAGGAAATGTAACTTATCTAAATTAATTCTACCAGTTCTAATAGGAAAAGTAGACAAATATCCTGGTAGAATTATATAAGCACCTTGTTCCAGCTGTAAAAGTGCGTAGAAAGAAAATGTGCGAGAAAAACATTAAATTCAAATTTGATTTGATTTGATTTTTTAAAACTTCATTGAAGTGTATGCTGCATGGATATTCCACCATGGATAATACTAGCTCAGATAAAGTAATAAAAGCATAGGAAAGATTATGGTATTATAGTGAGAAGTGACTTCCATACAGAACTGTATGTCAGAAGCACACAACATATAGAATAGAGCAGAATAGAAATCTTCATAGTCCCATTGGGAACATTTTCTCAGCGAGTGAACGCATGACACTAGCAATTTACATCAACATAAGAAGATAAACAAAACAAACAAGCAAAAAAATAATCAAGACACAAAATCTCCATGAAAATACACTTAACTGCAGACCATGTAAAGACAGACAGAAACGTGTGGTTAGATCATTCTATCAGTTCTAGAAACAGATCCCTTCAACTCAAAACTAGCACATCTGTTAATCCTTAAAACAACTGTGGAAAAAGTGTGAGGAAGGATGTGGGATTTACCGGCTGCTCTCTCCGTCTTTCATCAGGTACAGCTGATGCTTCTGGGACTGCAGTTTGGAGGCACTTGTTATAGGTGCTGGGAGATGTTGTGCCTGTGGTAGAACAAAAGAATAAACATTCTTCAATTCAATTCATTACCTGGCTTTATAAATCTGATCTGATTCTAGGAGGTTGGCTACAGTCCAATGAACCTTATTTTTTTTAAAGAATTGGCAACTGTGGTCATAGGAACACGAAGCTTCATGGAGCTGTAGTACGTACGTACATACGTACATACATACATACTATACCTTTATGTATTATATATATATATAATATATATATATATATATATATTATAATTATTATTAATATTTAAATATATATTATTATATTATTTATAATATTTTTATATATACTACATACATACAACTGTATGTAATATTAATATTATATTAAAAACATACATACTATACATGTTTATTTTATATAAAATATATTATATATAAAATATCAATTTTTTAATCTTAAAACACGGACTTGTCTAGTGAAAGATGGATTCCAAAACAGAACGCCACATGAAATCTTTCCTGATTCCTAAAGGCTGCACTTTTTGTACAATACTGTTTATTTAGTACAGGATGCAGGGAGTTTATTTATTTAATGGGAGAAGTTATTTTTTTACTTACATATCATAGTTTTTGTTGTATTCTATTATTCTGTCTATTTCATATTTTTCTGTATTTTAGATTTACCTTTAAACAAGGCGAGCGTAACAATAATTGTTAACATCCTCCTAAAGATCTTGCCTTTGCTTTCCTTGGTCTATCATAAGTGTGGTGCATGCAGCAAAACCAAACTACAAACTAACATACAGTATAAGTTGCAAACAATATCAGTCTCCTCACTATTAAAGTAGATGTACAAAAATAATTTATCTATTTTTCTTTCTTTTTCTTGAAGTGTTTTAAATTGATTTATAGTTGGACATTTTTTAACTCCTCATCCAAATTATTCCACAGTATTACTCCATACACTGAGATGCACATTTGCTTTAAAGTACTACATACAGGTGTACTTTTGAAGTCGTAATTCTTTCTGCTGTCTCAATCACTTGTAATATTTTTGACACCTCACAAATAGCATTAATATACAAAATAAAAAGCTTTGGTCCCAACACTGAACCTTGGAGGACTTCACATTTAATTGTTAGACGATCTGACTTTTAATTTTGTAACTGTACAAATTATGGCCTGTTAGTCACTTAACGGGCAGAACGGAGGCGCAGTTGGTAGCATTGCTGCCTTGCAGCACCCCCAGCCTGGGTTCGACTTCCGGCCGGGGGTCTTTCTGCATGGAGTTTGCATGTTCTCCTTGAGCATGGGTTCTCTTCGGATAATCCGGATTCCTCCCACAGTCCAAAAACATGACTGTTAGGTTGACTGGTCTCTCAAAATTGCCTTTAGGTGTGAATGAGTGTGCATGGTTGTTTGTCCTGTATGTCTCTGCGTTGCCCTGTGATGGATTGGCGACCTGTCACAGGCGTTATTACTTTCTGGACAAGCCATTTTTCGAGCACTTTAAAAAAACTGTGAAAGCACTGAGATTGGTCTGTAACTGTCAAAACCTTGTCTGTCTCCCTTTTGAAATATTTTGAAATATTTAAATTTTTCTGGAACAATGCCACAGACAAATTACAAATGTAAGTAAATGGTTTAACAATACAGTCAATAGTGTTTTTTATAATCATATCAATCCCATCACTATCAGCAGATGTTTTAGTTTTTCTCACTATCGTTAGAATTTCATCTCCAGGAAACATCGACTCTATTATTCTACTACCACCCTGCACCTTTCCACCTCTTTCATCACTTGTCTTGATAGAAGTAGCCGATCTTTTCCTATATTTACAAAAAAAGATTTAAAGTCATTCACCACCTTATGTTTATCATTCAAAGTTGTTTCTCCCTTTAAAAAAAGGTTTTCAGGACAATAGGCACACTGAGACCTAGGTCTTATAACACTATTCAACATTCTTCAAGTTCTTTTCATATCACTATTACGCTCCCTCAATCTTACTATAGTAATCTTCCTTAACTTGTCTGATTAATACTGTCAATTTGTTTTTATATGTCTTGTATTTCGTCTCCTTTAAGCCACATTCACATTCTTTACATTTACCCCACTCCAATTTTCCTTTAACAAGTCATTACAAAATGTCATTATTGTGAATCAAAACAAAAAAGGTTTGCAATAATTTAACTTTTTATTTTTGTTAGAAGCTGAATGAAGGACAAGGAGAAACAGAGTTCAGGCCTGATGAAAAACCATTTTGCTGAAGCAAATAATGACGCATTTTGAGGTATTTAGAAAAGAACTTAATCAGAATTTTTGCTGACAAAAGTTTTTCTTAAACTCTGAGATGTTTACTGTGGGCCAGATAAATGTGCTTCTTTTGTCATCTACATAAATTACCTTTTTAAACGTTACATTCTCAAAGTATTCCACTCCTGAGGCTCCATTGTCTTTATTCTTATATTTCAAAAAAGGAAAGTGGTATAAAGTTGAGTTTCCTAAATGGTAAAATCCCAAAACACATTTATTTTAATTATGCAAAGAGCTTGCGAAACATTTTATTAAAATGATTCCTTCTTTTATGAACCTGTTCTCTTTTACCACCATCTTTTCAGCCCTTCATTCCACTTCTGGAGAAATTTGGCCTGCCAAAAATAATAAAAGAAACATTTACAACACAGTCTTTTGTTCTGCACTGAGCATGTGAGACATTAGTGCAGTTCTTACTATTAAACACTTTGAGAGGAAAGGGTGTTAAGTTGTGGTGTTTAAAATATAGCATAGAGCCTCATCCTGGACCTTATCAGTATTAATATTACAGTTATTAATAACTGTATACCTATGGTATGTATGTCTCGCCTTCAGTAAAACTGTATCCTTGTTTAATTAGTTTAGTTTTAATAATATTACATGTGTAATTCAGAAAAATAAAATAGTTAACTAATCAATGGTCCACCTGTGATTAATTGCTATGATTTATTTCTTAATTTTACTGCATCTTTAAACCCAGAGCTGTATGTTTAGAATCAGCACAGAAGATATGAAAGAGAAGAGGGAGGCTTACTTTTGCAGTTTCTACCACATCTTACTGGAACCAGGAGATATTTTCCTGGTTTATTGAGCAACAATTTTTTCTGTCTACATGTAGAACTGGACTATAAGACTGGCTGCAGCCATGAGATCAATGTGTTGATCTGAAGGACCTTTTAATGTGTTCGGCTACGTTAGGATTAAATGCTTTTATTTTGACTGAAGTAAAGGACCAGATATTTTCACATCATGATGCAAATCCCGCTAGAAGCTCACAGAGAAGGTTGCTACTGTTTCCTATCACAGACAGATCATTTAACTTCACCTGTAGCTCAAGTGAAGGTTTCTCACCATGACATTGAAGATGCTCATAGAGTGAACCTCCACCTCATGTCTAGCTGGGTGAATAAGTGATTAGCTGGAACTTACAATCAGCCCATTCCGAGTCAGCATTCAAGTTTTACCGCTATCTTCGTCTGGGTTATACCGCTCTGCTTCCACCTGTTCCTGAACACACACACCAGGCTCCCACTCTTCGGTTGGCTCCGCGGTTGCTCTGAAATGACCCCTGTTTGAGCCGCTCAGTGTAACTTTTCAGGTAATGAAGGAGGCAGGTCGACCTGGAGTAAACTGCTGTTCTGGACTTCTCCAGAATGGAGTCCGTCTCTGGCTGTGCACGTAGTTGCGCATTAGTGGTGTGCAAATAAGTATTTTGTGTCTTCTCCTTATAACTCATTGTCAGGTTAGGTGGAGGGGGACGTCATTATATGGAACACAATTGAAAAAATCGGATTGTTTTTAAATAAAAATGTGAATTCCAATACCATTTTGTGGCTGCATCTTTTTAATACTTCTAAATTTCTAAATCAAGAAGTCCGGGGCTCTTCAGAAAACATCCGGGGCTTTCGCCCCGGAAGCCCAGGTCTAACTACGCGCCTGGCGCCAATTCACATGTTGTCTCAAGGCACTTCACAAAAGTCAGGTACAGACTGATTGGATAAAAAGTTTTTCTATCTAAGAAAACCCAGCAGACTGCATCCAGTCAGTGACTTGCAGCATTCCCTCCTCCCGGATGAGCATGTAGAGACAGTGGACAGTCACTGGCGTTGACTTTGCAGCAATCCCTCATACTGAGCATGCATGTAGCGACAGTGGAGAGGAAAAACTCCCTTTTAACAGGAAGAAACCTCCAGCAGAACCAGGCTCAGTGTGAGCGGCCATCTGCCACGACCGACTGGGGGTTAGAGAGAACAGAGCAGAGACACAAAAAGAACAAAGAAGCACTGATCCAAGAGTACTTTCTATGGGAAGGAAAAATAAATGTTAATGGATGTAGCTCCTTTAGTCGTTTCACCTAGAAAGAAAGAACAGATAAACTCTGAGCCAGTCCTCCAGCAGCCTAAGCCTATAGCAGCATAACTACACAGATAGTTTCAGTTCAGATTATTTAGTTAAACGGCGCTTATTTACAACAATGTCGTTTCAAGACACCCCACAAAGGGTCCCACTGATGATCATTGTTATACTAAAAACCACAAGGATTGGGATACCTCTCTCTGTCAGACTGATTATAACCACTGGAAAAGAGAAGGGGTCAAACAGGTTGCAGAAATCTTGAGCTGATTACCCATGCATTTGTATCTTCTTGTTCAGAATACTGTAACAGTTTATTTTCCTGTCTAAACAAAAAGGAACTGTTTCGTCTGCAACTGTTCCAAAATTGTGCAGCTAGATTGCTGAACCACAGAAGGGCTCATATTACTCCCATTCTAAAAGTCCTTCACTGGCTCTCAGTTTCTTTTCGTATTAATTTCCAAGTCTCTGTACTGACTCTGGCTCTGGCTCTGCGGGGTCAGGTAGCATTTTATATCAGAGACCTGTTGTTTCTTTGTACTCATTCTCGGAGGTTGAGGTCGTTGGATCAGAACCTTCTTATGGTCCCTCACACCTGTTTTAGATCCTGAGGAGATCGCTCCTTCTAGGCTATCACTCCGAGACTCTGGAATGATCTCCCATTCCCATTATGTTCCCTTGACTGTGTTGATGTTTTCAAGAGCAAACTTAGGACCCACATGTTTCTCCTGCATTTTAACTACAGCAGTGACGGGGTTGTATGACCTCTGTGTAGTTTTTGTGCTCTTTCTGTAAAGCCCTTTGTGACCCTCTCTTGTCTGTGAAAGGTGCTATATACATAAACGTTTACTTACTTTACTTACTTATATTGCTTATTAGTACCCCACTTGTAATAGCCTTTTCGATTTCATTTGTTAAAATATTATCAATTATAGTAGCACTAGTACTAATGATTCTAGTTGGTTGAGTAATCACCGGATTAAGACTTTTTTTTTTTACCGAATATTCCAAACAGGTGTTAATAGGTAAAATCTGTTGTCATTTTGTGCTATACTTGTTTAAGTAATTCAATATTGGAATCTCTTTTCATTTAATCCCTCCATGAGATTTTCACATTTTTCTCTAAAATGTTCGATTCTAGAGCCTGGTCTTCTATATATACAAGCTACAATGATAATTTTTGCTTTGTCATCTCAAGTTCAACAGTAACACTTTCCATCACATCATCCAAAGCTAATGACATACATTCACATTTTTTACATCTCAAATGACTTCTAACATACAATGCAACACCTCCCCCTATGTTCTTCACTCGATTTGTATAAAACAGATCATAACCATCCATGTGAAAATCCATAGTTTTGTCATTTAACCATGTTTCAGACAATGCTATTACTTCAAAGGGGCTTCTAATGGTTCAAATATTCATTAATTTGTCAAACTTGTCAAAGTTTGCATAAAGACTTCTGCAGTTAAAATGAGTGAGTGAAAATTTATCTAAATCCACACAGTAATTTAATTGTTTATTTTTTAAATATTTGCAGTTATCATCAATTTCATTTAGTGAATCACTATCTGGATCAATTTTATTTTCATAGTCATGTATTTTAAATTCTTTTGAATTTAAAATACTGCTGAAAAGCACTATATCAATAAACTTGACTGGACGTAACACCACATCTTTTCAAAAGTAGATCTACTGATTTTATTATGAACTAATTATCAAAGTATCTATCAAGACAAAATGAATAAGAAATGAAGAAAAAAGAAATGGAAAAAAAGTAAATGTTCCATTTCTGTTTCTCTTTTTCAAAGAAATTAATTTTTTTGTGTTTTTCAAGAAGGGCCTTAACTCCATCCAACAGTTCAAGGCCTGAGGTTCTTCTTTGGGTACGGACTGACTCCCATCCAGCGGTCTGTAATGTTGACTCCAGATACATCAATTTATCAGATCAATTTATTCACAAAGCCAATCATGTTATTGTCTTCACAGTTTTCTGGCACTGAGTAGATGCTCATATTGTTTTTCCAGGTTTGACTTTCAAGTTCCTCACATCTGAATTCTAGTTGTTTTTGCATTTGGAGCATATGTATCAGCACTTTAGATGTTTCCACTTCATAGTCTCAGCAATTCTTTGTTCAGCTTCATCATTATTTATTTTAACATTTGTGAAATCTACTCATAGCACAATTAACTCTGCCTTCAATGTTCCAAAACTGACTTTTGTTTCAGATTGAATTTGTCTCAGTTCTTTGTGCATTTCAGACATACCTGAGGATTTTATTGATGAAGCTACCTCTGTTGTCTCCTCTAAATTTTATCAATTTATTTTTGGGCACAGGCCTCCACCTGTTTCTTTTGTTGCTTGGACATTCTTTCAGTGTTCTTATTCTCCACTCAGTTTTAAATAATTTTCCGTCATTCCAGTAGTTTTCTGTCTTTTCGTCTTCTGAGCCATTTTAATCCAAAATTAAGACCACAGTAAATTTAAGTCCATCAGTAAATTGTTTGTGGAGACACTCACAAACATACTTGTCCAGCAGCCATCTTGAAGTGGTGGGCAGTTTTATACTTAATGACTGAAGTCATGTATGATTAAGATTTAACAATTAGAAAAATTATTTGCCCCTTTATAGTTTTTTTTTTTTTTTTTTTTTACTTTTGTCGCACCTGCGCGTTTTACATCATCGAGCACATTTTGATATCAGATTTATACAGACAGAAGAGTAAATACAGAAGTCAATTTTCAAATGACAATTCCATTTATTAAGTGAGAAAAGGTACATATGTGACAAAGTAATTGCTCTTTAAATCTAAAAACTATTTGTGCCTCCCTTGGTGCTAACAACTAACATCAACAGCTTTTGTGATAATGGAGTCTTTTACATCAATGCGGAGAAATTCTGACCCGCTCTTTTTGCAAAATTGTTTTAATTTAGCCACATTAAAGGGTATTTTAGCACATATGACCTTTTTAGGGCCATGTCACAGCATCTAAATCACTTTGTCTAGGCGACCTCAGATGTTTTTTTTCGAGTCAAAAATGTCGGCTAGAAATTGTCCTTCAGGATAATCTCCTAGAGAGCAGGGTTCATGGTTCAATCAATTACTGCAAGTCCTCCAAATCCTGAAGCACCCAAGCAGCCCCATACCATCAAACTACCACCATCATGTTGGATTGTATGCATCATGTTCCTTTCTGAAATGATGTTCTGGGTTCTTTTGTGACCTCCTGAATGAGTCATCAATGCAGTTTTGGAATAATTTTGGTAGGTCAGAATTACTGGGAAGGTTCACCTCTATTCTCCATTTGTAGAAAATGGTTCACACCAAACTGTTGGGAGGGTTGGGTGAGCTCACCAACCAACACAATTAATTAAAGAAAACATAGATCATTTGTATGCATTTACTTTTAAAGCTGCAATAGGTAAACTTTGTTAAAACCTATTTTTTACATATTTGTTAAAATTGTCACTATGTCCTGTCAGTATAATATTAGACAGATGATCTGTGGAAAAAACAATCAAGTTCCTCTGGCTCCTTCCAGCAGTCCTACTGCCATTTGCAGAAATACACCGTTCAGAAATACCCAATCAGAGCCAGGAGGAAGATTGTCAGTGTGCTGCAGCTGTGCTATTGGCATGGCCAGGTCATTTTCAATGTAAAGGATATTATTGATGATTCGTCCCTACCAGTGAATGTGCCATAGGTGTCATCAGTGGCCCTGATTACAAGCCTGTATGTTCACGGCAGACTCCACTGTGGGGGAAGAGTTCTGGAGGAAGGGCTGTAGAACAGCAGAGCGCAAGGGGGAGGGACTTGTAAGGTGTGCTTGTTCAAATTTTCAGGCTCCCTACTGCAGCTTTATTAAGAAAAATTATGACAATTGATTGCTTAAGTCAGTTTCTACATACATGACAGATCATTCCCATTAAAAATTTTAAAGTTATTTTTATTATTGATGCCTTCCTCATTCTTAATGTATGTATACACTCACCGGCCACTTTATTAGGTACACCTGTCCAACTGCTCGTTAACACAAATTTCTATAAATAACATGGCAGCAACTCCATGCATTTAGGCATGTAGACATGGTCAAGACGAACTTCTGCAGTTCAAACCAAGCATCAGAAAGGGGAAGAAAGGTGATTTAAGTGACTTTGAACGTGGCATGGTTGTTGGTGCCAGACGGGCTGGTCTGAGTATTTCAGAAACTGCTGATCTACTGATATTTTAACGCACTACCATCTCTAGGGTTTACAGAGAATGGTCCGAAAAAGAGAAAATATCCAGTGAGTGCAGTTCTGTTGTTGTCAACAATTTTATTGAGGAATCAGACATGTAAATTGAGACATCCACAATACAAATTTGTCCTATTTTTGATGTGCACATAAAACGTAAAGACAATACAAAAACAAAACAAAAGTGACATAAATAAACAGGGACATTCTCAAAACCCACCCACCTCCCCTTTCTTAGGACTTACATCTCATGACACCGAGAGTCAAATCAAATCCTCTTCAAATAGCGTTATCAATATATTGACGAAGGGGGTGCCAAGTTCTATTGAATCGCTTGAAGTTTGCTAATGAGGACCGTATTCTTTCCAAATGAGAGAGCCTTACCAGTTCCTCCAACCACAATTAAACCGATGGAACCTCTGATTTTTTCCAGAACATCAACACTAGCTTTTTTCCTATGATAAAGGAATAAGATAAAAATTGTTCTTGGTATTTATTAAATTGAGAAAGCTGAACAGAGACTCAGAGTACAATCAGAAGTGGGTCCAGCCTCAACTCTGTACGAAACATATCTGATAGTTTTGAATATGCCAGAGCAGAATGGGGTTAATTTTGTACACAAATAGTAAGAATGGAGAAGTGTGGCTTCTTCAATGGCATTTGTCACACAGTGACAGTGACAGTGTTAGGGACAATTTTATGTAACTTCACTTTACAGTAATGAAGCCTGTGGATGATTTTAAATTGAATAAGACAGTGTCTAGAGTTGGCAGAACACTTGTGAATATTCTCTAGCGCAGCCTTCCAGAGTTTGTCACTTATCTCCGTTCCCAAATCCTGCTCCCAGCCTGTTCTAAGGCCCTGCATGGACGGCGAGGATCTGGATAATAACACATTATAAATCTGGGAGATTAGATGTCTTTCCCTGCCATCCAGTTTAAAGAGTTTGTCAAATTCATTAGGTATTACATTCTCTAAAGTGCGCATGTATTTTTTGACATATGCCCTAACCTGTAGGTATCTAAAGTGATTGTGTTTATGGAGACCAAATTTGGCCTGAAGTTGAGAGAAAGAGGCAAAATTACCACCCACCAACAGGTCGCCAATAGTCCTGATGCCTAAATCTTTCCATTGTACATAACCTGAATCTAAAGTGGAAGGGACAAATGAGGGATTATTTGCTACTGGTAACAAGGTATATATAGATTCAATACCAAATTGGAATTTTATCTGTTTCCAAATACGTATAGTACTGTGGATGATGCAGTTATTGTTGTATACCAAGGTATCTATACTTGTTGGTGACAAAATAAGAGCACCAATTTCATGAGGGCTGCAGTATTTTTTTTCCATTGTGATCCACTTGGATTGTGTAAAATTGCGATCTAGCCAAATTGTAATAATGCGAACCGCACAAGAATAATAGTAAAATGAAAAATTTGGGAGGGCCAATCCGCCCTCCAATTTTGTCTTGCCAAGGTGAGCTTTGCTAATTCGGTGTGTTTTATAGTCCCACAGAAATGGAACGATTATAGAATCAAGTTTCTTAAAACATTTCTTGGGTAAAAAGATGGGAATATTTTGAAACAAATAAAGGATCTGAGGGAGGAAAGACATTTTTTTCCCACCAGGGAAATGGGGAGAATCTCCAAAACTGAATGTTATTTTGAATCTCTCTCTTTTCTCTTCCTAGAAGCTAGGAAGAGAAAAGACTCTGGCCTGACTCTGTGTCTACCTGTGACACCTTTCTGGAGAGGGGCACCGCTTCTGCTGGCAACAACTTAATGCTCACCCTCTACCGATGATCCACATGGCCCTGTCTTTCAGTGTTTAACCCTTTCTCTCTCCTAGACATGGCGATTGACTAGCTTTTACTATAACTAACTCTATGTGCTCTCTTTCAGACTCTAACCTTGAAAACTGGCTCAGATTTTATCTGTTCTTTATTTCTAGGTGAAACGACAAAGAAGCTACATCCATTAACATTTACTTTTCCTTCCCATAGAAAGTACTCGTGGATCAGTACTTCAGTGTTCTTTTTGTGTCTCTGCTCTGTTCTCTCTAACCCCCAGTTAGTTGTGGCAGATGGCCGCTCACACTGAGCCTGGTTCTGCTGGAGGTTTCTTCCTGTTAAAAGGGAGTTTTTCCTCTCCACTGTCGCTACATGCATGCTCAGTATGAGGGATTGCTGCAAAGTCATCGCCAGTGACTGTCCACTGTCTCTACATGGTCATCCAGGAGGAGTGAATGCTGCAAGTCACTGACTGGATGCAATCTGCTGGGTTTCCTTAGACAGAAAAACTTTTTATCCAATTTGAATAACTGAATCTGACTGCACTGTTCAATGGTTAGGACTAATTGGAATGTATGTACCTGACTTTTGTGAAGTGCCTTGAGACGACATGTGTTGTGAATTGGCGCTATATAAATAAAACTGAATTGAATTGAATTGAATTTTGCAGCTTCACCACAAGGGGGGTGAAATTAGCTTCATAGAGTGAATTAAAATCCTTAGTAATCTCTATTCCAAGGTAGGTGAACTTATTAGGAATTTTAAATGGCATACTTTCCAAGATCAAAGAGTCCTTGAGCTTAATTGGCATCAATACACTTTTAAACCAGTTGATCCTATAACCCGAAAACCTGCCAAACTGAGAGATTGTATCTAGGAGCGTTGGTATAGTACACTGAAGGTTGGTTATAAACAATAGGATATCATCCGCATATAAGGAAATTTTAATTACAGTCCCTTTAGTAATGTATCCCTGTATAAGGGGGTTGGCACGAATTGATTGTGCAAGGGGTTCTAGGGCTAAGGCAAAAATTAAGGGTGACAGCGAGCAACCCTGTCTGGTGCCCCTATGTAATTGAAATGCAGGAGATAGCGTCTTATTAGTGACAATTCTAGCACAAGGTTTATGATAAAGGAATTTTAACCATTTTTCAAAGTGCTCACCAAGATCATATCTTCCCAGGGTTGCAAAAAGGTAGGGCCATTCTATTTGGTCAAAGGCTTTTCCGCATCGAGGGAAAGGACAGCCAAATCAGAAGTTTCCCCCTTCTGAGAGTAGATCACATTATAAAGACGTCCAGGGGGGAAAAAGTGGGAAAAACGACCCACCGTTTTCCCCATTTTTTTAGTGATTTAAACAGCAACCTGAAGTTTTGGCATGAGAGATTTTGCATTGGAAGAGCTCCTGTCTTCCTGAGTTAAAGTTTGGAGATTACAACTATCTAAAACTTCTGTATGATTAAAATCATCTTTTACCGCCTTGGAGGAGTACAATGATTCATAAAACTGTTTAAATCTATGATTAATGTCTTTGTGGGGGTTAAAATTTCCCCTTTCCCTTTTTCTGATTTAATTTTTTAATTGTATGGTCATTTTCCCTTTTTTCCTTAAATTGCCAGGCCAAAAATTTTTAATTAGGTTTTTTTCCCCAATTCAAAATATTTCTGTCGATTAAAAATAAAAGCTTTTAGTAATGTGATCTGACAATAATTGTTTTATATTTGTACCTCAGTGAAAAAATTTTTTTTATGAGTTTCTGTAGAGGGGTGTGTAGCGTTATCCTTGTCCAGACGTCTAATTTTTGCTCTAAATCCATCAACACTGCACGGTTCCTTTTCCTCCTTGCTGCTGCAAAAAAAAAAAAAAAGATAAATACCTCCCCTTAAAAGGCTTTCATATTTTTTTTCCCACAGTATTGAAGGAGACTTTTCCGGGGAAGGTCATTCATTTCAAAGAAAAAAAAATCTGCTCTCTGATAAACTTACAGAATTCTGGTTCCTTCAAAAAGTTGGGGGTTCCCCTTTTTCCATGGTTTTTCAGTTTGGTTCAAATTATCTAAATGTAAATCTAGAGAAAGGGGGGGCATGGTCTGTAATTTTATATTGTGAAATTTTTTTCTTCCTAGTATAGGGTAACTAAAATTTGCATCCATCATTAATAAAAATTTCGTGTGTATACATTATGAAATTTGAGTGAAATGAATAGGTTTGGGGCCCCTGTGGATTAAAAAATCCTCCAGCTTGAACAAATTCGAATTATTTAGGTTTTTCCTTAAGGAAAATACTAGCATTAGAGGCCGGTGCTCTACGTGTTGACGAGGGGGTCCAAGTATGGATCTAAAACAGAAAATTTAGATTCCAATGATTAGATTAGTCTGCGAAATGTCAGGTTTTTGGCCTAAAAAATGTTTGTGTGAAAAAAGTGGAGAGTTTATGTTTGGGGCAATATATATTAACCAGAGTTATAGGGAAAAAGGTAAATTCTCCAACTAATGTTAAATATCTGCCTTTCCCTGTCGGATATGGTTTTTTTTATGGGGAAAAAAGGGGGTTTCTTTTTCTTGAATAAATTGCCGCCTCTAGCTCCCCCCGCACAAGTAGAATGGTAAGTCTGCCCCGTGTCCACCTGCATCTTAGTTTTATGTGCTCCATTCTTATTAAAGGGGGTTTTCCCTGAAGGAAAAAATTACATCAATGGACAAAGTCTTTATGTGTGCTAATAATCTTACCCCTCTTAACAGGGTTATTCAAACCTTTAACATTCCATGTGACCAACGTAACCTGTCCCCCCCTTTTTTTTATTTGGTGTTGTATTAACCTGCATAAAATTCAGATTAGAATGAAAAAGATATAAAAGGGCCTCATAAGTGTGAAAGAAATTTATTATACATCATATATAATTCTCAGCCCAATCCTTCAAACCAAATGGGTTACTGTCTTGCCTTACTAAGAAAACCTGCAAAGTAAGGGGGGGCACCCCTCAAGGAAGGTTATAAAAAAAACTAAACAGAAAAAACTTAAATTAAAAGGGAACACAAAAAACCCCAAACAAAACCAATATAACCTACTCAACTAACAACTTCCGTTACCTTAAATCTCCTAATTTGAAGTTGAAAGGGCACTGCAAAATGTAAAAATTCAAGCACCAAACTCACATCTGAGCAGCTGAAAAGAAGTGGTTTGAAATCCTGGTGTCAGGTTTTACATAAGCTGCTATTTATAAATATCAGCCCACTTCAGATTGTCAGCGAAACTTAAGGCAGCTAATTATGTAACCAAAATGAAGATTCTAAACAATATATAAACTTAGCTGGTTAAACATCAAAGGACAGTCCAACATTGGGTACTACTGGAATCCAGCCACCCCACATCTGCATCAGGTGTCGCCCGCGCCGTCTCCTCCCGTGCCAAAGTGGAGCGTCTTTCGCGTCTGTGAACACTGTTTCTGTTCCTCCGAAAGTCACTCTCAGCTTTGCAGGATATAACAGTCCATACCGAACTCCCGGCTTGTCCCGAAGAAGTGCTCTGACACCATTGAATACAGGTCTGCGTTTCGTAATCTCGGGGGGTAAAGTCAGGAAAGATGTGGATCTTCTGCCCGCGGTAGGCGAGGTCTCTCTGAGTCATGGCCTTCCGGAGGATCATTGTTACGTCGCGGTAATAATGGAGTCTCACCACCATCGCCCGAGGAGGTCCTGTGTCGTCTGGGCGCCTTCGTAGAGCTCTATGAGCGCGGTCCACCAGCGGTTAAGTCATCCAGAGTCAGTACGTCTTTCAGGAGCTGCGAGATGAATCCGTTCAATTCTACGCCTTTCTCTGCCCCTTCTCTTAACATTGCAATCCGTATATTTTGTCGTCTGGACTTTCCTTCAAGATCCATGTATTTTTCTGTTAGCTGATTCGTTTCAGTGCGTAGACGTTTTATCTCCGACTGTAGCTCGGTTATGGCATCTGCTGACTGTCTGGCCGCTCGTTGTAGTTCAGCAATGGATGCACCATGTTGGTCGTTGGACGTTCTCAGCACGTGAATTGCATTTTGAGTCTCGGCCTTGAGGGTGAGGAGTTCTCCTCTGATAGTGCCGGACACCTCTTCGATGCGAGTATCTATTGTCTGACAAATTTCGAACTTGGTGACTTTTAGTTCTGTGCGGAGAGTTTATAGCCTCTAGGATGGTAGTATTAGCCATCGGAAGGCTACCCTCAGGCGAGTCCGGGGCGGCTGCGCCCCGATCTTTCGCTTTCTTGTCCTTGTTGGAGGTGTGCATCCTCAAATTTGCTTTCATCATGTCCTGGTGCAGTTAAATGAAGTCTAGACTGCTCTCTCTCCCAATTTATTATAGAACTGTCCAATTATCAAGTTAGTGCCAAAAACATTTCTAAATCTGCAGGAGCTCTAGGGAAACGCTGCCTACTTCTCCATTGCTCACTAGCGTCCCCCCGTGAGCGCAGTTCTGTGGGCGCAAAGGCCATGTTGATGCCAGAGGTCAGAGGAGAATGGCCAGACTGGTTCAAGCTGATAAAAAGGCAACAGTAACTCAAATAACCACAACCAAGGCATGCAGAAGAGCATCTCTGAATGCACAACACGTCGAACCTTGAGGCGGATGGGCTACAGCAGCAGAAGACCACACAGGGTCCCTCCTGTCAGCTAAGAACAGGAAACTGGGGGCTACAATTTCACAACAGGCTCCCCAAAAATTTGGACAATAGAAGATTGGGAAAAAAACGTTGCCTGGGGATGAGTCTCAATTTTCTGCTGCAACATTAGGATGGTAGGGTCAGAAATGGTATCTACAACATGAAACATGGATCCATCCTGCTTGTATAAACGTTTCAGGCGGGTGGTGGTGGGGGGTAATGGTGGGGAATTTTTTTTGGGCACACTTTGGGGCCCCTTAGTACCAGTTGAGGATCGTGTCAATGCCACAGCCTACCTGAGTATTGTTGCTGACCATGTCCATCCCTTTATGACCACAGTGTACCCACAGTGTATCTTCTGATGGTTACTTCCAGCAGGATAATGCGTCATGTCACAAAGCACGAATCATCTCAGACTGGTTTCTTGAACATGACAATGAGTTCACTGGACTCAAATGACCTCCACAGTCACCAGATCTCAATCCAATAGAGCACCTTTGGGATGTGATGGAACGGGAGATTTGCATCATGGATGTGCAGCCGACAAATCTGCAGCATCTGTGTGATGCTATCATGTCAATATGGACCAAACTCTCTGAGGATTGTTTCCAGTACCTTGTTGAATCTATGCCATGAGGGATTAAGGCAGTTCTGAAGGCATTTATTTATATCTTTCTGTCAACATCTTTCTATCTTCATTTATCTCTTTCTCTCTATTTTTATCTCTATCTCTCTGTCTTGATCTATTATATATGTGTAAGAATTATGATTATTGATTAAATTAAATTCATCAAGATTATAATTTAAAATCATAATTGGGAAAAATTTAATTTTTTAACCAAAAAAAACCATCACTTACAAATAGAAATCAGAGATTTCCTCGGTGTTGGTTTACGGGCTCAAAGCTCTTTAATAATTATTAATTTTAACCAAAAACCACAAAACTGTCACTGTTTATTAACCGCTTCACCGAAGGTGGGGATCTTCGCCTTGTTTTACAATAATAAACTCTTGCACAAAATAAACACAAACGCTTCTCTTAATTATATTCATAAGATTTTTGAAGCCAAATAATCCTGATAAACTTTTTCTGGTCAAAAAACCTTCACCTAACTAACGAGCACTATTTCAAAAAAAAGAAATAAAAATGACTCCCAAAAATAATAATAAAAAAAATATATGTCTTTTAGTGTCTATGAAGATCAAACCATCATTTTTTTGGACAAAATATGGTTTAAATGGAAGAGACGTCCCCCCGTTGTGTTAAGTATCACTTGCAGCGATCAGCTGATGAAATGGTGGGCCACCCCCCTTTAGCCACAATCAGCTGAATCCCAGAGTCTTAATAAAGAGTCTAAACTCTGAGGCGGGAACTCAGTAGAAAAATCTCCAGCAAAAAAATTGGAAAAAAGAGTGGTCAGACCACGAGGTACAGACCGCAGTTGCTTTGAATGAAAATTTTTTAAAAAAAGTCACCGCGCCCGTGATCGAACTAAAAAAAAAGGTAATTCTCATCAGTCCAGGGGGGGAAAAAAGCTGAAAAAACCTTAGTCGACTGCCCCACAAGGGGGAAAACTTATTTTTTGGAAAATAGAACCTCTGTAGGTTTTCACCTCCCGAGTGTTGCGTGGACTTCGATTGCAAATAAATCCTCTGATCTTCTCGTATCAGTCAGATTTCCAGCTTTCAAGCTCTCCGGGGAATGGCGTTGTGGAGCAAAAGTTCACCTGCAAGCTTTGTTTCTCCAGATATGCGCCTCCTATGCGCTGTCTGAGACAGGGGGGGGGAAAATGGCCCAAGAAACTTTGCATCTCAGCCGGTTTATACTCCCAGTGACATCAGAGCTGCGACGTCTGTTGAGCTACGCATGTCAAAATGTGCGACCAAAAAGGATGGCCCCAACATATGTATTTACATACTAAGATCAGTCTTGGTCAGCCAGTGGGAGTATTTCCCCTCTAAAAGCCAAGCCGGGTCAAAACCTGTCACCCGGTGATGTGTTGATTTTAGATGTTTGTAAGCTGTCGCCCTGAAGCATTTTGGCTATGTGCTATCGTTGGATATGGATTAGGAGAGTTATGGGAGAGTGAGTGCTGCAATCCTCACAACTCTGGGAGCGTTTAAAGAAACACAGATATTTTAGCTTGTTTTGCAGGTGCTTGCAATATCTTTTCCAGCACTGTCTGTGGCTACTGGCAGAAGTGGGATGTGACCTGGGTACCCCCATGTGAAGTATGTGTCTGCACGTCGGGTCAGGAACTCTGCCCCAAGTGATAAAGAGAGCATAGAAGTACAAAGTTGTGAAAATAACATGAATAACAAGATCATTTAGTTCGTACATAAAAGGACATGTTTATATAGACATGTACAGACATGTTGTATATAGGAAATGTAACAGTAAAGGACATATTTTGTGATATAAGTTACTTCAAAAAAATGGGGGGGGGGGGTGTCTATGAATGGTTGGAGAGCCCCTACAATATAACAGGGGAAACACTGCAGACTAATACAGGGGTTGGACAATGAAACTGAAACACCTGGTTTTAGACCACAATAATTTATTAGTATGGTGTAGGGCCTCCTTTTGCGGCCAATACAGCGTCAATTCGTCTTGGGGGAATGACATATACAAGTTCTGCCCGTGGTCAGGGGATTTTTTAAGCCATTCTTCTTGCAGGATAGTGGCCAGGTCACTACGTGATATTGGGGGAAAAAGTTTTCCTGACTCGCTCCTCCCAAAAAACCCCAAAGTGGGGTCAATAATATTTAGATCGGTGACTGTGCAGGCCATGGGGATGTTCAACTTCACTTTTCATGAAAACAAAACCTCCACCAGTCTTTCTGGGTATTGGTGCATTGTCATCCTGGAACCCAGCACTGCCTTCAGGATACAATATTTGAACCCTTGGATGCACATGGTCCCAAGAATGGTTCGGTAGTCCTTGCAGTGACGCACCCATCTAAACACCGGTATTTGGGCCCAAGGGGAATGCCATGATATGGCAGCCCAAACCCTACTGATCCCCCAAACCCATGCTTCACCTTGGGGGAGCAACAGTCTGGGTGGTACGCTTCTTTGGGGGTTCTCCACACCGTAAATTCTCTCGCATGTGGGGAAAACAGTAAAAAGGGGCTCATCAAGAGAACAATACATGTTTCACATTTTCCACGCCCCAAATTTGCGCTCCTTGCACCATTGAAACCGACGTTTGCATTGGCATGAGTGACAAAAGGGGTTTTGGCTATAGGCCCCGGCCCGTGTATATTGACCTGTGGAGCTCCCGCGGACGGTTCTGGTGGAAACAGGAAGGTTTTGGGGGCACATTTAATTCTGCCGTGGTTTTGGCAGCCGGGTTTTAGTTTTTTTGATACAATCTGGTTAGCACCCGACATCCCTTTTCAGACAGCTTCCTCTTGCGTCCACGTTAACCCGTTGGATGTGGTTCGTCCTTCTTGGTGGTATGCTGACATTACCCCCGGATACCGTGGGCTCTTGATACATCAAAAAGCTTGCTGTCTTTGGCAAGGGGGGGCCGCAAGACGTGCCCAACAATTTGTCCCCTTTTGAACTCTGTATGTCACCCCATAATGCATTTCAATATTTTGAGCAAAACTGTGCTCTTACCCTGCTAATTGACCTTCACACTCTGCTCTTACTGGTGCAATGTGCAATCAATGAAACCCGGCTACCAGGTGGTCCAATTTTAGCCATGAAACCTCCCACACTAAAATGACAGGTGTTTCGTTTTTTTCCAACCCCTGTAGATGTCAATGACTTTGTTTCTCATCTATTCTTGAATTTCTTTAGATCAGGGCACCGGGGGTTGTGTTTCTTTAGAAATCTTTTAGCCTACTCCATGTTGTCTGACTGGTTCTCTTAAGGGCTTTCTTTTTTTTTTTTTACAGGTCAGGAGGCAGTAATAAGGCATGGGTGTGGCTAATGAAATCAAACCAATGTCTCACGTAACCCCAGTACTGAGGGCATAATTTACCTTTTGGACCTGTGTTTAGCCAACAACTTAAAGCTCACCTTATATAGATGACACACTTGGCCCTGTCTTTCAGTATTTCACCCTGTCTCTCCTAGACATAGCTAGTGGCTGAGTTTCTACTGTGACTAACTGTATTGCTCCCTTTAATACTCTAGATTTGAAAACTGCCTCAGGGTTTATCTGCTAAGCTGTCTTTCTCTTCTAGATGAAGCCACTAAAGAAGTTATAACCATTAATATTTCACTTTTCTTTCCTATAGAAAGTACTACTGTATTAGTGCTTCTGTGTTCTCTTTGTGTCTCTGTTCTGTTCTCTCTAACCCCCAGTCGGTCGTGGCAGATGGCCGCTCACACTGAGCCTGGTTCTGCTGGAGGTTTCTTCCTGTTAAAAGGGAGTTTTTCCTCTCCACTGTTGCTACATGCGATGTGTTGTGAATTGGCGCTATATAAATAAAACTGAATTGAGAAAATTGAATTTTCTTCTACTTTCTTTACTGCAAGTTCCACTAGTTAAACATAAACATATGTGGTATCAACAAAAAGAGAAGAGTCTTTGCTTAAAGCTGATATTAACCGTTTTTACAAACACCAAAAACAGTTAAAACTAATGGGAGCTGAATCAGAAAATAAACAAACTCCGCAAAATGACATAACCCACAAAACTCGGTTTCAGCACGGCTTCTACACATACAACCAGCATGTCTGCTGTAAGCGGAGAGCTCACAGATTCCAAAAAATAATTTTTGTCGCAATCCACTCGGGTTTTACTCAACCAGCAGCAAAGGAAGGCCAGAGTTATCACTCCCATTTGAAAAGTATAATTATTAACATAATGATTGTTTACATAGAGCAGGGGTGCTCATTACGTCGATCGCGATCTACTGGTCGATCGCAGCGTGACGTTAAAAAAATATTTGTCAGCCTATCAAACATCCCGTCACTTGATTGAAATACAGGGCAACCATTCAGATACAACTGACCAAAACAGTGACCAATATGATTAGCTCAGTTAATATGATTAGTTTAGTGAACGCTTTCAAACGAAAGATGCAACAAAGCTGCAGCGCCATGATTTGGAAAATTTGCAGAACCTGGCGTCAGAGCTGGAGACGCAAGGGAAGACCCGTGAGCAGCTTGACAGTGCACGCTACTTGGAGCAGATGAACAATTGTCTGTCAGAGTTTGACAAACGCTTTCAAGACTTTTCTTTGCTCGAGCCAGTCGCTACATTCATGTGCTATCCCTTTCAGGAAGATGCTGAGGTTGATTCACTCGCATCAAACATTGCAGCACTGTTTCACTTGAACTCTTCTGGAGTGGAAGATGAGATTTTGAGTCTACAAACTGACATTGAGCTGAAGTCGAGAGCTCATGGACAGTTCTGGAACTTACTCACAGAGGAAAAGTACCCCAAAATGAGGAAATGTGCTACCTTCTTGGCTGCATTATTTTGCTCCACTTATTTATGTGAGTCAGCCTTTTCCTACATGAAGATCATTAAGTCCAAATACCGTTCCACCGTGACTGATGAACATTTGGAAATGTGCTTGAGGCTGGCTGTCAGCAGCTACTGTCCAGACTATGCATCCCTGGCTGATTCAATTCAGTGCAAGTCATCAAAGTAAACTCAGGTAATTACAAAAATGTAAATAATTATTTATTATGTGTGTTGTGCAATATTGGCTTATTCAGTAATGCAAAGTACATCAACATACATTGTACATACAAAGAATCCTTAATAAATTTGAAAATAGTTATATGTTTGCATTTTTGTAGTGGGTAGGTTGATCATTTTGACTTAGTTGTTTTATAAGTAGCTCGCATGCTGAAAAAGTGTGAGCACCCCTGACATAGAGTATGTCAATTCTCAGAAAAACTCTGTTAGATTTGCGCATGTTATTTTGAGCTGAAACTTCAACAAACCCATTTGGGTTTAAGAGCTTAAAAAATACTTCCTCACATAGAGCCAGGTTGCTTTTTCCTTTAATAAATGAAATCCTTTTTCAAAAGAGTATTTTGTTCTGACTCAGGTTATCGTTCACTTTCATGAAATGAAACATTTAAGTGTTACAAAGAAAACCCAAAACAGAAGAAATCTTTGAAGGGGTAAACAAAGTGCGACTGTGCTGAGGCTAAAACCCTCTCAGTCACTGACCTCTGGACATAGGTACTTGCCCCCACAAACATGCACAAATTAAGGAAATAGAGAAAATGGATGATCCTATGATGACTACATGCATACACACGTGACTCTCAGAGACAACTGCTTAACAAAATTAAGCAGAAATAACAATTTGGACCTAATTGTTGGTACAATAAAAGCTTTTTGAAATTAAATGTATATAATAGTTATTCGTTAATGTTGCATCTTAAGGACAGAATGGACAAATCAGCATGTATTATAATCAGAGTGACAGTATGTGGCAATGGGAGGCAATCATTTCCTGTTTTTGGTAAGAAATTAATGAGAGGTTTTCCATTAGAAGATTCTTTTTCCTACCAAACAACATCAACACCCAAATACCATTCCCCCAAAAACACAATCCCCCCAAAACACAACTCACTTTTGCTGAGGCTCTTCCAAGCTCATCAACAACTGTTGCAATTTTGTCCTGAAGATCTGGCCTGTGAAGGTCCACACAGCAGAAGAGACATGTTAGCAGTGGAAGACAGGGAATATACAGAGTCTAGATATACAGTATAATAGAAGAACTGTATTGGCGTTTGTGTCAATAGATGAATGACAAACATAGTAAAAACACTTTGTAGAACCCTGGATAAGGTCAAAAGGATGCTACACAGGTGTGGGGTATTTACTATTTTAACAAAGATGAATAGTTAAATTATCAATCTTTCCATCTAAGATTTGGAATCCACCCATCGACAATTCTCACTTACCCATGCAGGGTAGTGGGGGGGCTTGAGCCTACTTCCAGTGGTCATTTGGTGAGAGATGGGTTATGCCCTGGTTAGGTTGCCTTGGGCGTAAGCAGCTGCTTTTTGTGTTGAAAATGTCTGAGCCCAGTAGTGCATCTGAGAAAAAGTATCATCCTGCTGTAGCAATAACAGGAGAGCTGAGCTGCTTCCTCCACAGGCTGGGAAGATTAACCTGCCTCATCTTATCTCAAATCGCATCCTATGTTAGAACAGATGTGGAACTCTTACCCTTATAATGTGTAATTTCAGTGCATGTTGATTGATTTATTTTGCATCTATTTGAGAATTGCATTTAGTAGTACAAACCTCTCAGAGTTAAGCTCCGACAAAGTTGAAATGTTAAAGGCAATAAAATGAAAGAAAATGAAGTTTCCCTCTGTCAAGCCATGCAGCCAAACAAAGGTATTCGTTTTCTTTGTGAAGTATGCATTTTGCTTTGGCGAAATGTTAACTCGCATGCCATGCATGTAATTTTACGTTGATATGTCTATGTTATTGTTATTATTGTGTTTAGTTTTTATGGAGACAATGGGAGGAAAGTCTTGGAATAAATCAGTATAGAGGAAACCACATGCATCTCCTGGTGCCTAGGGGTAAATAAACAAAGAAATTGAGAAGTCTCAACAAGATAAAACAGGTAAAAATAAAGGAGAATGTGCAAATGTTTACACCGCCATAATTGCTTTTTATCTTTCAAGGAGATGTTTTTGCAGCAAAGTTCTTGCTAATTTTTCTGTAAACAGGCTGCTGATCTAATCAGAATAAGAAACATCTTTCTACTTTCTATTGCCAAGTAGTGTTTCACATGTATGAGGAATTTGCTTTGATGGTATGGTGCTACACATAGACAAATATACAGCTGACATAAATACATTTGAAAATATGTAGTTAAAAACAAAAACAAGTTGTGTAGAACTGTTATGAAAATAATTTAAAAAATAAATAAAAATAGAACACTGTGGCAAATATTCAAAATAATGCAATAACAACAATATAGAATTAAATGAAATAGTATTTATCTAGTGTATCTTGATCTAAATCCTAGCGGTGTTATGTTAAGTTATTAGACTTAATAACAGCAACAATAGGTTTGGTTTAGCTGTTAGCATCCATTAATAATTATAACTAATAATTAACAATTATTAACAAAACTATTAATAAAGGTAGAATATTGAATTTTCAGTCAGACTAACAAATCAGAGCAACACTGTTGGGCAACAGTGATTGATTAAACTATTAGCAACTATTAAGAATTATAATTAACAATTAATTATTAACAGAATTATTAATAAAGTTAGAAAATAAAATTGTAATACAGGCTAAAAAAATTAGAGCACCACCTGATCAGGAATCATTAGCCAAACAACTTTTAGTCTGTCAGGTATTGTCTTATGAATACCAGCCCAATATGGTGTGGTATTATAGAACAACGGATTAAATAGTGATTCAAGCTCTGATATTCTCTTATTGACAGAATAAACACACTGTAACTAGGGAAGGGTGACTTTCACATTTGAACTAATATGGTACCGATACTCAGTACCCAGGAATCGATGCTGGTACTCAACAGTACCAGTTTTTGGTACTTTTGTGTGTGTTTATGTGGTAATAAATGTTAATTAGTTTAATAATATATCTCAAAACTTTTCAATTTAACATATTTATTTCTCAATATATAAACTTTGATGAATATATGAAAACAACATCCAGCTGCTAGTGTTGTAACAGTGGTTTCAAACATTTCTCCAACACAATCACCCTTAACTGACTACACAGTGTTCTTTCTTAATAATGCACAAACCCAGCCATGTTGCTGGCTGCAGACGACGAGCCGCTGACGAATGCAGCTTGGTGCAATTATAAGAAAATGGAAGAAGTTCAAGATGGTCAATCTCCCTCGGTCTGGGACTCCATGGAAGATCTCACCTCATGGGGCATCAATGATCATGAGGAAGGTGAGGGACCAGGACCAGAACTACATGGTAGAACCTAGTCAATGACCTGAAGAGAGCTGGGACCAGAGTCTCAAAGAAGACCATTAGTAACAACGCTACGCCCCCCATGGAAAAAAGTCCTGCAGCGCACGCAAGATCCCTCTGATCAAACCAGCGCATGTCCAGCCCGTCAGAAGTTTGCCAATGACCATCTGGATGATCCAGAGGAGGAATAGGGAAAGTCATGTGGTCTGATGAGACAAAAAATAGATTTTTTGGTCAAAACTCCACTCGACATATTTGGGGAGGAAGAAGAAGGATGTCCCCCCCAAAGAACACCATCCCACAAAGCTGGAGGGGAAAACTCATTCTTTGGGGGTCTTTTCTGCAAAGGGGACAGGACGACTGCACCATGTTGAGGGGGGATGAGGGGGGTCATGCATCAGGAGATCTTAGCCAACAACCTCCTTCCCTCACTAGGGGCTTGAAGATGGTCGTGGCTGAGTCTTCCAGCATGACAACGCCCCACCCACCCGGGGAAACTAAGGAGTGGCTCCATAAGAGCCCCCAAGGTCTAGAGTGGGCCTAGCCTTCTCCAGACCTGAACCCAAATCGAACATCTGTGGGGGGAGCTGAAGTCTGTATTGCCCAGTGACAGCCCCCAAACCCTGAAGGATCTGGAAAACATCTGTATGGAGGAGTGGCCCAGAATCCCTGCTGCAGTGTGTGCAAACCTCGTCAAGACTACAGGAAACGTCTGATATCTGGAATTCAAAAAAATTTCTGTACCAAATATTAAGTTTTGTTTTTCTGATGTATCAAATACTTTTTAAAAATGCAAATTAATTATAAAAAATCACACAATGTGATTTTCTGGATTTTGTTTTAGATTCCATCACACAGTTGAAGAGCACCTATGATAAAAATTAAAGACTTTTACATGCTTTCAAGGTTGGAAAATCTGCAGTATCAAATACTTGTTCTCACCACCGTATCAGCCATGCTTTGTTCATGGTACAAGCAGCTACTGAGGTCATTACGTTCTTGTGCGTGCAATGGTGTGTTCATGTCCGGCATGGAAAATCGCCCACTCTTCCACTCCCTCAGTGTTACAATGATGCGTTTAGATACCGAAACATGATACTGTTTGATTTTACGTGAATCGGTACTCAGTGGTACCGACTGAATTCGGTCGGTACCTATAAAAGTACCGAATTTGGTACCCATCCCTAACTGCAACACAATATAGTTTAACAGCCTCTCTCCAAAATATAAGAATTTATTAACAAAAATGTTTACTTCAAGTTAAAAAAGTTCAATTACCAAACACTTTCACTAGGCTAGTAACATTCAACTACACTAAGTAAGAACAATGTAAGAATAAAAAGAACTAAGAAACTACAAAAAAGGGAACAAAGAATAAACCTTAACCAATAAAATTATGAAATGTTATCACAGTCCAATGAGAATTTTTATGTTTAATAACCAAGCTTTGTCTTGAGGAATTTGGAATTAGGCAAAATTAGTTTTAGGACTAATTAAGAACAACATGAGAATGAGAACAGTAGATAAAACGTTACAATGGCAGGGTGTGGTGCTGGTAGTGTAGGGGTTAAGCTCGCAACCGATATATAAAGGCTACAGTCCCTGAAGTGGCCATGGGTTCAAGTCCCAGACCCGGTGACCTTTGCTGAATGTTTTCCTCCTCTCTCTGCCCCCATTTCCTGTCTGAAATTTTGAAACATAAAGGCCTCTAATGCAGCAAAAAAATATAAAAAAAAAAAATTACTTCAATGAAATAATATTTTAATAACTAATTTATTAGAAATCAATAATCTTTTGGACATTGATTCTTAATGTTATGCCCTAATAGTGAATGAATTTTAAATCGAGTTGACACTGCCAAGGGAGCAGCGAATTCAGACATCCACACACATTGTTTCCCCGATGCTGCTCTAGTGAAGAGCTGTAGGAAAGAGGGTGAACAATGCTGTGCACCAGAATTTTGTACTATGATGTCTTCAGGATTCCAGCTGTGATCCCTTCCTCGGAGTTGTCGTGAAAATAGATTAATGCTGTGCATTCTGGGATTCAGAGTTTTTACCAGAGGTCGTTTTCCATCCATGACAGGGCCCAACGACTGGGCCCAACATGTGCGAGTGCACGCAATGACCATAACAAACAAGCACAAGGTGGTTCATAAGTTTACTTGGTACCAGGCCACCTTGGACTTTCATCAGCAGACCTAAGGCATTACACGTTGAAAACTCAGTTGATCTTCAGTTTACACCTCCTGCAAAATTTATCTCATGTGTCTCCTGAGGGTCTTGGGTGACAAGGAATCTGTATGGGTCATGTTAAGGATTGCAGATGCTTACAAAAGCTTTGGCCTGAAGGTTATAGGCATCTGTTGTAGTGGCAACCAGAGGACCCAGAGGACCCGCTTGTGGAAGAAATTGATCACAGAAACTGGAGCAATTGGAGGAGGGGGTTATAACCTGGACTGTAATATTGTCGAGCAGTGGAAGTAGCACTTAGAAGATCTCACAATCCAGCCACCATATCCTTCATAGAGAAGGCAGCACATGACGATTCCTGTACCGTGGCAGAAGGCTCTGGACATCGTGGGGTTGTCATGGCTAACAATTATACACACACACACACACACATACATATGTATATATATATATATACATATGTGTGTGTGTGTGCATATATACAGTCCAACGAAGAGAGCAGAACAGATAAACTAAGCAGTTACTTGCCTAAATATTCTTTTTGTTTTAGCTTACCTTTCTTTTGATTGGCGACTTGCAACAAGATTGTGATCCAGAATAGAGATCCTCTCAGAGAATAACTGATTAATGTCAAAATGAAACTCCATGGCGCAGACTTGCTGATAGCTCGGATCTACCACAGCGAATAAAGGAGGTTAGCTAGCGACCGAACGAGAGGCTGCAGCCTCACTAAGCAATCAGTAACTAATTTATTACTCCAAAAACCCAGTTTAACCAATCGAATCTGCAACACCACAACCATTTAACACTCCACTGTAGAATTATGACAGAAACTAAATGATGCTGTTTCATCTGCAAGGATTATTTACATCGCTCTATTGTGTCGCTAAGGATCAACGTCACAATCGGTGTTCTTCTTCTTCTTGTTAGTTTTATTGGCGGTTGGCAACAAACTTTTAGTAGCATTACCGCCACGTACTGGTATGGAGTGTGGTTCTTCATTTTCTTCTTCTTCTTTTGTTTTTTATCAGCGGATGGCAACCAACTTAAGGTGCATTTACCGCCACTTACCAGGCTGGCGTGTGGTCATCAATAATCTCAGAGGGAATATAATAATACAAACAAGACTGCAAATTCACATCCATACACACTCACATATAATAATTTTATATATATATATATAAAATATATATATATATATATATATACATATATATATTTTTATATTATTTTGTATGTGGGGTATACGCAAAATACATACAAAAACAAAACATACATACTTTTAAATACGATTAAAAAACCCCCGGTTTTTTTTAAATCTAATTAATTTATTTCCCAACATAATTTGATTTAGTTCCCAAAAAGGGTATCATAAAAAATCCTATTTTCTCTCTATTTAGTATCGATTTTAGTTGCTGACGTTCCTCTGGGAAAAACTTGTTACATTCTAATAATACATGCTCTACTTTTCCATCTGATTACAAAAAATTACAAGTCCCAGTTTTATGCTTCCCCATTCTGTAAAGAGAAATATTAAGTCCAGTATGACCAATTTTAAGTCGAGATATAAATACCCTTCTTTCCGCCTACCATTCATACAACTATTACCCCCCACATACTTTTGAATTTTATATAAATCTCTACCAGTGTCATGATTATCCCATTGTTCCTGCCAAACCTTAAGGATTTTATTTTGAATGATAGATTTACCTTCACTTTTGCTTAAAGGAATACTTAAGTTAATAATATCTGATTTCAGGGCCTGTTTAGCCAATATATCTACTCCTTCATTTCCCTTTATTCTTACATGAGCAGGAATCCAGACCAAACGAACAAAACATGTCTTATTATATGGCTGAACTAATAAGTGATATATATCTAATAATAAATCTAATCTACAAGATGTGCCATATTTTATACTTAATAATGCAGCTTGACTATCTGATGCAATTATATATTTACTTTCTTGCCTAATATTATCGCGCAACCATTCTAAAGCTAACATAATGGCAGATAATTCAACTGTAAAAACTGCTAGATGATCTGTTGTTCTCCTTTTAATCATGACTTTAGGTGTGGGATATTCACAGCGGCTCCTGTTCTGCCACTATTTGTATCTTTAGATCCATCAGTATATATAATTATATTATCTTTAAATCTTCCAAAAATAATTATTCACTATAACCCATTCTGGAGTCTTTCCCTTTTTTAGTAATTCCCCCAAATTTCAGATCAACTCCCGGGTGTGATAAAAAACCATGGTGGAATTGGTGACTGTGGAACGTAAAACTATACTGGAACTGAGTCAAAAACCCAAAATTATGAGCTTTTATGTCCCAATCCATCCAAAAATTTACAATCAGATTTATGATGTTTCCCAACAGTCCTGGAGGGCCGGGTTTTTGGATGATCCTAATTGTCCCTGTAGGTTTTCCCCAATACACATACATTAGCTTCAATCTTCTTAATCTTAAAGGAAGCTCAGCAATTTAAACTTGCAAAACAGCTAAAGGAGATGATCTGACAGCTCCACAACATATTCTCACCCCTTTTTTTTTTTGTTCACTATCAAGTTTCCCCTCAAATGGCTGCCAGCAGCTGCCAATTTTGCTATACACCCATAATCCCAATAAAAAGATCTCATGACAGCCTGATATACTCCTAACAGCACACTTCTTGAAGTCCCCATTCCTGTCCAGAGAGACATCTCAACAAATTATTCACTTTTTTACATTTATTTTGAACTGATTCTATTTTGCTTTTTCCAAGTTAAAATTTTCATCAAAGATGACACCAAAAAAACTCACTTCATTTACTTTTTCAAGCTTCTGATTATAAAGATTTAAAAACTTCCTTATGTCTTCTATAAAAACAAAATAACTTGGGACTTTGCAACAGACATTCTAAAATCCCATTTTTTTTCCCCAAACCCCAAATCCACTTTCAAAATGGCATCCTGCATTTTTTCTAAAAATATAAAAGATTATGTCCCCGCACCCACATAGCCCCATCATCTCCCAAATAAAGAATAACAAAAAAAAATTTATCATTAAATAAAATAAATTGGACTCCCCGCTTTGTGGGGGGAAACCCCTTTCTCAACAATAATTCTATTGGGGAAAAAGCAGCCCCAACTCTAAAATTCTATTTTCCCCACCCAAAAAAAAAAAATCTAAAACCCCGTTAAAATTTACCCCTTTATGCCAAATTTTTTCAAAAATTTTAATCAATAATCCCCCTTTCCATAAAAACATATGCGTTTTCTATTTTCCAAAAAAACACAGCTATCACTATTTCTTTATTTTTTTTTGAGCTTTCCTTACTATGACCTCCAGGCACAATACCGGCATCCATCATATTTCTCCCCTTTTCAAAACCACTTTGAAAAGAAAAAATATATTCTTACTTTCAAGAAAATATGGAACAGTCCTATCTGTTCAATTTCTCCATTTTTTTTTCCCAATTGAGATGTAAGAGCTATAGGGCCCTATAGTTTTTTGAAGGGTCTGTTTAAATTTTTTTCCCGGGCTTCAACACAGGAAATTTAAAGAATGTTTTCCATGCAGCAGGAAATTTTCCCTGCTCCCAAATCAGATTTAAAAAATTTTAAAAAAACAGTAAGAGATATATCATTTTACAGGGGTTTTTTTTTTTTTTTTTTTTTTTTGACAAATGAAAATGAAACACCTGGTTTTTAAGACCACAATAATTTTTTTAGTTGGTGTAGGGCCTCCTTTTGCGGCCAATACAGCGTCAATTTGTCTTGGGAGTAACATATACAAGTCCTGCACAGTGGTCAGAGGGTTTTTAAGCCATTCTTCTTGCAGGATAGTGGCCAGGTCACTATGTGATACTGGTGGAGGAAAACGTTTCCGGACTCGCTCCTCCAAAACACCCCAAAGTGGCTCAATAATATTTAGATCTGGTGACTGTGCAGGCCATGGGAGATGTTCAACTTCACTTTCATGCTCATCAAACCAATCTTTCACCAGTCTTGCTGTGTGTATTGGTGTATTGGTCATCCTGATACACGGCACCGCCTTCAGGATACAATCTCTGAACCATTGGATGCACATGGTCCTCAAGAATGGTTCGGTAGTCCTTGGCAGTGACGCGCCCATCTAGCACAAGTATTGGGCCAAGGGAATGCCATGATATGGCAGCCCAAACCATCACTGATCCACCCCCATGCTTCACTCTGGGCATGCAACAGTCTGGGTGGTACGCTTCTTTGGGGCTTCTCCACACCGTAACTCTCCCGGATGTGGGGAAAACAGTAAAGGTGGACTCATCTGAGAACAATACATGTTTCACATTGTCCACAGCCCAAGATTTGCGCTCCTTGCACCATTGAAACTGACGTTTGTCATTGGCATGAGTGACCAAAGTTTTGGCTATAGCAGCCCGGCCGTTTATATTGACCCTGTGGAGCTCCCGACGGACAGTTCTGATGGAAACAGGAGAGTTGAGGTGCACATTTAATTCTGCCGTGATTTGGTCAGCCGTGGTTTTATGTTTTTTGGATACAGTCCGGGTTAGCACCCGAACATCCCTTTCAGACAGCTTCCTCTTGCGTCCACAGTTAATCCTGTTGGATGTGGTTCGTCCTTCTTGGTGGTACGCTGACATTACCCTGGATACCGTGGCTCTTGATACATCACAAAGACTTGCTGTCTTGGTGACAGATGCGCCAGCAAGACGTGCACCAACAATTTGTCTTCTTTTGAACTCTGGTATGTCACGCATAATGTTGTGTGCATTTCAATATTTTGAGCAAAACTGTGCTCTTACCCTGCTAATTGAACCTTCACACTCTGCTCTTACTGGTGCAATGTGCAATAAATGAAGACTGGCTACCAGGCTGGTCCAATTTAGCCATGAAACCTCCCACACTAAAATGACAGGTGTTTCAGTTTCATTGTCCAAACCCTGTAAATGTTTAAGCATTATATAACAAACTCCATCTTTTCCTGGTGTTGATTGTTTAGCATTAAAAATAGCTTTTTTTAGCTCATACATAGTAACAGGCATATTTAGCTCTTGATTTGAAACTATTCTCTTATTAGTGACTCCTGGATTTTCAGCTAAAATCTTCTCTTTATAACTCTTTATATCTTCAGATAAATTTTCAGAACTATGCACTGTAACTAACGTTTCTGCTAATAACTCTGCCTTTTCTTAGTTACTAACAGCTATTTTCCCATTAATTTCTAGAACAGGAAATGAAAATTTCTTCTTAACACCATACATTTTCTTAATAACTCTCCATACCCCAGATAATTTGGTTTCTCTTCCAATAGAATTACAATACTGCCTCCAACATACCTTCTTAGCTGCTCTAATAGTCTTCCTAACTATAGCTTGTGCTTTCTTATATTGAATTAATGCCTCAAAAGTATGCCATCTCCTTACCAATTTAAAAGCTTTATTTCTTCCCCTTATAGCAATGCTACATTGCTCATTCCACCAAGGAATAGATTTTTTACTTCCTCTTCCCCGTTTTAGAAATTGCAGTTTCAGCTGCATTAATAATAACAGACACAATTTTTGAGTTACATAACTCCACATCAGAAAACAAGTTTTCATCTAGTTTATCACACTGGTTTTTAACTAAATATTTAAATACTTCCCAATTAGCCCTACTTAGTCTCCATCTTGGATTCAGTACTTCCTCTTCTTTAACTACTTCAGAACCAACTGATATTATAATAGGAAAATGATCACTACCCATTGGAGAATCACTCAGCACCTCCCAAGATGTAAATCCAGCTTTTCCATTTGATACTGATGTTGAATCTAAAACACTTTCTAAATTCCTATTACAATCATACCTGGTCGGACATCCATCATTAACACAAACCAGTGAATGTAATTCAAGAAACTCTTCAATGGCCAATCCTTTTGCATCTGTATTTTGACTCCCCCATAAAATATTATGTGAATTGAAATCTCCACACCATACAGTCTTTCCTTCATTCTGTACATTTATTTCATTAAGATCTTGAATGGTCAACTTCTTGCTAGAATTATACAGATTAATCACTGAAATCTGACCATATTCTATCCAGATCTTAACAACTATTGATTCATATTTCTGCCCTATTGATTCCACTTTGTATCTTATACCATCTTGCACAAAAGTTGCCATTTCTGACATTTAAAACATCGCAGTGGCGGAGGAATAAATGGTCAAACATCATAACTCATATATCCCACAAACATTTTGTCTGGTAGAGAATTCTCTTCAAACTTTATCATGACAGAAAAACTATCACTCCTTTCTCCATTTTTGTTGCTTTTCAACCATCTGACTTCAACTACTTTCCCTCCTGACATATTTGATTTAATGTCATCGACTGGCACATCAGGAGAAATACCTGAAATAACGCCGCACACATACAGTATTTCCTGTTATCTAGTATTCTCCCCCTTACATTCTCACCTAGGACTTTTTTTATTTTCAGCGCCCTTTCTTATTGTTTAACATCATTACAAATGATCAATAAAGATCCATCTCTCAACAATTTCACATTTTTCACTTTTCCAACAAGTGAGTTAATTTCTTTAGTAAGTTTAATTGGATTCCACGTACCCAATGACACACCCTCTTTAACTGTTTTCAAGACTATTTTAAACTCTGTCATTACAACTGTTTCTCCTTCAGCCTCAGAAACAGACGATTCTGTTTTTTTTCTTGATTTTTTGCATTTGTTTTTAGCTTTTTGAGCATACCATATCTTTTTATTTTCCCCGCCATCACAACCCTTGTCCATTTCCACGAGATCCCTGCCTGACACATCACTTCCCTCTGACATCTTTCCAACCATTCACAGCCCGGTCGGGCCATACCGCCGCCTCCGCGACTCGAACTCTATGAAGCTCCTACTTCTTCTTTGACTTCTTCTTCTTCTTCTTCTGGATTTTATTTTCATGGAGTGTGGTTCGTGTCGTCTATCTATTTATATATATATTTAAATTCTACAAATTAAATAAATAAATCTTACATATATATATATATAAACAAATATACATACTTATACATTACTTTGTATTCTACCCATCTACATCATCCATACTTTCACAAATTTATCTACTATAATCAAATTCTATGAAATAATTTAGTTTTCTTTAAAAATCGAATCACTATTTGTATATGTTTACTCCCTAAATTCTTCCTCAAAATATCTAATAAATTAACCTTTTCCTTAATACCTTCAACCTCTCTCCTCATATATCTTCTCTCTCTTCATATTTTTTGACATTCTAATATAACTGGTTTTTTTGTTTCATATTTTCCACAGTAATCACATTTACCAGTATTATGCTTTTTTGAATTTTAAAAAAGGTATAATTTAAGTCATGTATGCCCAAATCTTAACCTTGTTATCACTCTTTCCTCCTTTCTATTTCGTCTTCCATTTTTTTCTTTCTCCTAACTATCTTCTGAAATTTTTATAAACCATCTTCCTGTTTTTCCCTTCATCCCCTTTTTTGCCATTTTTCCCTCAGCTTTCCCCTTTAAAAATACTCTTTCCCTCAGATTTACTTGTTTTAAACTGTAAAACTAATAGGATTTTGAATTGGCCCTCTTTGCTATTTATCTGCCCTCTCGTTTCCTTCTACTCCAATATGTGCTGGAACCCACACAATATAACTATCAAGCCCTTTTTTTTGTATTCTGTATAATGTATGAATATTTCTAAAAAATGTCCACCCTACTATCTGATTGATTATATTTTAAACTTAATAATGCAGAGCTTGAATCTGAGCAAATTTACTGTTTTTAATTGGTTTTATGTCTTTTTACCCATTGTAAAGCTAATAATATTGCCAACATTCTCCTGGGTATACTGAAAAGCCATCTGTAATTCGTTTTCCTATTTTTTATATTGAATTCTGGTACTACAAAAGCTATTCCTACTTTTCCTTTTTTTTGATGCATCTGTATATATTTGAATATATCTATAATAATTATTCAAATGTATCTGTACTGAATAACTATCTACAATGTAAGATTTATCTTGCTTCTTTTCCATTATTGACATATCTACTGTTGCTTCTGGTAGAATCCATGGTGGTATAATTGATATTGGTGTTGTCTGACTAATTTCTAAATCAATCATTTTAAATTCTTTTATTTTCTTTTCAATTGTCCATCTGAAACTCTTCATTTCTTTCTTTTCTTTTTCCCAACATGGATTTAAAATTTCCCAAATTGGATGATCCAAGTTATTACCTTGTAAATTTAACCAATAATTTATTTCTAGTTTTATTCTTCTTAACTCTAACAGCATTTCTCCCATTTCTATTTCTATTGCTGCTGTTGGTGTAGTTTTAAATGCTCTAGTATATAATCTTAATGCCTGATGTTGGATAATGTCTAATTTAACCAGATGTGTTTTAGCTGCTGAACCATAAACTATACAACCAAAGTCTATATTAGATCTTATCATTCCTGTGTAAATCTGTTTTAGTGATTTCCTATCTGCTCCCCAGTCACTGCCAGCCAAGCATCTCATAATATGTAAGATTTTCTTACATTTATCAACAACTTTTTGAATATGTACAGTACAGACCAAAAGTTTGGACACACCTTCTCATTCAAAGAGTTGTCTTTATTTTCATGACTATGAAAATTGTAGCTTCACATTGAAGGCATCAAAACTATGAATTAACACATGTGGAATTATACACTGAACCAAAAAGTGTGAAACAACTGAAAATATGTCTTATATTCTAGGTTCTTCAAAGTAGCCACCTTTTGCTTTGATTACTGCTCCGCACACTCTTGGCATTCTGTTGATGAGCTTCAAGAGGTAGTCACCTGAAATGGTTTTCCAACAGTCTTGAAGGAGTTCCCAGACATGCTTAGCACTTGTTGGCCCTTTTGCCTTCACTCTGCGGTCCAGCTCACCCCAAACCATCTCGATTGGGTTCAGGTCCGGTGACTGTGGAGGCCAGGTCATCTGGCGCAGCACCCCATCACTCTCCTTCTTGGTCAAATAGCCCTTACACAGCCTGGAGGTGTGTTTGGGGTCATTGTCCTGTTGAAAAATAAATGATGGTCCAACTAAACGCAAACCGGATGGAATAGCATGCCGCTGCAAGATGCTGTGGTAGCCATGCTGGTTCAGTAAGCCTTCAATTTTGAATAAATCCCCAACAGCGTCACCAACAAAGCACCCCCACACCATCACACCTCCTCCTCCATGCTTCACGGTGGGAACCAGGCATGCAGAGTCCATCCATTCAAGACACGGTGGTTGGAACCAAAGATCTCAAACTTGGACTCATCAGACCAAAGCACAGATTTCCTCTGGCCTAATGTCCATTCCTTGTGTTCCTTAGCCTAAACAAGTCTCTTCTGCTTGTTGCCTTTCCTCAGCAGTGGTTTCCTAGCAGCTATTTTACCATGAAGGCCTGATTCACACAGTCTCCTCTTAACAGTTGTTCTAGAGATGTGTCTGCTGCTAGAACTCTGTGTGGCATTGACCTGTTCTCTAATCTGAGCTGCTGTTAACCTGCGATTTCTGAGGCTGGTGACTCGGATGAACTTATCGTCCGCAGCAGAGGTGACTCTTGGTCTTCCTTTCCTGGGGCGGTCCTCATGTGAGCCAGTTTCTTTGTAGCGCTTGATGGTTTTTGCGACTGAACTTGGGGACACTTTCAATGCTTCCCCAATTGTTCGGACTGACTGACCTACATTTGTTAAAGTAATGATGGCCACTCGTTTTTCTTTACTTAGCTGCTTTTTTCTTGCTATAATACAAATTCTAACAGTCTATTCAATAGGACTATCAGCTGTGTACTGTATCCACCTCCTGCACAACACAACTGATGGTCCCAACCCCATTTATAAGGCTTTAAATCCCACTTATTAAACCTGACAGGGCACAGCTGTGAAGTGAAAACCATTTCAGGTGACTACCTCTTGAAGCTCATCAACAGAATGCCAAGAGTGTGCGTAGCAGTAATTAAAGCAGAAGGTGGCTACTTTGAAGAACCTAGAATATAAGACATATTTTCAGTTGTTTCACACTTTTTTGTTCAGTATATAATTCCACATGTGTGTCCCTATTGTGCTACGGAAATTTCTCCAATATTCTCTTTTTGCCTTCTTAATAATTCTCCTTACTATTGCTTGCTTTCTTTTATAATCAATTAAATTCTTATAAATTGGATTTCCTTTTAGTACCTTAAATGCTTTATTTCCTAACTTTATTGCTTCTTTACATTCATTTGTCCACCATGGTACCATTTTCCTATTATTTTTACACCCTGCTTTCTTTATAGAATTATCTGCTGGTTCCATGATTATCTTACAAATTTTTAAATTTACATCATTTATATTCATTCTCATATCTACTTTCCCTAAGTTTATTTGACTCAAGTATCTAAATTTAGTCCAGTCTGTCTTATTAAAATTTAGTTTTTTATTGACATTTATATTCTTATTATTTAAAGTTAATCCTACTCTTATAATGATAATGATCACTACCTATTGTTGAATTTTTATCAATGCACCACTCACAACTACCAGCTAAACTATTTGAAACCATTGTTAATACATACTATCATTAATACATACTAGATTTTTTATTTCCATTAATTCTTCTATAACTTGTCCATTTTTATCATTACATTTACCCCACAATGTACTATTTGCATTAAAATCCCCCCACCACATTACTTTCCCTTCCAAATATTCATTTAACTCCTCCATTATTTCAATTGACAATGTTTTACATGGATTATAAATATTTATTATTTTAAATTTACATTCTTGTTCCCATATCTCAACTACTACATATTCAAGTTCTTTCCCTTTCCCTAGTACCTGATATTGTATCCCTTGCTTAACAAATATTCCCCATCCTCCTCCACTTCCCTCCGGTCGATCTCTTCTTACACCATCATATCCTTTTATCACAAAATCCAGTGTTGTTTTTAACCATGTTTCCTGAACACAAAACATTTCTGGTTGTTCTTCAAGACTATCAATATAACCTTTAAGTTCTTGTCCGTTAGCAATTAAACTTCTTGCATTCCATTGAAATATTATCATGTATTACTTTCACCAGATGGTCCTTGTCTCCCATCTACCTGCAACTTTTTATTTATGTTCTCCCATGATCCCTCCTTAAACCCCCAAAACTTTTCAGCTCCTCTCACTATTTATTTTATTTAATCTTCTCAGTTTTATGCTTGGCTTGGTCAGTACAGTTGATAACATATGCTACAAATAATATTAGTTTTTCTTCTGATATTGTAACATTTTCTTCTGATTGTACTTTGTTTTGCTGTGGAATTTGACTCGCTATTTGTTCAATCTTTCTTGTTTTCTGTTCCTTCACATTTTTAACTGCTTCTGCATGGCGTATGTTTGTAGTCATTTTAATCTGTATGATTTCTTTTGCCTTTCTTTCTTACTTCACATCCTCCATACGTAACTCTATGTTGCCCTCCACAGTTACAACATTTTTCTTTACATTCTTCTAACTTATGATCTTCACCACATTTTGGACATCTCTGATTCCCTTTACAAACTGCTGCTATGTGTCCATACATTTGACATTTGAAACAACGAAGTGGCAGAGGGATATAAGGTCTGACCTGAAAGCTGGGATAACCTATTTTGATGTTTTGTGGCAACTCTTTTTCTTCAAATTCAATGAGGATTGACATACTTCCTACTTTTTCTCCATTTATTGTTTTTGACAATCTCTTCAAGTTATTCACTTTTGCACCTATAATATTTCTCTTAATTTTATCATTTTATCTTCATCTAGAGGGATCCCATAAATCACTCCTTTAATGTTTTTTATTTTCTCCCATGATTTTTTTCTCCAACACAGTTTTTTTGCAGATATTATCCACCTTTAAAGCCTTATTCTTTTGTTCTTCATCAAACTTTACCATTTCAACATCTCCAATTTTCTTTTTTATCTCTCTTGACACCACAATGGGGCTGGTGTTATGTTCTTCTTTGTTCTTAAGTGTTAATATTATTTTAAATTCCTCCCTCATAACTTTCCTCCTAACTATCCTTTCTTCTTCTGAACTGCTTCCTTCTAATTCTCGTTTACTACCTTGAATATCACCAATTCCCTTTCCTTCATCTATTTTATTTCTTCCACGTCCTCTCCCTCTTCCTCTCCCCGCTGGTGTCCACCCTTCAAAATCCATGTCTTCCTCATTTCCTGTCTCCATTTCCAACCAAACCATTCACATACCACTTTATGCCCAAAACCACCTTTTCCAAATCCGATATATTTCTATGTTTTGTTTTTCCCGCGCCGCACCAAAACGGTTTTTCGCTGCCTTGGTCTCGCGAGGAATCCGATCGCTCTGTTAAACTCAGTACACTACTGAACTTCCGCCCTTCCCGTCAAACCCAATGCCCACGCCCGGTGTTACCGTAGTAACCTTCTCTTATGAAGGCACGGTCCTTGTTCTGTTTAGCAGACTTTAACAGCTATATTATAAAGACAGTCAACATCTCCAAATGGACCCCTGAGCGAGGACTAAATATCTATGCATATACAGTAACAACTACATTCTTTACAAAACTTTTCATTTCGAAGTAATCGTTTTACCAATTGTAACCGAGCAGGTAGTAACTCTTTTATGGTAAATGTACAAGAAAATGCGTTCGGCAGACACCCTATGATTAGACGTTTTAATGGCTAGAGTCCCACACAAAACTAAATAAATATTTAAATTGAAAAAAAGATCGTCATAATGGGATGGGTGGAAGGGGTATTTGTTGTGTCGGGGCAATAATTTGACAAATGACCAAAGTCTTCAGGCTCCATCTCTTCACTTGCAGTTTCTTTAATAAATGATGGATACAACGGTCATACAATGCTCAAATCTCTTGTAAGGAAGGCTGAAGGAGGAGCTCTGGGTAACGTCACTTCCTGTTTTCGCAATTGCACTCGGTGGATTGTTTGGTGTGTGAAGGCTCTCTCGTTTGATCTGATTTCTCTCTACTGTGATACCTCTTACTTATACTTATAATTATAATTATAATTATATAATTATAATACAGTTATAATACATAAGTACGTTAAAACACATACTTTCTGTTGCTGTATTTAACGTTTGGTGGACTCTTCGTGTCTTACACGGTTTTTCTAGTAGTGGTAAGGGGTCGCTAGCTTAGCGTTAGCTTTAGCTCCACCATGGCTACCCGTTCTGCTGTTTCTCTCTCCGAGTCTCCTCCTCTCTCTGTCAGATGTTCAGTTACTCCTCCTTTAGTGATAATGGTACGTCTAATAAATGTAGCATTTTTGTAGCTTTGGAGGCGAGGGTGTCGGATTTGGAGGCCCGGCTCCGCGTTGTTGAAAAAACAGCAGATAGCCGAGGCTCCTTAGCCAGCGCGGAGCCACCGAGGGTAGCTCCCCGTAGCAGTCCTCCAGCAGAGCCCGCGCTGCCGGGATCTTAGGCCGGCTGGATGACGGTACGTAGAAAGCATAGTTCTAGATCCCAGCCCACAGCTCACCACCAACCCGTCTGCGTTTCTAACAGATTTTCCCCGCTCAGCGACACACCCGCTGAGAAGCCAACTCTGGTAATTGGCAGCTCGATAGTCAGAAACGTGGCACTAAAGACACCAGCGACCATAGTCAAATGTCTGCCAGGGGCCAGAACGGGGGGATACATCAAATCCTACCTGAAACTGCTGGCTAAGGATAAGCGTAAATACAGTAAGACTGTTATTCACGCTGGCGGTAATGACACCCAGTTACTTCAATCGGAGGTCACCAAAGCTAGTGTTGCTTCGGTGTGTAAGTTTGCCAAAACAATGTCGAACTCCGTAATTTTCTCTGGTCCCCTCCCCGATTTAACCAGTGACGACATGTTTAGCCGCATGCTGTCATTCAACCGCTGGCTGTCTAGGTGGTGTCCAGAAAACGATGTGGGCTACGTTGATAATTGGCGAACATTTTGGGGAAAACCTGGTCTGATCCGGAGAAATGGCATCCATCCCACTTTGGATGGAGCAGCTCTTCTTTCTAGGAATCTGGCCGAATTTATTAGTTCTCCAAAACTCTGACAACCCAGGGTTCAGACCAGGAAGCAGGGTCGTAGTTTAATACTCCTCTCTGCAACTTCTGTACTGCTACCCACCCATTACCCTATTAAGACAGTGTCTCGCCCATGGCCTAAATTGAATAGGTTAAAAAATAATCTAAAAGGAGGAAATCAGGAAAATCTCATAAAAATAAACACAACTCAGACTAAAAAGAAAAATAAAACAATTAAATGTGGCTTACTGAACATAAGATCTCTCTCTTCAAAGACTTTGCTAGTTAGTGACCTGATTTTTGACAATCAGATTGATTTATTTTGTCTCACAGAAACCTGGCTGCAGCAAGAGGATTATGTTACCATAAATGAGTCAACTCCTACTAATTATTTAAATTTTCACATTCCTCGAAATACTGGGCGAGGAGGAGTAGCAACCATCCTTCAGTCCGATTTATTGATTAGTCCCAGACCAATCAATTGCTACAACTCTTTTAAATATTTAATCCTTAGTTTTCCTCATCCAAATTGCAAAGCACTAAAACCACTTCTGTTAGTTGTTTTGTACCTTCCACCAGGCCCTTACTCAATTTTTAGATCAGTTTTCAGACCTTTTATCTGATTTAGTGTTAAATACAGATAAGGTTATTATAGTGGGGGATTTTAACATTCATGTTGACACTGAAAGTGATAGCTTAAATATTGCCTTTAATGCTATCTTAGACTCATTTGGCTTTGCTCAAAACATTAACAAACCTACCCACCTTTGTTTTCATTCTCTGGACCTTGTGCTGACATATGGCATTGAGTGTAAAGACATAACAATATTTTCTCATAACCCTGCCTTGTCTGACCATTTCTTAATAACCATTGAGTTTAATTTAACCGAGTACTCCACACCATTATAATATTTCATTATAGTAGATCGTTATCAGATGATGCTGTAACAACCTTTAAAGAATCTGTTCCACTTTTGATTTCCTCATTATTACTGAAAAACCAAGTGGAGGGAAAAAATTCTGTTTCTGCCCCTTCACAAATTGATTCTTTTGTTCATAGTGTTTCTTCATCATTGCATGGTGCATTAGACAATGCAGCCCCTTGAAAAAGAAGGTAATCATTCATAGGAGGCTAGCTCCCTGGTTTAAATCAGAGCTGCGTACTTTAAAGCACAACATTAGAAAATTGGAGAGAAAATGGCGCTCTACACACCTAGAAGATTCCTATTTAATCTGGAAAAATAGCCTATTGTTGTATAAAAAGACAATTCGCCAATCCACAACAGCTTATTTCTCATCATTAATAGAAGAGAACAACAATAATCCTAGGTTTCTCTTAAGTACAGTTGCTGTTGAGCCCTTAGCTCTCAGCAGTCATGACCTTATGGGATTCTTCCTAAATAAAATTGATTCTATTAAAAAGAAAATCTTTGACATACTCCCGAAGATGATTACTTCATCCTCAGCAAGTGAAACAACATTGGAAATAACTGTAGAACCTGATTTGTGTTTGGACTGTTTTGATCCTGTGGAGCTTCCTGAGTTATCAGAAATATTTGCTTCATCTAAACCTTCAACTTGTATGTTAGACCCATTCCCAACCAAATTATTTAAGGAAGTGTTCCCTCTGATTACCAGCCCCATTTTAGATATGATTAATCTATCTTTAGTAAATGGGTATGTACCACAAGCTTTTAAGGTAGCTGTAATTAAACCTTTGCTTAAGAAACCTTCACTTGATCGAGGTGACTTAATAAATTACAGACCTATATCCAATCTTTTATTCTTACGTAAAATTCTTGAGAAAATAGTTGCTAATCAAATGTGTGAGCATTTACACAGCAATGATCTGTTTGAAGAGTTTCAGTCAGGCTTCAGAGCTCATCATTGCACTGAAACAGCTCTGCTGAAAGTCACTAATGATAATCTTCTAGCCTCAGATAATGGACTTGTGTCTGTACTGGTTCTGTTAGATCTCAGTGCTGCATTTGATACAGTCGATCACAATATTCTCTTAGAAAGGCTGGAATATGCTGTAGGGATCAGGGGAACAGCACTAGGCTGGTTTAAATCTTATTTGTCTGACAGATTCCAGTTTGTTCATGTAAATGATAAATCATCTTTAAACTCCAGGGTTAATTGTGGAGTACCACAGGGTTCAGTACTTGGGCCAATTCTCTTTACTATATATATGCTTCCGATAGGTCAAATTATCAGGCAGCATAGGATAGATTTTCACTGTTACGCTGATGATACTCAGCTTTACTTATCCATAAATCCTGATGAACCCAACCAGTTAGATAGACTACAAGCATGTCTGGAAGATATGAAAACTTGGATGACTTTAAATTTTTTGCTTCTAAATTCAGACAAGACAGAAGTTGCCCTCTTTGGACCGGAGTCTTTAAAAAAGAAACTGCTTAGTCAATCACTTAACCTGGATGGCATTAAATTGACCTCCGGTAATAAAGTAAAAAACCTTGGTGTTACTTTTGATCAGGACATGTCATTTAAATCCCATATTAAACAGGTTTCCAGGATTTCCTTCTTTCACCTCCGGAACATTGCCAAAATTAGAAATATCCTATCCAGGAGTGACGCTCAAAAACTAGTCCATGCATTTGTTACTTCAAGGCTTCAGCTGATTCAAAATGCTGCAGCAAGAGTTCTGCTGAAAATTAAAAAGAGAGATCATATTTCTCCTATTTTAGCTTCCCTTCATTGGCTCCCTGTTAAATCCAGAATAGAATTTAAAATTCTCCTCCTCACATATAAAGCCCTTAATGATCTAGCTCCATCATCCTAACAGGGCACTTCGTTCTCAGACTGCAGGTTTACTGGTGGTTCCTAGAGTCTCTAGAAGTAGAATGGGAGGCAGATCCTTTAGTTATTAGGCTCCTCTCCTGTGGAATCAGCTCCCAGTTTTAGTCCGTGAGGCAGACACCCTGTCTACTTTTAAGGCTAGGCTTAAAACTTTCCTTTTTGATAAAGCTTATAGTTAGAGTGGCTTAGTTTAGCCTTCCTCCCTCCATCTTGGATGGAGTAAGGGGGAGTCAGGTTTAGCCTAAACCGGCTCAGTTATGGTTGAGGTGCAAACACACCCTCCATTTCTGCTACCTGTATGACCCCCTCTCTTTTCCAATGGTTATGGTCAATCTGACAGAGAGAGGTATCCCAATCGTTGTGGTTTTTAGTATAACAATGACCATCAGTGGACCCTTTGTGGGGTGCCTTGAAATGACGTTGTAAATAAGCGCCGTCTAACTAAATAATCTGAACTGAAACTCTCTGTGTAGTTATGCTGCTATAGGCGTAGGCTGCTGGAGGACATAATGACCACTTTCACCCTCTTCGCTACATTCTCACATTACTCTCACACTGCTGTTATTTCAGCTTTTCTGTGTCTACCTGTGACACCTTTCTGGAGAGTGGCATCGTCCGAGCTTCTGCTGGCAACAACTTAATGCTCAACCTCTACTGATGATTCACATGGCCCTGTCTTTTAGTGTTTAACCCTTTCTCTCTCCTAGACATGGCGATTGACTAGCTTTTACTATAACTAACTCTATGTGCTCTCTTTCAGACTCTAACCTTGAAAACTGGCTCAGATTTTATCTGTTCTTTATTTCTAGGTGAAACGACAAAGGAGCTACATCCATTAACATTTACTTTTCCTTCCCATAGAAAGTACTCTTGGATCAGTGCTTCTTTGTTCTCTTTGTGTCTCTGCTCTGTTCTCTCAAACCCCCAGTCAGTCGTGGCAGATGGCCGCTCACACTGAGCCTGGTTCTGCTGGAGGTTTCTTCCTGTTAAAAGGGAGTTTTTCCTCTCCACTGTCGCTACATGCATGCTCAGTATGAGGGATTGCTGCAAAGTCAACGCCAGTGACTGTCCACTGTCTCTACATGCTCATCCAGGAGGAGTGAATGCTGCAAGTCACTGACTGGATGCAATCTGCTGGGTTTCCTTAGACAGAAAAACTTTTTATCCAATTTGAATAAATACCTGAATCTGACTGCACTGTTCAATGATTAAGATTAATTGGAATGTATGTACCTGACTTTTGTGAAGTGCCTTGAGACGACATGTGTTGTGAATTGGCACTATATAAATAAATAAAACTGAACTGAACTGAACTGTATAATTTAAATTAATTAAATAATAAAAGCTGAAAACTTTTTATTACACTGTTGTTCTATTTATCTGTTCTGAAGCCTGGTTAGACCCGTACATCTCATTAAATATTACAGATTAGTAATGGATGCTCTTCATTTTCTGCGACCATGTCTATAGGCTCCAGAACATCTGAGTCTAATGCTTTCTTTCGCTTTCTTACTTTCTAACTCTGCTCAGACAAATCTCAATCCAAATACAGAAAGTTGTTGTCAGACATAGGTCCTTGTTTACCTAAGAGCTGTCAGACAGTTTGACTGACCAGCACTTAATGGGCAGTTTAAATCATTCTGACAGAGAAAAACTTCAGAATGATGGAAACTGCGGTGGGGATGTATTACTAAGATAAATGATATGCAGTGGTTTAGTTATGGAAATAAAATGGTTTCAAATATTTAATCCTACACTGTAGCCCTCAAAGCTACCACAAGGTGGAAGCAAAGAGCTCAAATAAAAACTCCAACCTGCTTTACAGTCATGATAAAAAGCAAGCACACCCTCAGTTGTAGGGTTTAGACATACAAATGAGTTGGTCTTTACCAGGTTGTAAAAGTATACAAAAAGCATACAGCATTGTTTTTTATGCTATTATTTACTAAACAAAAAGTTAACCTAACTAAAAACCTTAGATACCACAGTTTTTTTTCAAAATCTTGAATCTTTACCTTTGTCACGATCCACAGTTGTTTCTTTATTGTCCTTTGTGTTTGTATTCTGATAATTCCTGGGTTGTTCATTCTCATTTCATGTCTTACTGTATTGACTTCATTTTGGTTTATAGTCGTACATTAGTGTTAGCCGTTTTACCTTTTGGTTTGTAGATCATTTGTATTTAGTTCATCTTCTTTTTTGTTCTTTCTTTGGTAATTAAGCTGGGGACAAACCATACAACTTTCACAGTCATCACATATTTTAAAAAGACTAGTTCTTTATACTAACAGACTGGTTAGATAGAAATAACATTTTTAGATTTCAGCCAACATTACCTCAAAACGTGAAATCAATATTCCTAACTCTCAAAATGAGTATAGAATACAGTCAAAAATTTCCAAATCATATTCAATTGAGGGTTAAATTTAACATATTTTAAATTGCATCTCATTCATTTTATGGGGGAGTGTACCTAAAAGAAATATTACCGCCACCTACTGGTTGATTTGTACCCTCAAGCTGTCCACTAGAGATTCCACGAGTTTGATGCGTTCATTAAAGCCAGTAAATTTGATTCTGATGTTGAGCTGCTCTGCATCCCTCTGGTTAGACTCAGCTGGTTTTAACATCTCTCTCCAAACCTCCTTGGTAAACTCTTTGGTTTCCATTGACAGTTTCTGTTATTTATCATTAAAACTTTTTACTGCCATAACGTCAGTGAGTTTTCCGTTTTCCTTATTTGGACAAAACTGAAAACAATTTCAAGATGACAACTCAGATAATGGACTTGTGTCTGTACTGGTTCTGTTAGATCTCAGTGCTGCATTTGATACAGTCGATCATAATATTCTCTTAGAAAGGCTGGAATATGCTGTAGGGATAAGGGGAACAGCACTAGGCTGGTTTAAATCTTATTTGTCTGACAGATTCCAGTTTGTTCATGTAAAAAATAAATCATCTTTAAACTCCAGAGTTAATTGTGGAGTACCACAGGGTTCAGTACTTGGGCCATTTCTCTTTACTATATATATGCTTCCAATAGGTAAAATTATCACGCAGCATAGAATAAATTTTCACTGTTACGCTGATGACACTCAGCTTTACTTATCCATAAATCCTGATGAGCCCAACCAGTTAGATAGACTACAAGCATGTCTTGAAGACATAAAAACTTGGATGACTTTAAATTTTCTGCTTTTAAATTCAGACAAGACAGAAGTTGTCGTCTTTGGATCGGAGTCTTTAAAAAAGAAACTGCTCAGTCAATCACTTAACCTGGATGGCATTAAATTGACCTCCGATAATAAAGTAAAAACCTTGGTGTTATTTTTGACCAGGACATGTCATTTAAATCCCATATTAAACAGGTTTCCAGGATTTCCTTCTTTCATCTCCGGAACATTGCCAAAATTAGAAATATCCTGTCCAGGAGTGACGCTGAAAAACTAGTCGATGCATTTGTTACTTCAAGGCTGGACTATTGTAATTCTTTACTATCAAGATGTCCACAAAAAAAAAAAAAAAAAAAAAAAAAAAAAAAAAAAAAAAAAAAAAAAAATGCAGTTAAAAAGCCTTCAGCTGATTCAAAATGCTGCAGCAAGAGTTCTGATGAAAATTAAAAAGAGAGATCATATTCCCCTACTTTAGCCTATCTTCATTGGCTCCCTGTTAAAATCCAGAATAGAATTTAAAAATTCTCCTCCTCACATATAAAGCCCTTAATGATTTAGCTCCATCATACATCAGAGATCTGATTGTTCCATACGTTCCTAACAGAGCACTTCGTTCTCAGACTGCAGGTTTACTGGTGGTTCCTAGAGTCTCTAGAAGTAGAATGGGAGGCAGATCCTTTAGTTATCAGGCTCCTCTCCTGTGGAACCAGCTCCCAGTTTTAGTCCGTGAGGCAGACACCCTGTCTACTTTTAAGGCTAGGCTTAAAACTTTCCTTTATGATAAAATCTTATAGTTAGAGTGGCTTAGTTTATGAGGGAGGGAGCCTTCCTCCCTCCCTTGTTGGATGGAGTAAGGGGGAGTCAGGTTAGCCTAAACGGCTCAGTTACGGTTGAGGTGCAAACACCCCCCTCCATTTCTGCTACCTCTATGACCCCCTCTCTTTTCCAATGGTTATGGTCAATCTGACAGAGAGAGGTATCCCAATCGTTGTGGTTTTAGTATAACAATGGCCATCAGTGGACTCTAGATGGACAAACTGTCTACTTTTAAGGCTAGGCTTAAAACTTTCCTTTTGATAAAACTTATAGTTAGAGTGGCTTAGGTTATCCTGAGCTAGCTCTGTAGTTATGCTGCAATAGGCTTAGGCTGCTGGAGGACATAATGACCACTTTCACCCTCTTCGCTACATTCTCACACTACTCTACAATTTTGCATTATTTGCTGTTATTTCAGCTTTTAACTTTTGTTTCTCTCTCTTTTCTCTTCCTAGAAGCTACACCTGGCCTGACTCTGTGTCTACCTGTAACACCTTTCTGGAGAGGGGAATCCTCCAAGCTTCTGCTGGCAACAACTTAATGTTCACCCTCTACCGATGATCCACATGGCCCTGTCTTTCAGTGTTTAACCCTTTCTCTCTCCTAGACATAGCTACTGACTGAGCTTTTACTGTAACTAACTCTATGTGCTCTCTTCAGACTCTAACATTGAAAACTGGCTCAGAGTTTATCTGTTCTTTCTGTCTAGGTGAAACGACTCTAAAGGAGCTACATCCATTAACATTTACTTTTCCTTCCATAGAAAGTACTCCTGGATCAGTGCTTCTTTGTTCTCTTTGTGTCTCTGCTCTGTTCTCTCTAACCCCCAGTCGGTCGTGGCAGATGGCCGCTCACACTGAGCCTGGTTCTGCTGGAGGTTTCTTCCTGTTAAAAGGGAGTTTTTCCTCTCCACTGTCGCTACATGCATGCTCAGTATGAGGGATTGCTGCAAAGTCAACGCCAGTGACTGTCCACTGTCTCTACATGCTCATCCGGGAGGAGTGAATGCTGCAAGTCACTGACTGGATGCAATCTGCTGGGTTTCCTTAGATAGAAAAACTTTTTATCCAATTTGAATAAATAACAGAATCTGACTGCACTGTTCAGTGATTCGGATTAATTGTAATGCATGTACCTGACTTTTGTGAAGTGCCTTGAGACGACATGTGTTGTGAATTGGCGCTATATGAATAAACTGAATTGAATTTAATTGAACTTTATTCCACAACTGCTTTTCATATTTTAAAATATATAGGTAAAGGCAACTAAAAGCAGATGCTGTTACCTGAATCTGGGGTACGAAGAGAAGGTAGTGCCGAATGAGGACATCTACAACAGATATTGATTACAAGTTAAATTTGTTTCATTCCTTGTTACAGGTCAGCAACATGTCTTTGTACGTATATTTAAGTGGGCTAATTTGCACATCACTGCTGAAAGCATCAAGAGCAGATTGGAATGATACCTGTGGAGGGACACCTCAGCAATGAGTATTCCTTAGTTCGTTAATATGAGGAAAAAACCCTGTTAACAGAACCCAAGACATGATAACATGCATATATTTCTGCTCCCCGTTTTGGCTGGGGAGAATACAATTGTACTATACATTTCTTGAAGTTTTTGAAACACAAAAGAAATACCCCCAAAAGTCAGAAGTTAAATTAGAAATGACAAGCACTTTGTATTATCAGACCCATGTCCTAAACAGATTTTATTTTCTGTTTTAAAGCCAACTGTACAACTATCTGCATCAGTTTTTAAGTAGACAAATTACAACAATCAATTGACGTGTGGCATTTTGTAATTGTAATTTATGTGAAAAAAAAAACTGATGAAGTTCTGGGTCAAACTGTGATATATTCCTCTCCTGATATGGAAAATGAAATTGTGTTGCATTTACACAGGAACACCCACAATGCAAATGCAAAAGCTCTGTGGTTACTTTAGAGTGAGACAGGAAACCACTGATTTCAGAGTTTCCTCTTACCTGGTTTCATGCACCTCAACAGAAACAACAGAAAGCTCCCCACCTCTCACTTTACCATGCATCCTGAAGATTCCAAAGGGCTTGTCCAAACAAGCAGAGAATTTAGGTGTTTCCTTTTATTTCGCAAAAAATATCACATCAGGCTCTCTTAAATTCATGTGGGTTCATGACTGAAATAATTTTCAATCTCAAGGAACATTTATTTTCAATTCTTAGTTTTTACGAAATCAGATTCAGAGATTCATAACTCATTTTTAGCTATTGTAAATTACCATTATAGCAAAACACCCCACTGGCCATCCCAGCCCTTTGCTGGGATGGCCAGACTCTCAATAAGTCTTTGGGAAGTTCTTTCAAGACTATTTGGAAAACCATTTCAGGTGACCATCTCATGAAGCTCATGGAGAGAATGCTAAGAGAGCAAAGCAGTAATCAAAGCAAAGGGTGGCTTTTTTGAAGAATCCAAAATATACAAATGTTTAGAGTTATTTCACACCTTTTGTACACTATGTAATCCCATGTGTATTCATTCACAGTTTTGATGCATTTAATGAGAATCTAAAAAATAAATAGACATTAAAATAGGAAGACCCATTAAGTGAGAAAATGTATCTAAAACTTTTGACCAGTACTGTATGTCTTTAGACTTAAATGAAACCAGTTTGCTTCCACTGTAAGGAAGTCCATTTCACTGACCTAAACTTCAACCTACAAATGATTCACTATCAACTGGGCATTTATTAGCTCAGATATCTAACTTTTTCTCTTGTGGGTAAAAAAGTAAGAGCTACAGCGTAATACTTTGCTGACAAATCCATCATTCTGTGGAAAGCTTGAGATCAGAGGCATGAAGCTTGTTACATCGTCACACTAATGATTAGCTGTCTTTTCACATCGCTGTCTCTTTATAAACACAAAACATTAACGAGAATCTGATCAGAACAGCCATTTTATTGCTCTTTATTATAAGTTTAAACAAGAATGAAATTTAGCAGGAAATACATGGGGTTTCCCCTTGTCTTTAGATAAGGTGTCTTCATGACCTAAAACCTTCCCTTGTTTTTTTATGTGGCTGGCTTTGTTTCATTTTACCAAATGATTCACATAGGTTTACCCTAAAGTGCAAGTGGCAATGAGTATGATGGGTAAAATGTAAAATCCCTTCATCTGACTTAAAAAGGTTAACATCGCTTTAAACAAATGTGGGTTTATGTGTCAGGTAAAACCATATTCAGTTTAATAAACAGGACCAAAAAGTCATTGTGGACCAGTACCAACAAGTTTCAGTCAACCATTTTCTACTTTTGAATTACAATTATTCAAGACCCAGGGTTGCTTGTGGGTGTATCTGTCTCTCAGCCTCATCAATTATTAATAATAATTAACTTATTGTAATTATTAGGTGCTGTGAGCCCTGTGCTAGCTTCTGATCACAGCAGCTACTCACATTCCTGGCTGGTGTATGAAAGCACATGGAATGACACATTGATTTGCTCGGCAATAGCTATTTGAGTGAACCGCGATCCGAAGACCAAATCTACCTTTCAACACTCCTCTTTTCTCCTCCACCACATGTGCCAAGAGCAGGCTCTGCTCCTATGTATATACATCCACACAGACACCTATATATTGCAAACCTGTCTGCCATCTGCCTCTACAGTGATTTTTTTACTTGTTTAATTCATTAATTTCTGCTGTCAGTGAACCTTCATCTGGTCTCTATGAGGAATTTATTATCTGTTTTAAAGAGAATATTGCCCCCATCAAGTCTTTTCCATCTCAGATCCCTCTGTCTCACCCACATGTCAAGCTGTGATTGAGAAATTTGAACCTTCCAATTAATTTCAATTCAAAAATACTTAATCCTACTGTCATCTGGACAAAGCCAGCAGCACTGTGAGGTTCATGTTCTTTGGTTTCTCCAGTGCATTTAACACAATTCAACCTGATTTGCTTTGTCCGAAACTCCAGAAGACTCAGGTGGAGGCCTCAACAATCTCCTGGATCAAAGACTACCTGACAAACAGACCACAGTTTGTGAGACTGAAGGGTTGTGTGTCTAACCAGGTAGTCAGCAGCACAGGAGCACCAAAGGGGACTGTGCTCTCACCATTTCTTTTCATTCTGTACACCTCAGACTTCCAGTACAAGACAGACTCCTGACATCTGCAGGAATACACGAATGAATCTGCAGTTGTGGGGTGGATCAGAGATGGACAAGAAGCTGAGTACAGGGAGCAGGTGGACCGCTTTGTGGGATGGTGTGGAAACAATCATCTCATCTTGAATGTGAATAAAACAAATGAGATGATTGTAGATTTGAAGAGAAACAGGAATAAGTCAAACACTATTTCCATCATTGGAGAAGAAATGGAGGAGTATAAATACCTCTGTGTTTATCTAAAAAACAGACTGGAGTGGAGATGCAACGGTGAAGCCGTCTACAAGAAGGGACAGAGCAGACTATAATTCTTGAGGAAGCTTAGGTCCTTTGGTATTTGCAGCAAAATGCTGCATATCTTCTACAAGTCTGTTGTGGAGAGTGTGCCTCATCTGCCATCATCTGCTGGGGTAGCAGCATCAGAGCCAGGACTTAAAAAAGCACAACAAGCCCCACATGGGTGGAGTGGTGGAGCATGTTTTGTGGCTGCACTGTGGCGGCTGGCGGGTTGTGCTCGGCCTGGGGCGGTTGGCCTGTCCGGCCCGGTATATCTGGCTGGCGCATGTTTCTCACTCATGGACTGGCGGGCTAGGGCTGCTGGCATTGGCCTGATGTTGGGCGGGCTTGACAGTGTGCTTCTCTGCTGGCTGTTGTATCCGGAGGAGGGATCAGGGCGGATGACTGGAGGGTGGAGTGGAGGGGTTGGAGCGTGTGGTGTGGAGGGGTTGTGTCCTCTTTTCGGATGTGGGGTCATTGGCATTTGAATCGGCTGAGCGGTGATGGTGGAGCTGAGCTGGTTAATGTTTCACCCTGGGCTGTCGTTGCAGTGGCGGTGATGTGGTGTGTTTTTGTTGTTGCGGGGGATGTGTTGGGGGCTGCCAGCCCCAGTGCTTGCCACTGGCCAGGGACCTCTTGCTGCATGAGTTTGTCCTGTCTTGGTGTGGGGCTGGGGGTTCCGTTGTGAGCACAGTGCTCGATGGTGTCTGCTCTGTTGCACCTGTGGGCAGAGGCTGGGGTGGTGTTGCGGGGCCCTTGCGCTGTGTGATGGGGGGCAGGATGCAGCAGGGGTGCTTGGAGCAGGGTTGTGTGTGGAGCTTGCGGTGTGTGGGTGTTTCTTCGTCGGCTTTTCAGGAATGGAGCTCATCAGTGGGGGTGTGCCCCTGTGGGGAGGGGATTCATTGCGTTTGGGTTTGGGGGCATGTGTTCTGTATCTGTGTCCTGGTTAGGCCCTGTGGGGAGACTCATGTTGGGGTTCATTGGGGTAGGGGGCTCATGGGGTTGGGATCAGAATTCATTGGGGGGTTGGGACTGTTTCATCCTGTGGCGGCTCCGATTGGCAGGCTCATTTGGACCAGGTAGATCCCTCTTTTGTACATGGGTTCCTCTCTGGATAGGGATGTGGGCTGGGGTCAAGGAAGGGAATCGGGGTCTCGCTCGGGTTCAGGCGGTGCCAGCACTAGTTTGGACTGGTGCTGGGGCGGTCTGCCTGTCTCCACCCCTGAAGGAAGGGGACCACCTCCTGGGTCCTGGGGCTGGTTGCCCCTCTGGGGTATGGGCACCTGGACCCATTAGTGTAGAGTATGCATGGGGAGTGTGAGTGAGTGTACAACGTCCATTGTTGTCTGTCTTTTCGTTGGGTGTGAGTGTTTTTATGTGTATGGCAGGTCTGTGGCTCCTCACACTTGCATATTTTTATGGAGAAACATCTGCTTGCATTAATTAGGACCGTGCAGTTTTTGGTAACAATGCTTTTCTTCCCCTCTCCCTGCTTTCTTGCATTCTTTTACTCTCAACTCTTCATCTCTTAGCCAAAATGACAGAAATGTTGGACTAAAACCACTTCATACCAGTGACTCCCAAGGACTATTTTTATTTTTGTTTTTTCTAAAGGATTTCCAATTGCACCCAAAAGAAGGACAACTTGACGCCAGCTAACCAGTACAAGATGCCTTCCTTCACCACAGAGGACTTCGACAAACTTTTACAGAAATGGGCTGTTTTGTAGATGAAAGTCTATCGACTAGAAGTGAATTTTGAGGTTAATATGGGGTACAGCAATAATTTAACTCTGCCTGTGATTCCAAACAGTGACAGCCAGTTCAACGTCTCAGCCAGCAAACAGAATGCCGAGAATAAACCCACCGGCAGGACCCCCTGGGATGTTTTAGGCACAATGTAAAAAAAAAAAAAAGCAGGACTACTCACTGGAAGATCTCGGGAAATAAATAGATCAGAATGGCCAGAATTACAGAAAATGACCCCTATCCCCTAGAAAAAAAGACACTTTGACAGCGAGCCGTTGTCACAACTGATAGGAGTGAACTAGCTGGAAATAATGGAATTCCCCTCTAAAACAGATTTGCCTCACTACAGAATGAAAACCAGGAAAATTATCCATCTTCTAAGGACAATAAAATGTATGACAACAATCTTCATTTTAAACAGTCTTCTCCTAAGCTGCCAGAGAAAGAGTGCCCCACATGGCCAAGGATCCTAACAGTGGGCAACACAGCTGTGAATGGGATTAACAACTTCTGCAAGAAAAACACAGAAGTTATGATTGTTACCAGTAACATGGTGTCTGATATCTCAGAGAATATTCTGGCATTCACAGAAGAGCGCCCGACCCTAGAAAACCTAATCATACACTTTGGAGCCATGGACGACGCAGCTAAGCTTCAACACCCTCTATGACCCAGGCCTCGCTACTAAACCAACATCTTCCAAAAGCCGCAGAGCCCCACCACCTCCTAATCTATCTCCTTCAAATCAGGAACATCAAATCACTTCTGTGATACAGTCTGGGGTCCAGTGGTAACTCTATCATAAATGATAATTTCCAGGTAAAACTTGGGCTCCTGATGGGGTATAGTTGTAAAATCTCTGTGCCTATACATGGCAGAAAGAACAAAGCTAAAAGATAAGAGACAGTAATGAATAATCAATCTTAAAAGCAATAAAGTGTCAGGTACAACCAGACAGTGGCCTTTAATATCAGCCACTAAGTCATATAAACTGGCTTTATTGAACGTAAGATCTCTGTCAGGAAAATCATTTTTAATCAATGACTTCATTACTGACAGAGTTGACACCTCCGAACTGCAGTTTTCTTTGTGAGACCAAACAGCAAAGAAAAGGTGAAGGGGTGGCCACTTTGTTTAAAGATTCACTAAACTGTAAAAAGGTATTTCTGGGCAAATTTCACTCGTTTGAATATATGGCTCTCCAAGTAAAGAGCCCAGTCCGAACCATGTTCTTGAATATTTACAGGCCTCCTAAGTCCAAAACAAACTTTTTCAGTGACTTTAATGAGCTTTCGGCTGTGAATTGTGTTGATTATGACTGTTTAATTATTGTGGGAGACTTCAACATTCAGTTGCCCTGCAATGGATTGGCAACCTGTCCAGGGTGTACTCTGCCTCTCGCCCGTTGACTGCTGGAGATAGGCACAAGCTTCCCCGCGACCCACTATGGAATAAGCGGTATAGAAAATGAATGAATGAATGAATGAATGATGACTTCAACATTCATATTTACAATCCTGAAGACAGAAGTGCAATAGAACAATATTATATTCTTACAAATTTTGGTTTGACTCAACATGTTAAACAGCAAACCCACAAACAGGGACATATTTTGGACTTGATCATCACTAAGGGTCTAAACATTTCTAAAGTGTCTGTAACTGATGCTGCCCTATTTGACCACTTTTATGTTATTTTTGTAAGCATCATTTCCAATGACTCATTTAGCCAAAGAGACATTATAAGTAAACGCATTTACATAAACATTTACTCTTCTATCTCCACTTTGCCCTGTAACACTGTAGATGAGCTGGTAGACAACTTTCATTCTAAAATCTTGGACATCATTGATTCAGTTGCTCCAATTAAAGTGAAAGTTTTTTCTGGGAAGAAAAAGTCTCTGTGGAGAAGTGGTCCACCAGCCAGAAGTGAAAAAAGGAAGTGTTGAAAAGCTGAATACAGGTGGCGAAAGACTGGGCTCCAGGTTCACTATAACATCTATAAAGAGAGACTCCAAAGATATGATTTACAATTGAACAATGCGAAAAACTGCCTGCCATAACATCTGATTTAACTCAAATAATAAACACATCCTATTTGTCTGGTGTTTTTCCTCAGGCCCTAAAAATAGCAATTATCAAACCACTATTGAATAAGAGCAACTTGGAAAAGCTGCTACTACAGAACTATAGGCCTATCTCAAACCTCCTCTTCATCAATAAGATTATTGAAAAAGCTGTGTTTCAGCAGTTAAACAACTTCCTAACAATGACCAACCACTTCGATGTCTTCCAGTCAGGCTTCCTGCTCACCGCAGTACAGAGACGGCTCTTATCAAGTTGTTCAATGACATCCGTATAAATGCAGACTGTGGAAGAACCACAGTGCTGGTGTTATTGGACCTTAGTGCAGCATTCGACACCATTGATCACTCAATTTTAGAGCGCCTGGAAAACTGGGTCGGCCTTTCTGGAACAGCACTCGATTAATTTAAATCCTACTTGAAGGACAGGTACTTTTTGTGTCAGTAGGTAACTTTACATCAGAGACCACAAAAATCACATGTGGCGTTCCCCAAGGGTCCATCTTAGGGCCCCTCCAATTCAATATCTACATGCTCCACCGAACTCACACAAATTTTTACTCAGCTGACTCAAAACAAAACTGAAGTAATAATTTTTTTGGACCAAAGGAAGAGTGTTTAAAAGTTAGCACACAGCTTCACTTAATACAACTAGAAACCACCAATCAGGCCCAAAATCTGGGTGTAATGATGGACTCGGACCTGAACCCTTCAGAGGCAGATAAAGACAGTAACAAGGTCAGTCTTCTATTACCTACAGAACATCTCCAAGATTAAAGGACTAATGTCTCAGCAGGACCTTGAAAAACTAATTCATGCGTTCAACTTTAGTAGAACTGATTACTGCAACGGTGTCTTCACAGGTCTGCCTAAAAAGTCGATCAGACAGCTGCAGTTGATCCAAAATGCTGCTGCCCGCGTCCTCACTAGAACTAAGAAAGTGGAGCACATCACCCCAGTTCTGAAGTCCTAACACTGGCTCCCCGTATCTCAAAGAATAGACTTTAAAATACTTATGTTAGTCTATAAATCACTGAATGTCTTAGCACCAAAATATATTACAGGCTTGTTGTCAGTGTATCAACCAACCAGACCTCTCAGGTCTTCTGGCTCAAATCTACTCTGCATACACAGAACAAGAACCAAACATAGAGAAGCAGCTTTTAGTTCTTATGCTCCACTAGTCTGGAATAAACTCACAGAACACTGTAAAAGCACTGAAACCCTAAGTTGCTTTAAATCAAGATTTAAATCTTATTTGTTTAGAGTGGCCTTTGACTGGGCCATCTAAACATTTTAGTTAAGTTTTCAGTCAGTTTTCAATGATGCTCAGGGATCCTTCAGGCATATCTACACGTAAAATGCTACAGGAAACATATATGCTTTTTGCCCAACCCGTCTTTTTTGTTACCAATGGAAAGTAGGGAATCCCACCTTTGCGGGGACGTATTGCATGTTGTGATGGAAAATTTATAAAGTGCCTTTTGTGCTAATTGAGGCACTGCCTGGCCTGACAAAAGGTGTTTCACTTCCTTTCTTGCTATGTAACCACTGCTGTAAAATACAAGATAAAGGGAAGATTTATTGTAGAGGAGTCAATTCAATTCAATTCAATTCAGTCAGTCATTTTCTACCGCTTATTCCATAGTGGGTCGCGGGGGAGCTGGTGCCTATCTCCAGCAGTCTATGGGCGAGAGGCGGGGTACACCCTGGACAGGTCGCCAGTCCATCGCAGTCAATTCAATTCAATTCAATTCAATTTATTTATATAGCGCCAATTTACAACACATGTTGTCTCAAGGCACTTCACAAAAGTCAGGTACATACATTCCAGTTAGTCCTAACCATTGAACAGTGCAGTCAGAGTTAGTTATTTATACAAATTGCATAAAAAGTTTTTCTGTCTAAGAAAACCCAGCAGATTGCATCCAGTCAGTGACTTGCAGCATTCCCTCCTCCCAGATGAGCATGTAGAGACAGTGGACAGTCACTGGCGTTGACTTTGCAGCAATCCCTCATACTGAGTATGCATGTAGCGACAGTGGAGAGGGAAAACTCCCTTTTAACAGGAAGAAACCTCCAGCAGAACCAGAACCAAGCTCAGTGTGAGCGGCCATCTGCCACGACCGACTGGGGGTTTGAGAGAACAGAGCAGAGACACAAAGAGAACAAAGAAGCACTGAGCCAGGGGTACTTTCTATGGGAAGGAAAAGTAAATGTTAATGGATGTAGCTCCTTTAGTCGTTTCACCTAGAAAGAAAGAACAGATAAACTCTGAGCCAGTTTTCAAGGTTAGAGTCTGAAAGAGAGCACATAGAGTTAGTCACAATAAAAGCTCAGCCAGTAGCCATGTCTAGGAGAGAGAAAGGGTTAAACATTGAAAGACAGGGCCATGTGGATCATCGGTAGAGGGTGAACATTAAGTTGTTGCCAGCAGAAGCTCGGACGATTCCCCTCTCCAGAAAGGTGTCACAGGTAGACACAGAAAAGCTGAAATAACAGCAGTGTGAGAGTAGTGTGAGAATGTAGCGAAGAGGGTGAAAGTGGTCATTATGTCCTCCAGCAGCCTAAGCCTATAGCAGCATAACTACACAGAAAGTTTCAGTTCAGATTATTTAGTTAAACGGCGCTTATTTACAATGTCGTCTCAAGGCACCCCACAAAGGGTCCACTGATGGTCATTGTTATACTAAAAACCACAAGGATTGGGATACCTCACTCTGTCAGACTGATTATAACCATTGGAAAAGAGAGGGGGTCATACAGGTAGCAGAAATGGAGGGTGTGTTTGCACCTCAACCATAACTGTGCCGGTTTAGGCTAAACCTGACTCCCCCTTACTCCATCCAAGATGGAGGGAGGAAGGCTAAACTAAGCCACTCTAACTATAAGATTTATCAAAAAGGAAAGTTTTAAGCCTAGCCTTAAAAGTAGACAGGGTGTCCGCCTCACGGACTAAAACTGGGAGCTGATTCCACAGGAGAGGAGCCTGATAACTAAAGGATCTGCCTCCCATTCTACTTCTAGAGACTCTAGGAACCACCAGTAAACCTGCAGTCTGAGAACGAAGTGCCCTGTTAGGATGATGGAGCTAGATCATTAAGGGCTTTATATGTGAGGAGGAGAATTTTAAATTCTATTCTGGATTTAACAGGGAGCCAATGAAGGGAAGCTAAAATAGGAGAAATATGATCTCTCTTTTTAATTTTCATCAGAACTCTTGCTGCAGCATTTTGAATCAGCTGAAGGCTTTTAACTGCATTTTGTGGACATCCTGATAGTAAAGAATTACAATAGTCCAGCCTTGAAGTAACAAATGTGTGGACTAGTTTTTCCGTGTCACTCCTGGATAGGATATTCTAATTTTGGCAATGTTCCGGAGGTGAAAGAAGGAAATCCTGGAAACCTGTTTAATATGGGATTTAAATGACATGTCCTGGTCAAAAGTAACACCAAGGCTTTTTACTTTATTACCAGAGGTCAATTTAATGCCATCTAGGTTAAGTGATTGACTAAGCAAAGACGACAACTTCTGTCTTGTCTGAATTTAGAAGCAAAAAATTTAAAGTCATCCAAGTTTTCATATCTTCAAGACATGCTTGTAGTCTATCTAACGAGTTTTTCCTCTCCATTGTCGCTACATGCATGCTCAGTATGAGGGATTGCTGCAAAGTCAACGCCAGTGACTTTCCACTGTCTCTACATGCTCATCCGGGAGGAGTGAATGCTGCAAGTCACTGACTGGATGCAATCTGCTGGGTTTCCTTAGACAGAAAAACTTTTTATCCAATTTGAATAAATAACTAACTCTGACTGCACTGTTCAATGATTAGGACTAATTGTAATGTATGTACCTGACTCTTGTGAAGTGCCTTGAGACAACATGTGTTGTGAATTGGCGCTATATAAATAAAACTGAATTGAATTGAATATGACGTTTTGTAATTCCCACACGTAACCAAGGTTATAAATATGGGAGTAACTTTTGTATTACGCACAGCTTGTTTTACGCACCACTTCGCCTATAGCTTGCTTGTTGTTTCATGTTTTTTCCGTGAGTTTTGAACATAATGACGCAGAAGACTAAAACAATTTGGAAGCCTTGGAAGCAATTTTGCAGGGCAGTAAGCTCGAAGAAGATTATTCGGACAGCAGCGTGGATTTTGAAGTGGATGAAGATGAGAAACTTCTTCGGGACCCGGTTCACTAGCAGTGTTGGGAACGTTACTTATGCCCCTTTTCCACTGGCTTGATTTGGCCCGACTCGGCTCCAGTTGGCTTGGTTCGCGACCATTTCCAATACTGTTATTTCAGTACCGGTACTACCGGTACCTACTTTTTTGGTACCTCCTTCTTAGCAGGGCTAATTCGGTACTGTACGTGACGTGAAAAAACAGCTTTTCACTGATTGGCCGTGGGCGCGGCCAGCCGTAAGAGTCGACCAGCGTAAAAAAACAACCACAATTTTCAAACGTGCATTCAAGCAAGTGAGAGAAACATATGATGGAGTCCGGACAGTTATCCGGAAAAGTCACCCCTTGGAGCAACGACGATGTGCAAGCTTTTCTGGCGATCATAGGAAACAGCAATATTCAGCGGCAGCTGGATGGGGTGACAAGGAATGAAAAGGTGTCTGCTGATGTAGCCCATCGAATGGCCAGCCAAGCTTTTTACCGCACATCGCGGCAGTGCTTCATTCACGGTTATGCAGCACAAAACACATGCTTTAAAGCCGCGCCTCCAGGAGGTGTTACCTTCAGCGGGTCTATGGCAATGCAACACACAACGTGCAGAGCCGTGCGGAGCTGTTCCGAATTAAGCCAGTGGGAAAGGGGCACTATAGTTACTGTGGAGTGTTATACCTTTTAATACTTAGTTCTTAGTGTTTTACTATGTAGTTTTTAATGCTGCGTTGCTCTTATGACTGCATTCACAATCATTGCACAAAAGCTGCATAAAAGAAGAACAGAAATGTTTGGATAGAAAATGTGGCGTGACATTTAATCTGTATAAAACAATGTATGGTTTATTTTGTGCACCCAGTACACTATGTGCTCTCTGATTCAGTTGCTGAGAACAGGTTAGAAATGGTTTCTCAGGCATAGTATCAGAAGAAACAAGTCCTTATCAAGAATGTAGAACTCTGCAGAAAGGGAGTAGATCACTAAATCACACAGTGGTTTCGGGGAGATGCTGGTTCAGTAACTGACACACAGAGACAGGAATGTTGGGGGAGTTGGTCAGATAGCATAAAACAGGTGTGTTGACACTTTGAGCTCAGATCTCACTGGGCATCTGAGAGGCGTCATTGCTTGCTGTAAGTGTGATCTCCAAAGATATCTTTGTTGTTTGAGAATAAATTCTGTTTGATTCTTTTGTCCCTCCAATCAACGGACTCGGCGAGGTTAATTTGAGGAAAGGGGTGACCTCAACATTACTTCTCCCAAAAAGTAACCAAGTTTGTAATTCAATTACTGCACTATCAAAGTAAGTAGTTACTAGACAAAGTATTCAGTTATTTTTAGAATCTAAAATGTTACAAGTTGCTTACCAGAAAAATCAACCCTTTTGGGTTTGCATGGTGTAGGACAGTCAGAGCTCCAGCAGGCCGCAGCAGTGCTCGGGTTGTTAGCCACAAGTGTTGTGGAAGGGTGAGACGATGCGAGGTGCTTCATAAGGTTGGAGTAGCTAGTCACGGACGTGGATAATTTCTTTGTTCTCGGACATAACTTGCAAATCCCATGCACATTTTTGCCTTCAACATCAGCAAACGTGAAATCGTGAATTTACAACACTCTCCTCCATCGTCATGTTTCTCTGCTGTTGGTTTACTCTGTCTGTGTAACAGGTAGTTCAAAGGACCCAAATTTCAGCCGGACACAACTGATAAGATTCAAAAGATTTATTGAGACCTCTGAGAAGGCATTCGGCAGGAAACCACATGTGATAGGCACAGGAACCTCTGAGGGCAGACAGATTGGTTATTGGCTGAGCAGAGAACTAAAAATAATGTCAAACTCAGAGATAAAGCCACAAACCTTTTCAGAATCCATGGAAAACTCAGTAAACTGAATTTCGGCTCCTCAGTGTGGTCATCTGGTGATTGCGTCACACGGGTTATCAGGTTTGCAAACTCAGTGAATGTGCAGAATGCGGTGGTCAGGAGACAGAAACAGGGTCAGAGCCAGGCGGAAAGAATCAGGCGATCCAAAGGAGAGGATTGAATCGTTGGTCAGGGCACAGAAGCACGGTCATGAAAGGGGAGGCAGGGTTTGTTATGATTCTGCACTGGCTGTCTGCATCACCTCTGTCTGTCTGCTCCGTGCTGCAGCTTTTAGGAGGATTGTTTTCACCTGCTCCTCATCTGCTCCACCTGTGCTCCTTCCTTTATTAGCAACTCTCATTCAGACAACCAGTGCCAGATTTTGAAAAGCCTTTGTGTGAGTAGTATCCAGCGTTCCTTCCTTGCCTGTCTGCCTGATCTGATCATGTTTTGATTCACGAATTTCCCTGCTCTGCCTTGCCCACGTCGGATACTTCATTGGCTTCTGCTTTCTGGACAAATGACCTTGCTTCTGCCTCCTGACCAACCCTTGCTGCATAACCCTTGGATCCGTATGCCTGAATCTGCCTCCCCGTTCACAACCTCACTTCTGTGCCCTGACCCACGTTTCAAGCCCACCCCTCGGATCCTGTCGCCTGATTATGTCCTCCCGGCTCTGACCCTGTTTCTGTCCCCTGACCACCACCTTCTGTTCAGTCACTGGGTTTGCAAACCTGACACCCAGTTTGACATTGCCCTGCTGCCTCCTGACGATCACACTGAGGAGCCAAAATTCAGTTTCCTGATCCTCTCACAGATTCTGAAAAGGTTAGTGGCTTCATTTCTGAGTTTTCCTATATTCTCAGTTCTTCGCTCAGCCAGTAACCAGTCTGTCTGTCTCCAGAGGTTCCTGTGCCTACCGCTGGTGGTTTCCTGCTGAACGCCTTCCAGAAAGATCAATAAATCTTTTAAAACTTATCAGTTGTGTCCAGCTGAAATTGTGGGTCTTCTGAACAACCGGTTATAGAAAAATCTGGCCAAAATGGACCTTTTGGCACAACAGTGGCTTGCAGGAGTTGAAAACTAAATTTCCCTACTTGATGCAGGAATAAATGGAATTCTGGAGTTGTTATGTAACCTGCCTTCTTTTAGTGTTCCCCAGATCTCTCAGCTTCCTGAACCCGCCTCCCAGACCGTTTGATTCGGCCTGAAATTTCTAAAGGGAAACCTGATCAGTGCAGAGCTTTCTTAACCCAATGTGAAATTCACTTCGAGCTTCAGCCCTCTTCGTTTCCTACAGAGAGGTCATAAGGAGGCCCAGTCTGTGTCTAGAGGATTAACCCCTCATTCATCGGAGTCAACTGGGTCTTACCAAACTATCTGAAACCGAATGATCCCGGAGGAGATTACTCGACTTATCTTTCTACTGTGGGGAACAGGGTCACAATATTTCAAACTGTTTGAAGAAAGGTCAGAGGAAGATTCTGTTAAGCCAAAGTAGAATTTCCTTCTTCACGTCCTTGAAATCCTTTCCTGCTAACCTCATGGTTTCTTCTGTTTCCCACCAAGTCTCAGTGTTTATCGACTCTGGAGCAGACACTGAGTTCATGGATGAGTCATTTGCTAAAGAGCTTGGCATCAAACTCATTCCGACCCTGGATTGACTCTGGATTGACATCATTTGTCTAGTTCTGCTCAGATAACCGAGAGCATCAGTTTGTCTATAGGGGGTAATCACCATGAGGAGCTCACATTCATCATAATTCAATCTCCTCAGTTAGGCTACCCATTGTTCTAGGGGCCACCTGGTTGGGGAAACACAACCCTCACATTGACTGGCAGAATAACACAATCTTGGTTTGTTCTAAGACATGTTTGGCTTCATGTTTACTTTCTGCTTGTTCTCCCCTTGAGGTCGTCAGCTCCATAGAGGAGACCTACCCGGACCTGGCTAAGGTTTCTGTCGAATACCACGATAAAGAAGTATACAACAAATCAAGAGCCTCTGCACTTCCTCCTCATAGACCTTATGATTGTGGCATTGATCTGCTCCCAGGTGCATCACCCCCTAGGTGGCGCTTTTATTCTCTGTCTGCTCCTGAAACTCTAGCCATGAAGACCTACATAAAGGACTCTTTAAAAGCGGGCATCCTTCGTCTTTCATCCTCCCCTCCTGGAACTGGATTATTTTTTGTGGGCAAGAAGGACGGATCTCTCAGGCCATGCATTGATTACAGAGGTCTCAGTGATATAACGGTAAAGAACCGTTATCCTCTAACCCTAATGAATTCTGCTTTCAATCTTATCCAGGGGGCAAAGTACTTCACGAAATTGGATCTTCGAAACGCCTATCATTTTATCCGTATCAGAGAAGGAGACAAATGGAAGACTGCATTAAACACCCCTAATGGACATAATGAATATTTGGTTATGCCATTTGGTCTGACCAATGCTACAGCTGTTTTTCAAGCATTGGTTAATGATGTACTCAGGGACAGGGTGGGACATTATGTGTTTGTTTAACTGGATGATATTTTGATTTTCTCACACTCTCTTGAGTCCCACAAGCTCCATTTCCGTTCTGTACTTCTGCGTCTCCTCCAAAATCACCTTTTTGTCAAAGCAGAGAAGTGTGAGTTTAGTGACCACCACTAAATCCTTTTTGGGTTTTGTTATCTCTCCCAATCACGTAACCATGGACCCTGTCAAGACCACAGCCGTCTCTGCATGGCCCACACCATTTGACCGCAAGCAATTACAGAGGTTTCTAGGGTTTGCTAACTTTTACCACCGTTTCATTCGCAACTACAGTCAGGTTGCTTCTCCTCACCAAGCTCTCACTTCATCCAAGAATTGCTTTGAGTGGAACGATCAGGCAGATAAGGCATTCACCAAGTTAAAGTCTCTGTTCACCACAGCACCTGTTCTGCGCACCCATAAGCCTGAAAAACACTTCACAGTAGAGGTCGATGCTTCCAATACGGGGGTAGGCGCATTTCTGAGCCAAAGATCCCCTTAATGGTCATGTCGTGTGCTTTCTTTTCAAGGACTTTATCCACAGCTGAACAAAATTATGACATGGGGGGATCGTGAACTGCTGGCAGTTGAACTCGCCTTGGAGGAATGGAGACACTGGCTAGAGGTGGCAAAGGAACCATTCATTGTTTGGACAGACCACAAGAAATTGGAGTGCCTCAAGTCAACTAAAAGACTTAACCCCAGACAAGCCAGGTGGACTCTGTATTTTGGACGATTTAACTTCTCTCTATCTTACAGACCTGGGAACAAGAACGTGAAGCCTGGTGCACTTTCATGAGAAATCTGATTCTACATCTAGTGGTGCGAAGGACTTCATTCTCCGGGATTCAGTAAGGATTTCAGTCACAATGATGGAACTGGAAAAAGAGGTCAGAAATGCCATCCAAGAACATCCACCCCCAGACTCATGCCCTAAGGACCGCCTGTTCGTACCTGATCATCTGATCCAAAAGGTACTTTTGTTCTGCCATAAGTCATGTCTGTTTTGTCACCTAAGAATCAACAAAACAATACAGGTGGTTCAAACCCAGTTTAGCTGGCCAACCCTGACTTAGGAAGTCAAGGAATTCATCACAGCTCGTCATCAATGCAGTCAAGCCAAGGCCTCAAGACGCCCACCCTCGGGGTTGCTGCGACCTCTTCCCATTCCGTCACGTCCATGGTCTCACATTACACATTACATTACGGACTTTGTCACAGGTTTGCCCACATCAAGCAGTCACACCGTCATCCTCACAGTTGTCGACAGGTTCTCCAAGATGGTTCACCTCGTTTGTTTTCATAAATTTCCATCAGCCAAGGTGATGGGGAAATACTGGCTCAGAAGGTTTTCCGTTTCCATGGTCTGCCCACAGACATTTTATCGGACAGAGGTCCTCAGTTCGTCTCCCGTTTTTGGAAGGAATTCTGCTCAATGTTGGGAGTCTCTGTCAGTCTGTCATCTGGTTCTCACCCCCAATCTGATGGTCAATCTGAACGGGTAAAGCCAAGAAATTGAGACAAAGCTCCATATTCTGTGCAACGCTGATCCCACCAAGTGGTCGCACAACTTACTTTTGGTGGAGCATGCCATCAGCTACCTTCCATCAAGCACCACTGGTCTTTCTCCATTCTACATCATTCATGGATTCCAGCCACCAGGGTTCACCCTCCAGGAAAGGGAGGCCAAGGTCCCGTCTGCTCATACTACTGCCATGAGGTGCCAACGAATATGGAAGAAAGCCAAGAGAACTATGTCTTCCATGTCAGAGGTCCAATCCAGGGCTGCTTATCGCCAATGCACTCTGGCTCCAGCATACCAGATTAGTCAGAAGGTTTGGCTCTCCACCAAGGATCTTCCTCTATGAGTGGAAAGCAAGAAACCAGCACCTCACTTCATTGGACCTTTTCCCATTGCCAAAGTGGTGAACCCAGTCGCAGTTTGCCTTTAGTTGCCTCTCTCCATGAAAATCCATCCTACATTCCATGTGTCATGGGTCAAGCCCTACGTCATGTCCCAGCCAACCTGACAGCCAGTGTGACATTCCCCTGCTGCCTCCTGACGATCACACTGAGGAGCCAAAATTCAGTTTCCTGATCCTCTCACAGATTCTGAAAAGGTTAGTGGCTTCATTTCTGAGTTTTGTTATATTCTCAGTTCTTCGCTCAGCCACTAAACAGTTTGTCTGTCTCCAGAGGTTCCTGTGCCTACCGCTGGTGGTTTCCTGTCGAACGCCTTCCAGAAAGATCAATAAATCTTTTAAAACTTATCAGTTGTGTCCGGCTGAAATTTAGAGTCTTCTGAACAACCCGTTACAGGGTTATGCAGAGGGCGGTAGTCAGGAGGCAGAAGCAAGGTCGATGTCCAGAAATCAGAAGCCAAAAGAATATCCGACATGGGCCGAGCAAAGCAGAGAAATCCAGGGGGCAAAAACGTGATCAGTATCAGGCAGGCAGGCAAGGAAGGAAGGAAAGAACACTGGACATTTACTCACACAAGGCTTTCGATAATCTGGCACTGGTTGTCTGTCAGAGAGCTGTGTATAAAGGCAGGAGCACAGGTGGATCAGATGAGGAGTAATTAGGGAGCTGGCTGGGAAGGAGCAGGTGAAACCAATCCTCCTAAAAGCTGCAGCTCAGAGAAGGCAGACAGAGGTGATGCAGACAGCCAGTGCATGAATCATCAACAATGTTTTTACCTCTGTAATTACTGGAGTGTGGAGTGTCAGTATTTTTATTTGTGATTTATTCAACCGGTTATATTAGCCCCCCCGCCCTGCCCCTGACTACAAGGCTTGTTTGTGGAACTGGTTCAAGGCCTTTTATAGAGTTATCATATCACGGCTTTTATGCGTTATTTTATTGTTTTCTGTGTACAATAGGAAATAAATTATCTTGTTATCAGAAAACCTAGTAATGAAACAACCACCCCAATCACCCTTTAGAACAAAAGGACTGCAAAACCTGTTTGTGAAAGTAGTTGAAGGCCTGTTGTATAGCTGCTATATCATTGACACTTTACCAATACCCCTTTACTGTTACAGAATTAGATCATTGCTTTTGTGTGTTATTTCATTCTTTTTGTGTAAAGTAGGAAATAATTTTCACACAATTCTTACAGCCAGGAGGAGGCAGGACCATCTGACACTAAAAAGACCCGACTTTCCAATACTGGGGTTGAGCCTGTATCCACTTCTTCAAGGTGTGAAGTCTATTCTGCAAACTACACAGCCTGACCAAAAGAAAGTTGCCACCTGGATTTAACAAAGCAAACAGGTACGAGCCTCCCATTGGGTAATTACTGCAGGGGCGATTATGTTTCAGCTGGTAAGTTATTTAACCCCAACTGGTGCAATGAGTTGCTTCTTATTTCTTAAATAACTATGTCGAAAGACACATTCCGTGGTCGTGGAAAAGATGTCAGTCTGTTTCAAAAGGGTCAAATCATTGGCATGCATCAAGCAGAGGAAACATCTAAGAAGTTGGCAGAAACTTCCAAAATCGGGTTAAGAACTGTCCAACGCATTATTAAAAACTGGAAGGAAAGTGGGGAACCATCGTCTTTGAGGAAGAAATGTGGCTGGAAAGAATCCTGAATGATCGTGATCAGCGATCACTTAAACGTTTGGTGAAATCAAATCGAAGAAAAACTACAGTAGAACTCCGGGCGATGTTTAATAGTGAAAGTAAGAGCATTTACACACACACACAATGTGAAGGGAACTCAAGGGATTGGGACTGAACAGCTGTGTAGCCTTAAGAAACCCACTAATCAGTGAGGCTAACTGGGAAAAAAAGGCTTCAATTTGCAAGGGAGCATAAGGATTGGACTCTGGAGCAATGGAAAAAGGTCATATGGTCTAATAAGTCCAGATTTACCCTGTTCCAGAGTGATGGGTGCATCAGGGTAAGAAGAGAGGCAGGTGAAGTGATGCTCCCATCCTGCCTAGTGCCTACTGTACAAGCCTGTGGGGGTAGTGCTATGATCTGGAGTTGCTGCAGGTGGTCAGGTCTGGGTTCAACAACAGTATGTGTTCAAAGAATGAGGTCAGCTGACTACCTGAATATACTGAATGACCAGGTTATTCCATCAATGGATTTTTCTTCCCTGATGGCACGGGCATATTCCAAGATGACAACAATTGTCCAATTGTGAAAGAGTGGTTCAGGGAGCATGATACATCATTCCAGACCTTAACCCTATTGAGAATCTTTGAGATGTGCTGGAGAAGGCTTTGCGCAGCGGTCAGACTCTACCATCTTCAATCCAAGATCTTGGTGAAAGATTAATGCAACACTAGGTGGAAATAAATCTTGTGACATTGCAGAAGCTTATCGAAACAAAGCCACGGCGAATGTGTGCCATAATCAAAGCAAATACAAATATTATTAATATTATTATATTAGAGTGTGCCCTGCGATGGACTGGCGACCTGTCCAGGGTGTACCCCGCTCTCGCCCATAGACTGCTGGAGATAGGCACCAGCTCCCCCGCGACCCACTGTGGAATAAGCGGTAAAAAATGACTGACTGACTGATATTAGAGCGTGTGACCTTTCTTTTTTATTTGATGGCGACTTTTTTTGGGGGCAGGCAGTGTATTATGGTTACAAAATAAACATGATGTGTCATTACAGTTTTACCATTGTTTTCCTAAGCTTATCAAAGGTCAGTGTCAAATGCAACTTCATTTTTAACGTGTCATTTAGATAAATTTAGTCTTCAGCATATACCTTTATGTTTCTGCAGTGACGATTGTGTAGAAACCGAAAAAGATTAAGAGCCTGAGCCACCTGTCCATCAGCTACATAGTGCATCTGTAATGGTTTGTTTAATGGATCTGACCCACATGCAGAAACACTCAAGAGACTGGAGAAAAGTTAATTGAGTTTATTGAAATGGATGAAGTGGGCTGGGACTGGAAACGCACCAACTGCAGTTTGGTCACCTGTGGGAGTTTGTTCCACTGAGGTTGAGGGATCACCAGTTAGTGATGTTACTTGCACAGTGTTGATCCTTGGTGGTAGTTTGCCAGTGGAGGAACTTGGCGGGAGGTGTGCACGGCGAAGGGTGAGCAAGGTTCAGTTCCGGAGGCCAGTGAGTCCAAGGAGGCTTGAGGCTGTCAGCTGGAGCTTGATTTGATGAGGATAACTTGGAGACTTGGAATTTTGGATCGCCAAGAGTGGTGAAGCTTGAGAGGCTTGAACAGACAAGACAAGACAGACAGACAAGACTTAGACTTAGAAGCGGGCAAATGTCAGGGTAAATGTTATGACCAAAGGCTATGTTATATGCAGAAGGAGTCCTACAGTGGAAATCAGCACTTTTATTTGACCAGATTCCCTTTTATGAGATGAAAAACACATTTGGCACAGTGTTGGCACATTTGGCTAAATTGTGCCGAAATCCCAGCTCCACCTGGCACATTGCCCACTAAAACATTTGTGGAACAAATATGCTTCAACTGATTCAGCCCATATTTGCTGCAGTCAAGAAGTTGATGAATACAACCTAGGGGTTGTCCTGTTTAACTTGGTCCAACTACACGCCATCCGGATGGAATAGCATGCCGCTACAAGATGCTGTGGTAGCCATGCTGGTTCAGTATGCCTTCAATTTTGAATAAATCCCCAACAGTCTCACCAGCAAACCACCCCCACACCATCACACCTCCTCCTCCATGCTTCACGGTGGGAACCAGGCATGTAGAGTCCATCCGTTCACCTCTTCTGCGCCGGACAAAGACACGGTGGTTGGAACCAAAGATCTCAAACTTGGACTCATCAGACCAAAGCACAGATTTCCAACGGTCTAATGTCCAGTCCTTGTGTTCTTTAGCCCAAACAAGTCTCTTCTGCTTGTTGCCTGTCCTCAGCAGTGGTTTCCTAGCAGCTATTTTACCATGAAGGCCTGATTCACACAGTCTCCTCTTAACAGTTGTTCTAGAGATGTGTCTGCTGCTAGAACTCTGTGTGGCATTGACCTGTTCTCTAATCTGACCTGCTGTTAACCTGCGATTTCTGAGGCTGGTGACTCGGATGAACTTATCGTCCGCAGCAGAGGTGACTCTTGGTCTTCCTTTCCTGGGGCGGTCCTCATGTGAGCCAGTTTCTTTGTAGCGCTTGATGGTTTTTGCGACTGCACTTGGGGACACTTTCAAATTTTTCCCAATTGTTCGGACTGAATGACCTTCATTTCTTAAAGTAATGATGGCCACTCGTTTTTCTTTACTTAGCTGCTTTCTTGCTATAATACAAATTCTAACAGTCTATTCAGTAGGACTATCAGCTGTGTACTGTATCCACCTCCTGCACAACACAACTGATGGTCCCAACCCCATTTATAAGGCTTGAAATCCAACTTATTAAACCTGACAGGGCACACCTGTGAAGTGAAAACCATTTCAGGTGACTACCTCTTGAAGCTCATCAACAGAATGCCAAGAGTGTGCTGTGTCTGTGCTGTATGTTCTAAACAAAATCACAGTAAAAAAGAAATTTAACAGAAAGACCATGTAAAGTTTATTTTGTAATATTCTGAAAAAGTGTACCAGAGTGCAAATATTTCAGTGTATTAAAATGCGTTTTACATAAGGAAAACATTAGTTTATTATTTTTACACATTTCCATACATACATTTTATATTGTCAAAATCTAATCAATAATCTAAATACAATTTAAAGACAAAGTGTTTTTCCCTAGGGTGGTTAGGCAAGTATAAGGTGTGCATATAAAGAGATGACTCAGAATCAGCATGTAGTCCTGACCTGGTTTTAGCGGTTTCATTTTCAAGGCAACCAATTTACTGTACATGAAATAATAAGTCAGAGATAATATTTAACACACAAAATGATATCAGTCATTACCAATGAACCCAACATTGCCCATTTAGAGAAACTGAAAAAAAAAACCAAAAAGTTAATTTGTTCTGGGCAAACTGAAATAATTCAAGAGCTTATTACATGTTACTAGTAAAAGATGGTGCGCTCCTATTTCAAATTCAGCTCCTATAAGTAACCAGCAAATGCCTAATTCTGTCAAGATTTATTTGGCTTACATTTTACAGCTTATTTGAATGTCATCTCAGGACATCTTACATAGCAGAAAAAAGACATTTCGTGAAGAGGAAGATGAGAAGAGGGGAAACTGGGCTGAAATTTCCTGTGTGAGAGTATCAGGTCTTTTTTTAAGATGGCGGGACTTTACTTCTTGTGCCATTTTTAGAAACAGGAAAGCTATGTGATGGAGCACAACAAAGAGGGAGTTTTTATCAAACCAACTTAAATCCTAATGTAAAATGAGAAACAAGAAGTTGTGTTTGAAAGTGATCTGAGACCACAAGATGGGCAGATTCTTGAAAAAAACACACCTCTTTCATATGCTTCCAGTGTTGCCGTCAGGTCTCCCCCCTCCTACTTACCTCAGTAGGAGGGGGGATAGATCACTGGAAAAGTAAGTTTACTCATTCTTACGGTGACATTTGAATTCATAAAATACAATACCTATATTATGTTTCATTTTCACTGACATCCTACATATCTTCTCAACATGTTCTATCTTAATAGAAGTGCAACTTTAATGTATTTGTCTATCACTGGAAAATATAGCGTGTCAGTCAGTCAGTCATTTTCTATACTGCTTCTTCCATAGTGGGTCGCAGGGAAGCTGGTGCCTATCTCCAGCTGGAAAATATATTATTTGCTAATAAAGATTAAAGCCAATGTGAGATTTAAAATTTTGAAATCAGAAACATTTTCATTTTTAAAAGCTTGTACTTTATTGCAAGCAAGTTTTCCTGTCAATGCACACCATTTTAGAGTCACTGATGTGCTAAAGGCAATCTGTTTTTTTAGCACAAGGAAAAAATTACTGAATCTGTTTGACTTCACTTTATTGATAATGCAGATGTTGTTCTAAAATATTTTAGAGTGGGACATTAGGGCACATTTCTGGCTGAAAACAACAAACACAAATGCTTTAGTAGCTAAGATAGTGAAGCATGTTACAGCACGAATATATTTAGGTGTGTGTTAAATATCAACTGACAGCAGCCAACTATATAACTTATGTTTATCTCAGACTATTCATATAAACTTTGACAGAACAGGAAACACTCCCTGGTCACTTTATGTAAACGTTTTTTTTTTTGTTATACTAGTATTTAGTTAGACCGTCTTTTGCCTTTGTGGCATAGATACAAATAGTATTTATGCCACAAAGGCCCAGCGTTTGTAAACTATATAAGTTCTGCTAGCAGTAATTAGCTGTTTTATTACTGTGCTGATTTATTGAATAAAGTTTCTGTCTGCTGCTGGTGAGCTTTGTAAAGTCCATAATTTTATTCTTGGTTTTTTCTCACATATTTTGTTAAGCCAAACAGGTAAGCTAATTAAAAGTTAAATAAAATGCCCCATGACCTTCCAATAACAATAAAGCTTTAGTAACTTTTCATATAAGAATCAGTATTTTGTTGCCATACCCACTAATGGTAAATATTCTAAAATGGGGACTGAAGTACGATGCATGATGAAAACAGTTAACTCTTTGGGCAGTAGGTTTTGCAGTCATTACCAAAACCCGGTTTCAAATGTCTTTTATTTTAAAAAAGCTGATGTTAGATAATACATTTAGATAATAATTGATCTTATCTTCCAAAACTCATTCCTGCAAATACATCTGAAAAATTCTTGCTCATCACGTTACTATAGAATGATGATGTTTCCTGGGAAATATTTCAACTGAACAGCTGACCAGGCAAATGATAAACACTCAGTTTTGCTCATAGCTAAAGTGCTTCAGCTTGTACACTTAAGTTAACTTTTTATTATTTTATTACTACATTGTTTCTTATCTTTATGTTTATCAGTTTCACACCACATTCAAGTATCCCACATGAGAAAATATCTGCACTTTATTATAAATGAAAAAAATAAATCATAATAAAATTAACTGCAGCTAGGGATTTTTGTTGAAAGTCACATGTTGTGTCATGAGTTGTTACTTCCAGATGCATCATCCTGTGAAAAAGAGATTTTTATATCACTTTTCCAAAAGCAGCTCCACACCCTTCATGAATTAAGATACCACTTCAGTTTGTTTGGTTATTTATCAAAACGATTTTGCATCAATAATATCATAGTTATTTCATGCTAATTTAATGTAGATGAAATTTAAACACCACAAACATTACGTTTGAATTGAACTTGAATCGGATTGGGGGGAGTGGCGGCCTAGCGGTCCCGGAGAGGCTACAAGTACCCTGGTTGGATTCATATTGCCTGCAACTCTGGGTCCCTGAGCAAGACCCTTAGCCCCTAAATGGTCCCCTGACACCGCACAATGGCAGCCCACTGCTCCCTAAGGGATGGGTTAAGTGCAGAGAATAATTTCTCCATTGTGCGATCAATAAAGTCTATTTTATATTATTATTTTTATGAGTTTTCTGTGATACTCTGATTCACTGCAGTTCTTCCCATGTCGCACTGACTATATTCAGGTTCTACACAGCACTTCACAGTGTGTTTGCCCATTCTCACACACAGTCAAATAGTATTTCCTATTATATATAAATAGTATAAATATTGTAATGCTGCAATCCTTTTTCAAGATATTCCTATGATGAGAAATGATAATTCAAATGTTATTACTGCATTATCTGGATCAGCTAGTAACAACACCCCAAGCCTTCTGAATGAAAAAGCACTATAGTGACTCTTACCATCTGTATATTTTAAACTTTGGGGAAGTGATAGAAACAGTTCATTTTTACTATTGCAACAAAATCCATGCAGTCACAAAATTTCTTATGTTTTCAAACACCTGATGATCACAGCAGGTGTGTGTCTCTGAGTGTTTATTTTGCGCTTTTTGTCTGCTGCATGGGGTAAAAATTGCTTTCAACATAAGTGTGTATGTGTGTGTGAATGTGCTTTAAGTGTAACTCAGTCATAGAGGTTTTGTGTAGGAGTGTGTGGTGTGTATGATCCTCCCAGGTTTTGGGTCGCTCTTCCTCATTATTTCTCCACTTATTCACAATGAATGACATCACTGGAGTTTCCACAAAAAGGAGAAACTGCTTTTAAAAGAGTGACTCGCAGTGTCAGTGAACAAGAATAGAGTAAAGAGAGACCCTTTACTATACTTATACGGTTTGACCTGACTTGATAGCAAGAACCTACTTAAGACAATGGAAAGCGAATACAAGGTAATGCTGGATGTCAATGCCAGCATAGAAGCAGGTGATCAGACATCCTCGGATGTCAAAAAATTTCAGATGTCAAGACTCACCATGGCCTTGACAACTTTCACTCTCTGCCTCGCTACTGGTGCTGCTCTTTTTATCTTCTCCAATGGTCGTGTCAAGGTGAGCCTTCAAATAGGGTCAGGGACCTGCTTCAAATGGCTACCACGTCACTGGAATCCACCAATACTAACACCGTCTCTTTATCTGTCTTCTTACATAGGGCGAAGGACTGGAGGAGGACAGCTTTGGTGGGTAGTTGTCTTTAATCCCTTGAAACTTTTACCAAGTTGTAGTTAACAGCATTTATTTTTTAAAGTTAGTCATAATTTTACTATATGAGTACGGGTATGAGTATATTTTCTTTTTGTAGATATTATCTACCATAGCTTCCATATATCATTTTATAGTCTGTAATTTAGGGATCTGTTCCAAAATAGGACAATGTCACACAAAATCTTATATTGTATCGAGGGGAGGGCTAACATTTTTCTCTCTGATTTTACAGATCTTCATCATGCATTGCGGCAAATTACAAACAAGAGGGCAGCAATTCATTTAGAAGGTGAGAACACACAATGTTTAAATGCGTAGTATAAGACTGATGATTAGGGACAAACCACAGTGCAATGTAGTGTCCTGCTGTGACAATCCTCAAATTACATTTTTTTGTTTTCACAGTATATTTAGTATGTTAAAGGGTGGGTGTTTGCTGGGCTATATGGGTTCATAGGGAACATGAAATATGTAGAAATATTGATATATGAATATGAAATATTTATATTGGTTTTATTGAAGCCCATAGTTGACTACTTTAACATTGTAATTGTGTTTAGTTTAGCAAATTGAGTTTGTTTCACAATAAATATGTTTACCTTTGGTATCTTTTCACTATCTATAGCAGAGGCACATGTGCAACAAACAAATGCATTACAATTGCAATTTTTAGACATTAATGTTAAGCTTCATCACTGTCTTTTAAACAGGAGAATTCGACCCCACCATAAGGACATCAGTGAAGTGGATGAGTCAAGTGGACCAGTCACACTCTCAAGGAGGTCTAGAACTCAAGGACAATGAGATTTTGATTCCTCAGAATGGCCTCTATTTTGTTTACAGCCAAGTGTCTTTCCGAGTTAGCTGCAGCAGCAGGGATGCTGATGACATTACCTCCATGGTCCACCTGAGTCACACAGTGAAGCGCTGGTCCAGCTCATTTGGGAATAATGGAGAGCAATCCTATCAGACCATTCTGCACTCTGTTCGTACTGCCTGTCAGAATACAGCCAGCGGGGATCCAGATTCGGTTGGAAGCTGGTTCTCTGCAGTGTATATGGGAGCAGTATTTAATTTAAGGAGGGGGGACAGACTGAAGACCGTTATGGAAGAGAAAATGCTGGAGAAGCTGGAGGACGAGCCAGGGAAGACTTTTTTTGGTGTGTTTGCCTTGTGAAGAAAGGTTACAGAGAGCAGCAAATGATGACAACATAGATACAGAAGCACCAAGCTCTGTAGCTCTGCTACTGTTGCTGTGTATCGTGGAACTGACTGTTGAATGGAGCCTAAAGAAACCTTTTTGTTGTAAATCAGTTCAGACAACAGTCAGAGATAATGAAAATGCCTGTCTGTTAAGTAATGTCTAATATATGTCAGTTTGTCTATAATCCCGGCTACATTTATTAACTATTTATTATGGTCCAATGTCACTTTTGTACCACTCAATTAGGTGAATGTCCTGTTTTTGCTGCTAACATATTTTTTCACTACAGCCTATGGATAAACACATTTATTTATAATTGTATTTACTTTATTTATTAAAGTATTTATTCTTTTTTCTCTTCTTTTTTGTCTTTGTGTTTTCCTGTTGACAAAATCCTAGAATATAGTATGGTGTCTGTGGCGCTAAACACTTGAATAAAAACATTTTGAAAAGAGAATAAGCATTTTAAATCTTTATTCTTAAACTTAAGAACGTAAAATGTATCGGATCAGCAACTGTTAAACAAAAAGCCCTAATTTGTGCTTCTTAGATAGAAGATGCAACATTAAATCAATGCACTGCCTTTCCAATTCGGAATACACTTAGCACAGCAGTTCACAAGGTAATCAGCAGTACTTTGTTTTCTAGAGAGCTCCTTCTGAGTTAAATACCCAGGATTACACCATAGGTTGTAAATCAGGAAAGGCTATTGCTCTTCTTCTACTTTTGCCATTGTCTGCAGTTCCTTTATTTGAGTATAAATTGAAATCTGACAAGAGATTTGTTTAACAATTCACTTGCACATGACACTTTGTTGGTTCCCTTTTATTCTCAAGCATTATTAGCACTGAAATAACAACCCACAACTGAAGTCCAGTGATCCATTCAGCCTTTGCACAATTCAGTGCATCCTTTCCAAAGCTTATTAATGGAAAGAAATGCGAATGAATAGTGGTTAATATCCCACTAAAGCTTAAAACATGAAGTATGGCTAGGATCCCTACGTCTTAAAAATTATATAAGTCTCATTAAATAAAGTATATTATTTTTTTTATCAGTTTCAAATCTATCAAAAATTAGTTTGAAGGGTAAGTGTTTAAATTTGTGTATCAATAAGTATCTTCAAGGTCAGATTCTGTATGTTGTTTAATGCTGCAAAATGACACATGACACACAGAGGTGGTCATTTTCTGCTTTCACCTATAATTGACCAGCTGGGATCAAAGACCATCTGTAATTTCTACATCACACTCTCAAGCTGGAATACCAACTTGTTAGCCCATAGAGGGCTGTGACATCCTCTCTTGGTGAGTCAGGGACATAATAGCAACAGGTTGACCTAACACCCCCTAGCGTCATAAATATAAACAGCATGCAATACACTGAGGCACACCTTGAAGCCCCAATAAAGCCATATCATTTGCCAAAAGCAAATCTTGGATCTTATGGTACCCAAACCTTACATCATCCTTCTCGATTAAAAGGCCTTGAGATCCTGTCGGTGAACAACACAAACCAGATCAGTGTCAACAGGCAGCCATGGTGGAGTCCAACTCACCCCAGGAAGAAGTTCCAATTTGTACTGACAATGTGGACACAGCCCTAAAAATGGGCATACAAGAACAAGATGATTCTGTATTAGATTCAGTTGAACCAAACAATATAATAATAAAGACTTTATTGATCTCACAATGAAGAAATTATCCTCTGGATTTAACCCATCCCTTAGGGAGCAGTGGGCTGCCATTGTGCATTGCCTGGGGAGTATTCAGGGGCTAAGAGTCTTGCTCAGGGACCGAGGCTCTGGGATTTGAACCAGGGTACTTGTGGCCTCTCCAGTACACAAATGCCCTGCTCTCTAACCACTAGGCCTGCACTCCCCAACATCTACACTCAATCCGAGTGTAGATATTGGTTGGTTTCCAAACTTTTGGTTTAGTGAACCTAAGGCTCTGGAGACACTGGTGGTCATTATACCACTCAGTTTGGAGTAATAAACTTTATTAAGTGTACCCTGCCTCTCAGCCAATGACCGATAGAGAAAGGCATTCCCATAACCCTGCAAGCACAAGCAGGTTTAGACAATGGATAGACAAATGTTTGTATTCCTTGTATCACAGGAACAGCAGAAGTAACGGTTACCTTACAATTAGGGTAACTAATAAATTGTACACCAGCTATTGATCAGTCTTTTTTTTTTTATCTTTGCATACCTCTACCAAAAATACACATCATATGCCGTGATTATTTTTACATTATTTAGTAATTTAATTATTTAATGTTAAGTGTTGTCCTGTGAATACCAGCCCGATAAGGCGGTGGTATTAGGACAATAGAGAAAAGGGTGAAACGAGCTCTGGCATTACTGAACAGCAAAACTCTGCACACAGAATAAATTCACACAATTTCATAAAATACAAGAATTCTTTAACAAAAATAATTTAACTCAAAGTCAAAATTTTCAATCAACAAACTCTTGACTGCACTTGTCATAATCCTAAAGACTCTGAACTGGTCACAATCACGACAAAACAGGCAAGGTTTATAAGATTTATTTTCTGTTCTTTCAAGAAGATGAGAGAGGAGATTGGTTGGACTCAAGACAGGTCTCCAGGCGGCCACTAGGGGTACAGGAACAGTTAACAGACCAAAGGAAGTTCACATTAGCCTTCTTCATCAGTCTCTAACAGATGGCGTACTGCCCTCCAACGTCTCACGTCACCTAGGTCTAAATCCAAAGATGCTTAACCTGCTGCCAGTTCCAGCCACTCAGTCACCCTCCGCTTCAGCGGAAAACCCATTGGGGTTTTTCCGCAGAGTTCCCGCCTCAGTGTTTACAACCCTTTGTTCGAGATTTGGGGCCGTCAGCTTTTAGTGGCTAAGGGGCCGGCTGCCAGATGGTCTGCGTCCAGGGCGTGGCCCTACCTATTATTTGTCAATATAAGGTTAGTGTTCCACCATTCAGTAAAACGGTTGATAACAGTGACATCTGGTGTGGTTTTGGTTAATAATTATCAATTATTAATGATAATTACCTCATTGAAATTAATAAGTGCAGTGAGCCCAGTAATCACACCACCAGAGTGTATCTCTGATCATTATTTGTAAGAAATGATTCAATAGCTTCAATAACTTACCTAAGAAAACATATCTCTGAAGGACCAAGAAAGGAAGTGCAGTTGCTTTCTTTTAGACAACCGAGTCAGAAAACATTTTCATACCAAGTTGCAGTGAATAGTTTTAAGCCATATTATGTTCCTTTTCAGTATTTGTTCTACAGCTGCATCTCAATAAATTACGCTATCATTGAAAAGTTAATCTGTTTAAGTAATTCAATTCAAATTTCACATTCATATTTTATACATTATATTTTAAGCATTCATTTAATTCATTTTAGCTACAGCTAATGTTAACTCAGGTTTCCGTTCCTTAGAAAATTTGAATGCAGAAATGAGAGCCTATTAAAAAGTATGTTTATATAACGTACACTATAGCACTGCATACTTGGTCGGGGCTCCTATTACATAAATTACTGCACTGCTCAACAAAATAATGGGAATACTCAAATAACACATCCTAGATCTGAATGAATGAAATATTCTCATTGAATACTTTGTTCTGTACAAAGTTGAATGTGCTGACAACAAAATCACACAAAAATCATCAATTGAAATCAATTTTATTAACCAATGACGGCCTGGATTTTGAGTCACACACAAAATTAAAATGGAAAAACACACTACAGGCCGATCCAACTTTGATGTAATGTCCTTAAAACAAGTCAAAATGAGGCTCAGTATTGTGTGTGTCCTCCACGTGCCTGTATGCAACATCAGCCAGAAAGCATAGGTACTGAGAAGTGGTCTGTGGTCCCCACCTGCAGAACCACTCCTTTATTGAGTGCGTCTTGCTAATCACCAAAGATTTCCCCCTGTTGTCTATTCCATTTGCACAACATCATGTGAAATTGATTGTCAATCAGTGTTGCTTCCTAAGTGGACAGTTTGATTTCACAGAAGTTTGATTTACTTGGAGTTATATTGTGTTGTTTAAGTGTTCCCTTTATTTTTTTGAGCAGTGTATATTAATGCAGTGTGGCATGGATGTGATCAGCCTAAGGCTGTGGTGAGGTGTGAAGGAATTGGATGTGTAAAGTAAACAACTCAATTTTCTAAATATATGAGAATGCTTTTTCCATTTCATTTTATTATATGAATTAACTTTAAAGTGCCCGCGACATTGAATTGTCATAATTTCAATTACATTTATGGAAAGGAAACATTGATAAAATATTTTACAAAGTAAATTCATGCCACTGAAATGAACAGTTGTTTAGATATATGGTCATTTTCACTAAAAAGGCATTTCCAGACTACTCCTTTGTGATTTTGTTGCGCTCTTTTATGACGTCACAGAGGAACCCCTGCAGGTAAACTAACAGCTGCTGCAATGGCAGCAACACAGACAGCAGCAAAGAGTCTGATATTTCTTTAGATATATTTCAGTCACCATCACAGAGAGACGTAGCAGAGTCATGAGAAGAAAGTTAGCTTTCATCAGATGGCAGAGCACCAGTGCTGCAACATACAGACAGTATATATATGGCACTGAGTGCAGTAGCAACAGACACAAGGGATGATTCAAGACTTGAAGACACTACCTAGAGTGTCATATTTTTTTACATTAGAATCTTTAGAGAAACATTTACTTAAATAAATCGTATGCACGTGTAATTTATCTTATTTTAATAATTTTGGATTATTATTAATAACTGCCGATATCTAAATGTACTTTTGCAACAAGGAAGTGTTCTTACCTGCTGAGCCTTGATCCATTTAGCAACTAAAGCAACAACCTTTTCTTTGGCGATCTTTTCCCATCAGATGTTCTGAACAGCGAGGCTATAGACTCTGCTTCAACATTCTCCATCTGTCAGATATCCTGACCTCTGACATCATTTCTCTTGAATTCAGAGGTTTCTTGTTGGAAGCAGTTTGCTGAAAAGTCCACCGATCACAACTGGCTGTGCTTGGTGGGACCAGCCCAACTGTCCCTCATCACTTTTCCGGCTCTGATCCGGCAGCTCTGATCCTCTTCACTTCAGAAAAACAATGCAGACTAATGGCTGCTGTCGTAGTGTTGCTGCCACTACCAGCAATGCACCCTTTCACCAAATTAGTTTTTCTATTTTTTACACAGCTGTTCCTAATCGGATTAACTTTTTGCATAATAAAAGAATGTTTTATAAGAGTGAAGTAAAAACTGTTTCAAGACAAATGCCAGGTTTGGTGAGATTTTATAATACATGATGATTGCCATGTAACTGTGTAACAAAGTGTCAGATTGTACCTTTAACGAGTAGAGGCACAGTTTAATCACTGTACAAAATACCTACAACAGAAAAGTACAAAAATCAAGCAACAAACAGGGATCATTAATTTTATATAAAAAAAAACATGTTAGAGAACAAGATTCCAATCGACAGTGTCACTCCTCCGTGAGCATCTTTCTCTGATTATGTGTGAGACCTCTGCTGTTTCCAGAACCTCTTGACCTCGCTGTGTCCATGGGATGTCACCACCATCACCCTGTGAGCAACATCCTGCCACACCAGACAGCCCAAGCCCTGAACAATGGCAGCTTGATTAAACAGGAGTACAGCAGAAATAGTACCAATATTTCACTTAGATCAAATTCACTAAAAAAGGACAAAGCAGGAGCGAGGTGGGAAATGCGATGAGATTGGTTATGGGCGGAGAAGTGTGGGAAAAACTATTTTAGCTCTTATTCAAATCCAACAATTATTTAGGTAAGTCCTGATCCAGACCGTTTTTAAAGCCAAGTCATGTAAGTGTGGGTGTTTGTCGATACTGAGTTCCAACCCAATACTGCAGCCCCCTCATCTGTGACAGATAATGTTACCTAAAAGATCCAAAGCTTTATTGTTTTTGTTTCTAAAGATATATTTCAACATATACAGAGAGTTGCCAATTAACCCATCATAACATACAGAGTTCAAAATAACAACAGTGCAACACTACTAACCACATTAATCACTGGCTTTGATAGTACTATATTCCTACAAAGCAAATCATTTACTAGAATTAACAGAAAACTAACAATCATGAAATGCATGCTGCTGATTCTTTGTTGTTCAATCATTGCCTGAAAGAGGCTTATTCAAAATGTTCCTTTCTGAAAATCTGAGTAAAATGTATCATTACCAACAATGTTTAGAAGAAAACTGTACTTTGATTAAAAAGATGATTAATGAAAAGTGCTGAAGAATAACAAGCTGCTAGGCTAAAATGTTTTAAAATGAAAGCCAAAACCAGAAAGATTTGGAAAAAAAACAGTACACTACCATTTCAATGGATTAACGAAAATGACTTTGGCAGGGACTCAGCCAGTAATAAAAGAAAATCTACAATTATCTGTGAGCACTGTAATCTTAAGAAGATGCCTATGTTAAGCCAAGCCATGGGCAAGAAGCCCCCACAAAGTCCCATTGTCAAAACATAACATGGGTAGAAGAGGGTGCAATTTGACAAAGAAAACATTGACTGGCATCATGAGAAATTGAGCAGCATTTTAAGGACTGATGGAATCTAGATTGTTCTTTTTGGAACTAAGGGGCCACATATAGTTTGTCAGACGATCCTTAACTTTGAATTCATGCCATAGTACACTGCAAGGCATGATGGCTCAGGTATCATGTAAAGGGAATGTTTGTCATACAATGACGTGGGGCTTATTCATTGGATACAAGGAATCATGGATCAGTTGAACACATCAAAATACTTGACCCTTGTATTTTAACATGACAAATGACCCTGATCAAAGACTTGGGTTTAGGACATCCCTGCAATATATACTTTATGATAATTTAATTTGGTTATTTATGGAATAGTTATTGATCAGTGGGAGCATACATCAAAATAGAGAAAAGGTTATGGATAAGAATTACATAGAATTGAATTATAGATCAGAACCTCCTAAGGAAAAACTAGATCAAATGACAATGTAAAATATCATTCATGAAAACCGCTCTGAGTTTTTTAAGAATGTAATGTGATATAATCAAACACTGAACAAGAAGTTGGAAGTGAAATCCAGTTTTTACTGACCGGTTTTTACTCAACCCATCCTTTCTGACTGTGCCATCTCTTTGGCTTTATAAATGTCATGCAAATTTAAAGAAAAGAAAAGCCAATGACTTAATGTCTAGCTGAAGCTAATCGTTCCCATAACCTATGAGACCCTTGTGATAACCTCACACCTTTTGAGTAACGCTTTTTGTATGCATCTGCTCTCTCTTGAAGGCACTCTGTGGGTGTTGCTGGGTAACAGGATATTGTGCTCACCTGGGCCTGGTGTCCCAGTATGAACATTGCAGTAGCTCGTTATTTCATTTTTCAGAGTGAATTTGTGAATCCCATAACATAAGACAACTTGCAGGCTATGGGTACAGATATATATTTTTAAAAACTGCAGTACTGAGGTTGGATTAGCTCCTTGGACTCTGTGTATGTTGGACTGTAAGCATCTGACTCAAAATATTCTGTAGAACATTAAGAGATCCATTTTCACCAGATATTTTTTATGTTGAGACTGGGCTGTATCATAGATTTTTAAAAATGATGGCATTATTTGTCAAAAAGCAAGTTCCAACCTGAGCTCTGTCTCGCAGCACCTCAAAGTCTGCTTGGGACAGGAACTGATTGTAGAGCACTCCTGAAAAAAACACATGGCAACATTTTTAGCGACACATTTACAGGTTATGTGACCTTGAAGGTGAGTACCATCACTTATCCTCTTTCTCACAATAACTCAGAGTAGAAGTAAACATACAGTTGGGGAAATAATTGGAAATAATCGTTTGATCCCCTGCAGCAAATTTACCCATTAAAAATACATAAACGGAACACAATAATGGCCGATTTATTTTAATACAGACAAAATAAATCAAGTGTGAAAAATTAAGTTGTATTTGAGTAATACCAAATACTAAGTATTAGATGCTTAAATACTAAGTACTTTGTGGTCAAACCCTCTTATCAAGCATAGAGGTTTGTTCACACAGGGATTTGTTCACTTCTGACTTTGGCATGCTGGAAACTCCATTTTCAACCCATCTTCAATGTTCTGACTGAGATCAATTCAATTTAATTCAATTCAGTTTTACTTATATAGTGCCAATTCACAACACATGTCATCTCAAGGCACTTTGAGACCTGGCTACTGGCTGAGCTTCTACTGTAACTAACTCTATGTGCTCTTTTTCAGACTCTAAACTTGAAAACTGGCTCAGAGTTTATCTGTTCTTTCTTTCTAGGTGAAACGACTAAAGGAGCTACATCCATTAACATTTACTTTTCCTTCCCATAGAAAGTACTCCTGGATCAGTGCTTCTTTTTTCTTTGGGGTCTCTGCTCTGTTCTCTCTAGCCCCAGTCGGTCGTGGCAGATGGCCCCTCACACTGAGCCTGGTTCTGCTGGAGGTTTCTTCCTGTTAAAAGGGAGTTTTTCCTCTCCACTGTCGCTACATGCATGCTCAGTATGAGGGATTGCTGCAAAGTCAACGCCAGTGACTGTCCACTGTCTCTACATGCTCATCCAGGAGGAGTGAATGCTGCAAGTCACTGACTGGATGCAATCTGCTGGGTTTCCTTAGATAGAAAAACTTTTTATCCAATTTGAATAAATAACAGAATCTGGCTGCACTATTCAATGATTAAGATTAATTGGAATGTATGAACCTGACTTTTGTGAAGTGCCTTGAGACGACATGTGTTGTGAATTGGCGCTATATAAATAAACTGAATTTAATTTAATTTCTCAAAGTCAAAATTAGAAGAGTGGTATCCTACAGTACGTGGGTGAAACATTCATTGTTCCTCTAATGTGGGTAGGTCTTCCTGTGCCCTTACCGAAGAAACATCCCCAAAGCATTCTGCACTTCTACCTCCATATTTCCCACAGCGGGGATGGTGCTCTTTGGTTTATAGTCAGAATATGACTGCCCTCAAACATGATGAGTCAGGCTGATGCCAAAAGAATTGATTTGTGTTTTCATGTGAACGCAAAAGCCTCCCGGTCCTTCAGTGAATCCTTCAGGTGTTAACTTTCACATTTCAGACAGCCCTGTACATGTGCCTTCTGAAGTTAGGTGACCCTGCAGACACCGCAGCTCAATCCATTATAGTGAAGAGTTTTACTAATGGTTTTCTTGGTGACTGTGGTCTGAGCTTCACTGAGATCAGTAACAAGCTCCTTCTGTGGAATTCTGACCTAGTCCCTCACCTTTCTCAGAATCATCCTTACCCCACAAGGTAAGATCTTTAATCTAGCTCCAAAGCGAGCATGACTGGCTATTACCCTGTACTTTTCCAATTTTTAAATGTATTAAATCAACTGCGCTGTCTTTCTCACCAACCTTGTTGCTATTGCTCTTTTAGAATATTCCCAGCCTTCTGTAGGTCTATAATGTTGTACCTTTTACAGCTCTTTGGTCTGTCCCATGGCGAACAGACTGAAATGAAAGGGACTGATTCTGTGACAGGTGTCTATTACACACCAGAGATTACTATTGTACTTTCTTAAAGGGACAGGACTATGTTTTTCATTGGCATATAACTGGCCTTTGCAGGTTTAGAATTCTTGCTGGTTGGTAAGGGGTAAAATACCTTTTTCACTCAAATGCAAATCTATTTATAACTCTTACATGAAGTATTTTTTCTGGATTTTTATTTAGATTGTATGCAACTCTTTAATTAATAAACCATATAAATTCCAAACCATTAATTTCTTTTTAAGAAGGTAAATGTATAAATTCTAAAGAGGATCAAATAATTATTTCCCCCGCTTTAAATTGCTCCTTTTCATGAGCTACTAAAGCTTAAAAATGCCTTAGTTACTAGATGAAATCTCTAAAGGGCAAGACAGATCAATTCCCTCACTATTTCTTTCACATTCTCTTACATTTACAAGGTACTTCTTGATGTTTGTGTGTGTAGGACTACTGATTTCTGTGCTAATGACTCAGGGATTTTTAAAGTCCACCAGTAAATATGGTACATCGAGTTAAACTAAACTCCTAGTTGTAACAGAATAGAAAAAACTTCAGCCACCTATTCACAGCTGTAGGTACTCTAAATGTCATACGATGGTTGACAGTGGTTTGAAATACCAGCTAATTTAAAACCAATTAGGTTCGAGCAACACAGGACAAGACAACATATAAAGCAAGCATTCCATGGCCAATCAGTGAACAGCAGTCTGTTCACGTCACATTTCGTGCCCGCTCAGCCCCAACGGGACCTGCTGTTGAGCAGGTACCAAGAAAGCCAGTACCGGGCCGGAAAAGCCAGCAATGCAAACGGCCACAAAAAGGGCCAAGTAGATTGGAGCTGGCCAGAGTCCAGGGAGAAGGGGCTTAACAGTACCCTGCCTTGTGGGGTAACCACACTCACCCTCCGTGAACTGTAGTCGATCTCTCTCTAGCTCCCACAGTCTGATCTGATCTGTTATGGTTGGAGGCAGCACTGGGGTCTGAAAAACACATGGATACATAATGAAGGTCTTGTGTGGATCCTTAAAGCATCAGCAGGGCAAATTTTCTCTCTTTAAAAAAGTGATTCCCACAACAACAGGAAGGATGGCTGTACCTGTGTGAGCAGCACTGGGTGAGCTCTGGTCCTTAGAAAGTGGATGATCTAATACAACACAATGGCAAAACAGCACAATATAAAAAGGTGTCATGTGCAACTGCATGTTTTTTCTTAGTATTTACATTAAATTCTGATTTTTTTTGGTAAAAACTTGCTTATTGTGTACAATGTACCTTTCAAAAGACATGCAAGAATGCTCTGGTGAATAGATATTGTGGTTAACAGAACACAGTTCACAAGTTAAAAATAATTTTTTTATCTTTCTAGTTTATATTTTGCCGGTACGCAATGACTTTAAAAGAAAAAAATCTTCCAATTCATATCCAAAAAATACTTTACTCAGCTAAATATAAACACATTGTTGTGTTCTGATGCCAAGCCAAGTCAGACATTTTATTATTTGTTTAGAATTTCTAATAAATTTCTTTAAATCATCCCTGGCTTATGAATGTGTAAAACGTGTATAAAAATAATAAAAAGTATTAGAAAACCTTCCCAGAACAATTTTCCTTTAAAGAAAAAAGATGTGCATTATTCAGCAGTGACACAATGCAGCACAAAGGAAAAAACAACATGCATGTTTGGAAAGTCGTGGGCTTTATGGCCACATTTTTTATCTTCAACTCCAGTAATAATTCTTACACAATGTGTTTTTCCATATATTTAGTAGAACCTAAGACATCAAACCACAATCGTCATTGCAATATCAGTGTATCAATATTGCAAGTGCAAAGGACTGTATGATGCAATATTTGTATGGATACTATATCAATAATCTATTAGGTCGCTTTGATGGACCTAATGTGTATTTTAATGGCTGGTATACAAAAGCTTACAGAATGGAGGTCACTGTATTGTATAATGGTAAAAAAAAGGAAAAATGTGCATTAATCGCTTTATTTTTGTGAATTTTCAATAATAGCTTTGCAATTAGTTATGTTACCAATATTGTGCAGGTTTAAAGTGTTAGAAAGTTAGAAAAATCATTTTAAACCACTTTAGTTTCTGTAGGTTTTGGAAAGTATGTTAATAAATGTATGTAATTGACAATCATGCCCATTAACACAACATCTCACATAACAAAGTTTTTACAGTGTTACATTCTATTCATGCCAGATCAATACGTTTTTTTTATGACAACATCTTTACTTCTTTTGGATTATGATAATCTAATCTACTAATTTAAAGCCTCCAGTGTTTGGTTACCGTCTGTGTGTAGCCTTATATGTGTCTATTTTCTTGTAGTAGCATAAAAAAATGATGACCTGCTTACACTCACCGGCCACTTTATAAAGGTACACCTGTCCAACTGCTCGTTAACACACATTTCTAACCAGCCAATCACATGGCAGCAACTCAATGCATTTAGGCATGTAGACATGGTCAAGACAATCTGCTGCAGTTCAAAAACCCAGGCATCAGAAAGGGGAAGAAAGTTTTTAAGGGACTTTTTGAACGTGGCATTTTTTGGTTTGGGCCCCACGGGGGGTTTGGGCTAGTTTTTAAAATTTGTGATCTAGTGGGATTTTTCACGCCTAACCATCTCAGGGTTTACAGAGAATGGTCCGAAAAAGAGAAAATATCCAGTGAGTGCAGTTCTGTGGGGGGCAAATGCCTGGTTTGAGCCAGAGGTCAGAGGGGGAAGGCCAGACTGTTCAAGCTGATAGAAAGGAAAACAGTAACTCCCCCAAAAACGACTCTATACAACCAAGGCATGCAGAAGAGCATCTCTAAACGCCCCCAAACACGTCGAACCCTTAGGCAGATGGTACAGCCGCAGAAGACCACACCAGGTGCCACTCCTGTCAGCTAAGAACAGGAAAATGAGGCTACAATTTCCACAGGCTCACCCCAAAATTGGACAATAGAAGATTGGAAAAATGTTGCCTGGTCTGATGAGTGTCTTTTTCTGCTGCAACATTCTGATGGTAGGGTCAGAATTTGACGTCCATAACATGGATCCATTCTGCCTTGTATCAACGGTTCAGGCTGGTGGTGGTGGTGTAATGGTGTGGGGGATAATTTTCTTGGCACACTTTGGGCCCCTTAGTACCAACTGAGCATCGTGTCAACGCCACAGGGGCCACCTGAGTATTGTTTCTGACCATGTCCATCCCTTTATGACCACATGGTACCCATCTTCTGATGGTTACTTTCAGCAGGATAACGCGCCATGTCATAAAGCACGAATCATCTCAGACTGGTTTCTTGAACATGACAATGAGTTCACTGGACTCAAATGACCTCCACAGTCACCAGATCTCAATCCAATAGAGCACCTTTGGGATGTGGTGGGAACGGGAGATTCGCATCATGGATGTGGAGCTGACAAATCTGCAGCATCTGTGTGATGCTATCATGTCAATATGGACCAGACTCTCTGAGGAATGTTTCCAGTACCTTGTTGAATCTATGCCTCAAAGGATTAAGGCAGTTCTGAAGGCAACAGGGGGTCCAACCCGTTACTAGCAAGGTAGACCTAATAAAGTGGCCGGTGAGTGTATATATTAAAAAAAAAACAAAAAAACAATCTTTATAACTATTTCGCATGCAGCACTAAACGGAATTTTTATTTATTGAATGAATCCCTGTAAGAAAAGAGAGGACTCTGTTTAATTTTAATAGTGTCTGCATTACATGCTCATATTGGCCCTGTCTTTCAGTGTTTAACCCTTTCTCTCTCCTAGACATAGCTACTGACGGAGCTTTTACTGTAACTAACTCTATGTGCTCTCTTTCAGACTCTAACCTTGAAAAACTGGCTCAGAGTTTATCTGTTCTTCTTTCTAGGTGAAACGACTAAAGGAGCTACATCCATTAACATTTAACTTTTCCTTCCCATAGAAAGGACTCCTGGATCAGTGCTTCTTTGTTCTCTTTGTGTCTCTGCTCTGTTCTCTCTAACCCCCAGTCGGTCGTGGCAGATGCCGTCTCACACTGAGCCTGGTTCTGCTAGAGGTTTCTTCCTGTTAAAAGGGAGTTTTTCCTCTCCACTGTCGCTACATGCATGCTCAGTATGAGGGATTGCTGCAAAGTCAACGCCAGTGACTGTCCACTGTCTCTACATGCTCATCCAGGAGGAGTGAATGCTGCAAGTCACTGACTGGATGCAATCTGCTGGGTTTCCTTAGATAGAAAAACTTTTTATCCAATTTGAATAAATAACAGAATCTGGCTGCACTATTCAATGATTAAGATTAATTGGAATGTATGAACCTGACTTTTGTGAAGTGCCTTGAGACGACATGTGTTGTGAATTGGCGCTATATAAATAAACTGAATTGAAACTGAATTGAAATATCAATATAACCTCTACTCTCTGGAGAACAACTGGCAGGTAATAATAACAGAAAGTAATTTTAAAGATAAAGTTGAAAAAACAGAGCACAGAAAGGCTCTTGATCGGGCTCTGCATTTGTTCCTCTGTTCAATAACATCAACTCTCCCTGTATTATTATTCTGCATATCTGTGTCTGACGTTGCACACACAGCCAAGTACCTGTTGAGCAGTGATCCCATTAGCAATGGCCTGCTGAACAGATTCTCTTGTAAGCTGTGCGACCACTACATTGGGAAAGCGATACAACATTTCACTGAACAGAGCCACCAGAGCAATCTGAAGTTCTGAATCTGAAAAAGAAAAAAAACAGAAACAAGTGAGAATAGCTTCAATAGGAATGAATGAAAGAATGAATAAAGTTTTGCCCCTGAAAAAAAATTGAGTTTGTAAAAGAAACTTTTCTCTTCAATGTGAAAAAATAAAATATTGTTTTGTTGAAGTTATTTTTCTTTTTGGCTAATTAGCCGAGTCATTATATTCTTTATTCAATATGTGTTTGACACGCATTAACTATAGATCCATGCTGGGATTTTTAGTCAAGGCTTGACTCGTCAGAATTCCTCACCTATTTTTATCCCCAAATACTACACATGTAACCTCACATGTAATATGGATCAAAACAAACATGCAGCAGAAGTATAAATAGACTGTAATCAAGTTTTTGATCCTGCTGACCACACCATCCTAAATGGTAAATGGACTGAACTTATATAGCGCCTTTCCAGTTATACAGACCACTCAAAGCGCTTTACACTAGAGCCACATTCACCCAATCGCACTCACTAACGCTCACACATTCATACACTGATACGCAGATCGGCAGGCAACTTGAGGTTAAGTGCCTTGCCCGGGGGCACATTGACATATGGCAGGAGGAAGCTGGAATCAAACCCACAACCTTCTGATTCCAAGATGACTACTCTTCCTACTGAGCCACAGTCGCCTCCTAGTAGACAGATTGGAATTTATGGAACTGCCTTTAAGTAGTTTAACACATATCGCAGCAACAGACAATTCTTTCCTAAACAATGGAAATTGTTAACTGGAATATCATTATTTAAACTAAGATTTTGCACAAGGCTCAATTTTAGGTCCCAAACTTTTCAATCTTTATATGATGCCATTGAGTTGTGTCATCAGGGGACATCACATTCACTTTCATAACCACACGGATGACACTCAGCTCTACACTACAGTGTCCTTGATGACCCCAGAACTTAATTTTTAGTTGCCTTGCAAGTATTAAGCCATGGATGGCACAGGAGTTTCTCCAGCTCATCGGGACAAAACTGGGATTTTAGTTTTTGTTCCAGACATTTAGAGGTTCAATCTAAAACACTTGCAAATGTAAGATTTTAGATTTTATTGTTTGTTATTTATGTTTTTATTACTAATGCTTTTGGTTACTATAAAGCTTTTATACATTTATATTTAACTTATGTCTCTATAAAAAATATATATTGCTCTACAATGCTTCCTCTTCTACCCGATTGCTTTTAATTCTTCTACATTTTATTATGATTATTTGTTTTTACTGTCCGTTGACTTAGTTTGATCAGTTTGTCTCTAATGGTTTTATGTCTGTCCTTCTGTTCTGAATCTCTGAAAAACACAGTTACAACTGGCTTAACAAAAAGTGTTCTGTAAATAAAGTTTGATATTTGATTTAAAATCTATGCATTTAAAGAAATCAAAAAGGAAGGATGGACTGGAACTGCCCAACCCTAGTTTTTTTTTGTAGTTTGGTAAGCCAACATCACCTCATTAACCAATTTCTAAAAATCTGAAAATATTTAAAACCTGTTTTCTGACTGGGAATGAAACTAGATTTGGTCCAGAAAACATTTCTCACTTCCTTATTATGTTCGTCTCCTTCTCTGTATATTGATAAACCTATAGTAAATTGATCAAACTCTCCCACAAACATTGCAGTTTCTGATTCTATAGACCCGTACTATCAAATTAATTACAAATAACTTTAATCTTGGAAAGTTTCTTTCAGGTTTAGCATGAAGCTGGTATTATCTAGCTTTTTATTAGCAATTTAGCATCACCACAAAAGCATACTCTTGTAAAACATTTTTTAATTAGATTATGACAACTGAGATATTTTCTTCAGTTCTATCTCCCTAAATATTCTGATGTTCCATTACCAACCTCTGAACTACAATAAATTATTAGGGGAGCAACTCCAGCCCAGATGATGTTGGAAATCAGTGTTTACCTCAAAACATTCAGTATCACATTGTGTTTGACACTTACACTGACACTTAATTACAATTAGGGTGGTTGACCTTCTCTTGGTAAGGCAGATCATAATTCTGTGTCGCTCTGCTCTATTTACAAATACATTGAGTATTGTTGAGGCACCGGTGCCCTAAAGGAATTTTTTTATAAAGAGGAAAAAAAATTTCAGGAGGCAGACAGGGAATCTACAATTCTATTTCATACAGACAAATATTAACTTCCAGGTTGGGCATGAGAGTGAAGACGCATGTGTCTGGGGCTCCTACGGTAATTTGGTTGAAATTACAATAATTAGTGAGATGAACTTACAACAATACAACAATAGTTTGACTCCAGGTGATTGTGAAGGATACTGTATTTGTGAAGCAACTTTATCAAAAAAGCCAAACGCAAAGCTAATGGCACCTGAAGCAATGGGCAATGGTAAAGGCTCGGGGGGGGGGGGGGGGAAATGACGATGCTAGCCTAAGGGCTAACACACTGTGATTGAACAGCCTAACCATGGCAACTATCAAGTTCCGATGGCGATAGCTTCTTTGGTCGCGAAGCTGACAAACATCCACTAAAGCTGATAAAAATGGAAGATGCATATTAGTTACTGGGGAGATGCATGCCACTCCAATTACTCTGTTGAATATCAAAGGGCCTAATCACTACAATTCAGAAGAGAAAGGTCTTTAGCTTGCTTCCTGACATACCTAATGCCAAATTAATAATTGTAGGTGATTTTAACTTGGTGTTAGACCCATACTTAGACTAATCCCTCACCAGGAAAATTACAGTGGGTAAGGATAGCAGCTTAATTAAATCTATACGGAAAATATGAATCTCTGCTTCCGCCTCTCTGCCTCCTCGGACACTTTCTCTCCTTGCTCTCTGTTTGCTTGCATTCTTTTACTCTTAACTTATCTCTCAGCCAAACAACTGAGCTAATCAGTACAAAATGCCTCCTTTATCTACAGATGACTGGGACAAACTTCTTCAGAAAATAACAGTGAAAATTCTTTGGCTTGAAATGAATGTGAAGATAAATGCTAGGTATGGAAATGCACACTTGACTTAGGAGAACTTGATGTTGTGAAGCAAAAATCAGAAAATTTGAACGAGGATTTTATTCAGTTACTGAACAAAGTTCAATGTCTCATTATGAAGGTGTTTTTCAGAGGACTTCTACCAACAGTTTGGAGTGGAGATGAGATTCCGTAGACTCCTGACCTATCTGTTTTTTTAATAACCTTTAAGTTTAACGGAGTACTCCACATCTGAAAGACAATGTCATTATAGTAGATCATTATCAGACAATGCTGTGACAACCTTTAAAAGAATCTGTAATTTCCCCATTATCACAGAAAAACACTGATGAGGGCAATAGTTTTGTTTCTTCCCCTTCACAAATTGATTCTCTTGTTCATAGTGTTACTTCCTCACTGTGTGGTTCTTTAGACAATGTAGCACCCCTGAAAAAGGTAATTATTCATAGGAGACTGGCTCCCTGGTTTAATTCAGGGCTGAGAACTTAAAAGCACAATGTTAGAAAATTGGAAAGAAAACAGGGCACAGCGCTGGTAGTGTAGGGGCTGCTACTTCCGCCTCTCTGCCTGATCAGACGCTTTTCTCCTAAGATCCCTGCTTGCTTGCATTCTTTTACTTTTAACTTTTTATCTCTTAGCCAAAATTACGGAAATATTGGACTAAAACTACTTCTTACGACTCCCGAGCAACTCCCAAGGATTATTATTATTTTTATTTTTTTCTAAAGGATTTTGATGTTTTTATAATCAAAATGAGGGACAAGTTCATGCCAGCTAATCAGCACAAAATGCTTCCCTTCACCACAGAGGACTTCGACAAACTTTTACAGAAATTGGTTGTTTTGGAGATGAAAATCCATCGACTTGAAGTGAATGTGGAGGTGAATATGGGGTACAGCGATGATTCAACTCTGCCTGTGATCCCAAACAGTGACAGCCAGCTCAACGACTCAGCCGGCTATCAGAACACTGAGAATAAAACTACCGGCAGACCCCCCCGGCATGTTTTAGGGGCATGCCCAAAAAAAAATCAAGGTGAACGACTCACTGGAAGATCTCAGCAATTAAATAAATTAAAATGGCCAGAATTACAGAGAAATGCCCCCGTTTCTTCTGGGAAAAGGCGACTTCGACAGCGAGCTGCTGTCACAACAACTGATAGGAGTGAGACAGCTGGAATAATGGAGTTCCCCTCCAAAACAGATTTGCTCCACTACAGACTGAAAACCAGGAAAATGATCCATCTTCTGAGAACAATAAAAGGTTTGAGAACAACCTTCACTCTAAACAGTCTTCTCCTAAGCTGGCAGAGAAAAAGCGCCCCACCGGACCGAGAACCCTAATAGTGGGCAACACAGCTTTGGATGGGATTAAAAACTTCTGCAAACACAGAAGTTATGATTGGTACCAGTAAAGTGGTGTCCGATATCTCAGAGAATATTCTTGCAATCACAGAAAAGCGCCCGTCTCTAGAAAACCTTATTATACACTGTGGAGCCATGGATGACGTGGCTAAGAAAAAATCAGAAGGACTGAAGGAGGATTTCAATTGTCTGCTGAATATTGTTGGAGGTCTCAATATTGTTTAAAGATTTGAAGAAGTGTAAAAAAGTATTTCTGGGCAAATTTGACTCCTTTAAATATTTGGCTCTCCAGGTAAGAAGCCCGGTCCGAACCATGTTATTGAATATTTACAGGCCTCCTAAGTCCAAAACAAACTTTTTCAGTGATTTTAATGAGCTTTTATCTGTGATATGTGTTGATTATGACTGTTTAATTATTGCAGGAGACTTCAACATTCACATGGACAATCCTGAAGACAGAAGTGCAATAGATCTATGTGACACTCTTCGATATTTTGGTTTAGCTCAACATGTTAAACAGCAAACGTACAAACAGGGACATATTTTGGACTTGATCATCACTAAGGGTCTAAACATTTAACCTACTTCCGGCACAGCCAAGCAAACTGTAACAGCGGACTCCCATGATGCCACTGCCCATATAAAACCCCCACTTCTCCCACAAGTCGCCCTCTTCTACGCAGGTCACCCTGGGACCTGGACAGAGAGGCAGCGCGCTAATGTCTCTTTGCTGACAAACGGACATAAACTCTTCAAACTGGATCCAAGGGTGTCATAAGATCACGCGATCATATGCACAAGTTAAGTACGAAAGAATCACTGTTTGTGTACCCAGTATTCATTCATAAAAATGGGAAATTAAGGTATAAGCATTGCTTTACTTTCTCTCTGAGATCTGCAGAAACAAACTGTGTTCCAGAGAATTCCCTGCAGAGACGCGGTCTCTACGAAGCCGAATGGAGCGGTTTTCCCAGGAGGACAACAGAGACCGCATCACCGTGGTAACGTGCAGTTTGGTCGGCCCGACAGAGCGGCCCCCCAGTCACTGCTCCGGAGGTTAGCTGGAAGCTAACCCTTTGTTCACAGAGCTTTCTTTAAACTTTATCGTCGCCCAGACAACTCCTCCTCAGCACGATTCATGAGGTTAGGTTGATAGAAAGATTTAGGATGAAATGATCTGAACGTTTTTCATTTTATGAAGTTTGGTTTTGTTTGTGTTGAACTCAGCTATCTTGGTGCTAGCAGGCTATCTGCTCACCACGTGCTCAGTTTTGTGTTCTGTATTTGTGTGTTTTTAAAGTTAAGACAAACTTTATTTAAAAGGGTGATTTTAAACACAGAAGATCGGCCATAACGCGCCATCGGCGCTCATGCAGGTGTGTGTTTGATTCTGGTGCTAAGCTATCAGCTTCTTTTTGTTAGCTTTAACTGCTAACAGCTAAAAACACGTGCTTGCCTGCTAAAGAATACTTACCCAGAAAGGTTATTAGTTTTCAATCCAGTAAATAATAGTACCCTAACATTTTACTAAACTTGATAACTAAGGAAACACCATTAAGCCCCATTTCTCCAGAAAGATTTGGCTCCTTTCCAAAATATTTCCTTAAATATTTTACCATTTCCTTAATAATATTTCTTCAAATATTATTTTAATAAGTAAAGGCAGCTAATGAGACACCGTTGAGAATTAGTCATCCAGAAGGTTGGTTTTATTCAGGAGATCATTCTTTAAAACATTATTTTATTAAAATAATATTTTATCTGATCTTGCATTGTGAATGGTTGTCTAAAGTTATGCTGATTATTGCCTAAGTTGGTTCCAAGACCAACTTAACTCACTTCTAGATTCTTCAAGATAATCCTTGGTTCTCAAACATAAATAACATTGCATGGTAATGCTGCATCACTCTTTTGGTCATGATTTTCAATCATCTTTAATCAACTTGTTTATATTGTACATAGCCCATTAGTCTTCATTATTCTTTAATTCTGCTTGGTAGTTTATAGTTTGATTGTTTTAGTATAGTAAAGACTTTGTTGATTGAAATATGTTTGAGTTTGGGTTGACTTATTTTTGTTAATAAATTCTTGTATTTTAAGAAATTGTGTGAATTCATTCCATCTGTGTGCAGAGGTTTGCTGTTCAATAATGTCAGAGCTTGGCTCACCCCTTTCCATTTTGTCCTGATACCACCGCCTTACTGGGCTGGTATTCACAGGACAATCCTTAATAGACCGAAATATTATTTGATAAAATAATATTTCCACAGATATAACTTACAACTAAAAAATGCAAGGGAATCTTTCTTTTCTGAGATCATAAGCAAAAACATTAGCAATGCTCGTGCCTTATTTGCCACGGTCGACAGGTTAACAAACCCTCCTGTAACTGTAGCATCTGAACTCCACTCTACCAGGGCCTGCAATGAATTTGCTAACTTCTTCAATAAAAAAAACAAAAGATCAGAGGGGCAGTCAAAACATCGACATCAACTCCAGTACCAAAGGTGTCTCCAACTAGAACTGACTGACAAAATTTCACCAAATAAACTACAAAAACTTAGAAGAAATCGTACACCAACTAAGCTCTTCTTCCTGCTGTCTCGGTCTCTTACCCACAGCTTTCATTTTTAACACAAATGGCACGTCCCTTTTTGGGTTGACTTAGGTGAGCTGCGATGGGAAGGGGAGGGTTGGGTTTATTCTGTAGTCTTATTTTTAACTTAATGTTTTTACCTTTAGTTGAAAAAGCAAAAAAAAAAAAAAAAAAAAAAAAAAAAAGGGCTGAAGCTGGTGCATTGTAATTTTATTTTCTTGTTATACACCGTCTCGTCAGTATTATATTGTTAAGTGTATCAATAGGTGTAAACGTATAATTCTGTACTGTAATTTGCTCAAGTGGCTCTATTAAAAATAATAAAAAAAAGAAGAAGAAATGTCCATGGAGAAATGATCCACATGTAGGAAGTGATAAAGGGTCGAAAAGCTTAACGAAAGCTTAACGAAAGGGTAGAACAACCGGACTCCTCGTTCACTAGACATTAATAAAGAGAGACTCCCCAGATATAACTTACAACTGAAAAATACAAAACAATCTTTCTTTACTGAGATTATCAAAAAAAAACATTGCTAATGTTAGTGCCTTGTTTGCCACGGCCAAAAGTTTAACAAACCCTCCTGTATCTGTAGTACCTGAACTCCACTCTAACAAGGCCTTCAATGAATTTGCCAACTTCTTTAATAAGAAAATTCAGAAGATTAGAACCGTCTGTGGATCAATATCAAGTCCAGCACTAATGCTGTGTCCAACCAAACAAAATGTTGACAAAATGACACTATTCTACCAAATCAATGACAACAACTTAGAAGAAATGATACATCAACTGAGTTCCTCCTTCTGCTGTCTCAATATTTTACCCATAGCTTTTTTTAAGAAAGTTTTGCCTGTCATAGCAATCCTGATTCAAATAATCCTCCTTCTGTCTGCATACATACATACATACATATATACATACAGGTGTTTTTACACATTGTGGTTGTTGTTTTGGATTGATGTACAATGTGAGCAATGGAAACCAAAGTTAAATTTCTTGTTTGTACTCACAAATTTGGCCATTAAAGTTGACTCGGATTCTAAACTCATCTATGTTGTCAGGTGCTTTTCCCCCAGGACAATTATCAAACCACTGTTAAAAAAGAATAATCTGGATAAGTTGCTATTGCAAAATTACAGGCCCTTTTTAAATCTCCCATTCATCAGTAAGGTGAATGAAAAAGCTGTGTTTCAACAGTTAAATACCTTCTTAGCAATGATCGGCCACTTTGACATCTTCTAGTCAAGTTTCCATGCTCACCAGTACTGAGACTGCCCTTATCAAGGTGTTCAATGACATCTGCATAAATGCAAACTGTTAAAGAACCACTGTGCTGGTATTATGGACCTCAGAGCAGCATTTGACACCGTTGATCACGTCATATTACCAGAGCGACTGTAGAACTGGGTCGGTCTTCCTGGTACAGCACTTGGCTGGTTTGAGTGTTACCTGAAGGACAGGGATTTTGTGTCAAATGGTAACTTTACATCAGAGCTGACATAAATCACATGCGGGGTTCCCCAAGGTTCCATCCTGGGACCCCTCCTATTCAATATCTACAAGGTTCCTGAAGCTTAGATCACAACAACCAACAAGATAAGATTCATGATTCTTTATTGTCATTATGTCACCATAGTGAAATTCAGCTGAGACTCAGCTCAAAAGATACACATGTAGGTTCGAGACACTTACAAAATTTAAAAACACTCATAGGAAAAGTGAACATTTGTACATGGAATGTGGCATGTGGTATTTACATAAAGTGCAGCTTGAGCTTTTGCTTCCCATAGAAAGGACTCCTGGATCAGTGCTTCTGTGTTCTGTTTGTGTCTCTGCTCTGTTCTCTCTAACCCCCAGTCGGTCGTGGCAGATGGCCGCTCACACTGAGCCTGGTTCTGCTGGAGGTTTCTTCCTGTTAAAAGGGAGTTTTTCCTCTCCACTGTCGCTACATGCATGCTCAGTATGAGGGATTGCTGCAAAGTCAACGCCAGTGACTCTCCACTGTCTCTACATGCTCATCCGGGAGGAGTGAATGCTGCAAGTCACTGACTGAATGAAATCTGCTGGGTTTCCTTAGACAGAAAAACTTTTTATCCAATTTGAATTAAGAAAACTAAATCTGACGGCACTATTCGATAGTTAGGATTAATTGCAATGTATAATCTTGACTTGAAATCTATATGATTCGATTGAATTGACTTAGCCCATTTTAAAGTTACCCACCTTTCACACAATGCAACAGGACACAACACTTTCCAATTATTTTTTACCGCTGCCTTCCTCCATCCCTGTTGGATGGAGTAAGGGGGAGTCAGGTTCAGCCTAAACCAGCTCAGTTATGGTTGAGGTGCAAACACAGTCCAGAGAGTCCAGTTCGTTTCAACTTTCTGAGAAAGAAGGGCCGTTGTTGGGCTTTCTTCACCAGGTGGGAGGTGTTCTCAGTCCAGGAGAGGTCACAGGAAATGCGAATCCCCAGGAACTTTATGCTATCCATACGCTCCAGCTTGAAGGCTGAACTCCACAAACGGCATCCCAACATAGGTGTTGGGGTGCTCCAGATGAGTCAGGGCCGTGTGAAGTGCCAACAAGCCAGCATCCTCTGTGGAGTGATTCTCCCTGTAGGCAGACTGTAGGTTGAAGAAACCCTGCAAGTTGTTCAGCATATGAATTTAGCGTCCGACCTGACATCATTTCTGGATCTGCAGCCTTGTTGATGTTGATCTTCCTCATAATAGAGGTCACTTGGTGCAGCTGCAGGACGAAAGGCTGGTGCTGCACCTCCAGCTGAGGTGGGTGTTTAGTCCCTCTGCTGCTTGGAGTGTCAAAGCGTGTAAAGAAGCTGTTTAAGGTGTGAAGGAGAGCTGGGTCATGGCTGAGCTGCTGGTCACTCTGCTTATAGACTGCGATGGATCTGATGCCTCTCCACATACTGCGTAGGTTATCGCTGTTGAAGTACTCCTCAATGAGCTGCTTGTACCTTTGTTTAGCCTGCTGGATGCCCTTTCACAGTTGCTTCTCAGAGCCTGCTGTAGGACAGTTGGTCACCTGATCTGAAAGCTGCATCCCAAGCTCTTGGCAAAGTCCACACTGTGCCATCTACCCATGGTTTCTGGTTAGAAAAAACCCAGATTGTTTTTGTTGGTAGGACATCAGTGCAAAAGTGAATACAGGACAGCACAGATGATGTGTATTCCTCCAGATCAGCGTCCTCTTTGAACACTCCCCACTCTGTGTGCTCAAAGCAGTCCTGAGCAGGCATCTTCCGTCCAAACCTGGATGGTTCTGATGATGGGTTTGGTTCTGCAGAACTGTCCTCTCTGGTTGCAAACTTTATGATTTTGTGGAATTTTGGGAGCACAGCTTTTTTTTCCCACATGATTAAAGTCTCCATCTACGATCACAGCTGCCTCTAGATTATCCTTCATTTGGCTGTTGAGGCTGTACAGCTCCTCCAGAGCTAGCTTAGCATTAGCTCTTGGTGGTATGTAGGCTGCTATGATTATAACAGAGCTGAGTTCTCTAACCAGTTTAAATGGTCTGCACTTCACTGCCAGATACATGATGCTGAGAATACAAGAGTACCATCTTCAGATAAATACGATGCTATACGCGTATTGAAATAGAGGTTTAATCATTTACTATCCAGCAACAGTAATTGAGTGTTCAACTATGTAAGATTAAAGTACTTTGAATTTGGGGACAAAGCACAAAAATTACTTGAAAGACAGTTAAAGATGTTTGAGAATGCTAGAACGATTCACAAAATTAGATCTGCAAATGGGAATATTTTCATGTCACATTAACACATCAATGATAGTTTTAGGCAGTTTTATGAGTTTCAGTATACATCACATCTGACCAAAGGACATGCAAGAACTTCTAGACAAATGTGACCTGCCTGTGCTGGACCAGGTGGATTGTAACATCTTTAACGCAAAGAAATTAAGAAATCTATTGGTTTATTAAAATGGTAAAAGTCCAGTCCCTGGTGGATTAGAAAATGAGTTTTACAAACAACTTTACATTCATATTTATTTAAAATGTATAACATACATTTTAATGAGGAGTCTCCACCACAAACATTAAATAAAGCAGTTCTTACAATACTGCCAAAAAAGGTAAAGACTTGGAGCAAGTGGTGACCTACAGCGCCATTTCCTTATTAAACTCAGACCATAAAATCTTGGTGAAAATATTAGCGACACGACTCAGCTCAGTGATGAGTAAACTCATACATTCTGATCACAGAGGCTTTGTATCAGATAAGTTCTTTTAAAAACCTAAGGTTCTTATTTAGCGTCATTTACTCCTCTAGAATAGAAAATAACTTAATTATACTAAGTTTCAGTTGTCGAAATGGCATTCTAGCAGGTTGAATGGCCATACCTTTTTGCTATCCAAGAGCATTTTATCTCGTAGATGAAATTATTGTATAAAAATCCTACTGCTAGAATACTCACAAATCAAACACAATCCACCTAGTTTAAGCTAGGCTGAGGAACTAGACAAGCCCACTATTGTTTGCTCTGGCTTTGTAACCTTGGGCAGAGACAATTTGAAATAACCCTGATATACATGGTTATGACACAGCATATACTACTAATACTATATTAGTTTATATGCAGATGGCATTTTACTGTATATTACACAACCACAAACTTTTGTCCCACCAATGCTGTCTGTTAAAGGTTTGGAGCTTTTGTAGGTTACAGGATTACCTGGGGGAAAGATAATTATTACCTTTTATGTTAGAAGATTATGAGTGGCTTGCATCTTTCCCATTTAAGATGACATCTGAAAAGATCACCTATCTGGACATAGTAATAACTAAAATATAGCTCCCTGGTGGCAATTTTTTTTACTCTGTTAGAGAAGATAATTAGACATTCAGTTCTGGAGAGCGTTTCCTATCTCACTGACTGGAAGGGTGAACTCAACAAGGATGGTTTCTCTTCCACAATATTTGTGTCTGCTGTCAAATTTACCAATTCGTCAAAATCCTTTCTCAAAAAGCTAGACGCCATTGTTATGTCATTTATATGGAATAAAAAAGTGCACAAAAAAGAACATCTCTGTAAACATAGATCTCTTGGAGGCCTGGCATTACCTAACTTTATGCATTATTATTGGACTACAAATTTAAGAATAATCTGTGTCCTGTTGGATGAAACAGCGTTTCTTCCTAAACTGCTGCAGATGGAGAGGGAGAACTGCCTTCCATTTGCTATTGATGCAGTATTATTCTCACTAACCGGTCTGACAACTGCACACTATAATCATAACCCAGTGATCCACAGCATGGTATAAATTTGGAAACAGATAATTAAACAACTTAAACTAAAAACAGTGTCACTCTGTACACCTATGTCAGCTAACCCCACGTTCCTTCCGTCAAGTGTTGATGGAGCTTTTAGCTGGTGGAGAGAATTTAGTATTTGTAAACTGAAAGACCTGTATTCAAAGGATATGTTTATGTCATTCCAACAATACAAGACCAATTTGGAGAACGAAACATTCATTTCTTTAGATATTTTCAACTGCGAAGCTATGTTAACTCACTGTTTCTGCAGTTTGAGAGCACCAAGCCCAACATCTCAGATATATGCGAATGTTCAGGACATAACCAAAACAATTCTATATTTTATAGTTCACTACAGGAGATCAGTACTCATTCTACTGTTTCAATTTAAGAAGAGTGGGAAAATGAACTTGGGACCCCTTTCACAGATGACGAGTGACAGGAGGCTTTCTACAATATCAGCACAACTTTAGTAAAAGCCCACCACTGCTTGATTCAGTATAAAATATGCAGGCTACATTGCTCGGAAGAGAAAATTCCAAACATTTTTCCAGATTGCTCTCCTCTTTCTGAAAAATGCATGACACAGCGTGGCAGTTTGCTACAGAGTTTGTACTCTGCCCGAAGCTTAAGAGCTTTTTAGGTGAGTTTTGTGTATCTACACTCATCTTCCACTTTATTAGGTACACCTGTCCAACTGCTCGTTAACACAAATTTCTAATCAGCCAATCACATGGCAGCAACTCAATGCATTTAGGCATGTAGACATGGTCAAGATGATCTGCTGCAGTTCAAACCGAGCATCAGAATGAGGAAGAAAGGTGATCTAAGGGACTTTGAACGTGGCATGGTTGTTGGTGCCAGACAGGCTGGTCTGAGTATTTCAGAAACTGCTGATCAGCTGGGATTTTCACGCACTACCATCTCTAGGGTTTACAGAGACAACCAAGGCATGTAGAAGAGCATCTCTGAACGCACAACACGTCGAACCTTGAGGCAGATGGGCTACAGCAGCAGAAGACCACACCAGGTGCCACTCCTGTCAGCTAAGAACAGGAAACTGAGGCTACAATTCGCACAGGCTCAGCAAAATTGGACCATAGAAGATTGGAAAAACGTTGCCTGGTCTGATGAGTCTGGATTTCTGCTGTGACATTCGGATGGTAGGGTCAGAATTTGGCAACTACAACATGAAAGCATGGATCCATCCTGTTCAGGCTGGTGGTGGTGGTGTAATGGTGTGGGGGATAATTTTCTTGGCACACTTTGGGCCCCTTAGTACCAATTGAGCATCGTGTCAACGCCACAGCCTACCTGAGTATTGTTGCTGACCATGTCATCCCTTTATGACCACAGTGTACCCATCTTCTGATGGTTACTTCCCAGCAGGATAACTCGCCATGTCATAAAGCACGAATCATCTCAGACTGGTTTCTGAACATGACAATGAGTTCACTGGACTCAAATGGCCTCCACAGTCACCAGATCTCAATCCAATAGAGCACCTTTGGGATGTGGTGGAACAGGAGATTCACATCATGGATGTGGAGCTGACAAATCTGCAGCATCTGTGTGATACTATCATGTCAATATGGACCAGACTCTCTGAGGAATGTTTCCAGTATCTTGTTGAATCTATACCACGAGGGATTAAGGCAGTTCTGAAGGCAACAGGGGGTCCAACCCGGTACTAGCAAGGAGTACCTAATAAAGTGGACAGTGAGTATCTAATTTTTTTTAAAGTTAAGATTGACTCAAGTCCAACAGAAATTATCTTTGGGGTCTCTAAAGAAACAAAGGGCCTGTGGCGTGCACACAGATGTCTTATATTATATGCATTGGACATCGCAAAGAAACTCATTCTGCAACTCAGGAAGGGCAAAGACTTTGCAGTATTCAAGAGGTGGCTTACAGAGCTTACAAGCTCCCTTCACCTTCAGAAAATCAGAAATGCCATTAATAGCAAGATGAACGATTTTGAGCAAATCTGGCAACCATTACTCTCCCATCTTGGGGATATTTAATTTAGCAGTCAGGGAGGGGGGTCTAGGGTGAGTTTGGGACTTCAGGGATTAATGTTCTGTTCCGACGGCAGCTAGATATCTTGAGTTACAACTAGTAGAAGTATGCTTAGTTAAATACCCGTGTTCCTTGTAACTATGTTTTTTTTGTCTTTTTGGCCTTCATTATTTATAAGTTACATGGTAGTATGGTAGTTGTCTCCTCTAGGTGGAGTGTAAAACAAAAAATGAGGCATTAGACGTAGGGCGAATACATTATATTTTCCCTAAGACATGGAGTCCTGAACGTGACTTTGAACCAGTGACACATGTTAAATGCACACTGTTGATGACTCATGCTTGGTTCCCAAAACTGGTGGAAGCCTGCGGCAGTGCTTAACAAAACATCAAATGTTCAAAGGCACCCGAACTGGTTCAAGAACAAGAGTTCTTTCGGTGGAAAAACGCTAATAGAAAACCAATGGGACCAGCTGAGTCGCAGTCTAGAGGCTCGTTACTCTGTACCCCAGAATCTCAATGACCTGAGGACGCCATGCCTCAGTAGACAAAAGGTGACTTGTGAAAGCATGAGATGTCATTGTCAAACTGTAATTGATGCTCAAGAGCACATGACATGTTACTGATATACTGGCATTTTTGTTGTGATATATCCTCCACTGTTGTTGGTTGTTGTTTCAATAGGAAATCACAATTTCATCCTTCCATTTGACTGCCCTACTTTCATAATATAATTAATGTAGCATGAACTTTTAATGTCTTTTTAACCATGGTAGGAAATGTGTTTATCAGTGTTAGCCTTCACCATACATTTTGTTCAGTCATACCTGTGTAGGCATAGATACGATAATTGGTTTCCACAACAATGAAGCCTGCGTCTTTAGTTCCAGGAAAGGAAGCCATGTTGTAGGAGGAAGAGGAGGAGTTGTTTGTGACTCCAGCAGCCAGAGTAATTGCCAGTCTGGTGGGATAATACCGCCGTGACTTCCTCTGAGGAAACATGGTGGAGGAATTATAATTTAAAATATTCTTCATACTACTACAGAGAGATTACACTCATTGCCATTCATTCAGATCACCTTATGGTCAACCCCTTTAAGTCCTCCTTGTGCTTAGAACATGACCACTGCATTCATTACCTCATGATCATATGACGATCATAAGACGTGGTAATTATGCAGTTAAAGTAATGATATCTCGTCATATATTCTCTTCCTCCTCTTTGCATTAAAACATGATTACAACCAACTGGCATTAAATTTGATGAAGAAGTGAAGTGGCTGCGGATCCTGTAAGTTATCATCATCTCACCTTCCGCTGAAACACCAGTCCAAACTCCCGAAGGTGCTGCAGAAAAGTAAGCAATGACTCACTCATGCCCTCCACTGAATAATCCTGAAGCACACAAACAGCACATGGTAAATAACAAGAAACTTAAAGGGAAAAATAACAGTCAGGTTAGATTGTGCCAGGTCCAGCAATGCAGTTAGTTGGGGCAATGCTTTAAATGTCACTACTGGGGCTTTATTAGAGCCTATGGTGCTGCGGGCCAGGAGCCTAATATGTTGGGCTAATTTAAAGGAACATGGCTGGGTTTAACCTGGAAGTGAAATGGTGAGATTGAGTGTTTAGTAACAACCTTAAGCAGTTAATAAACTCACTACTTTCTCAAGTTCAGTGTATCTGCAGTAAACACACTAGCTAACCCTAAGAAGCTAGCTAAAGATTCGCAGAATTCACCTTTCTCAGAGTGTGTCCAAAAGGATGGTTCTCCCCTAAAGTGTATTTGGAAAGTTTACCGTGTCATTTATTTATGTTGCTAAAATGTATTTCTTACAGTAAACAGTTAGTCCGTGTCTAAAGCTAAAAGACTAACAGGGTTAATCTGTGGGTGTCCTAGACTATTGTTTCATGGAAGCTGTCATTTCTACTGATTTATATAATTAAAATTTTGATCTTTTATTTTTATTGTTTGTTGTGATATGTAAATACAGTACTTACATATGTGTATCTTTCTTGTCTCAATATGGAATTATTTGCAGCTCTTTTTCACTCTAAGGAACTGTTTCAGGGAAAGTTTTAAAGCAATACCTCAGGTGCAGAGGTCTGGACACCAAGTGTGCAAACAGGTTTTGGCTCAGGGCTTTCATACCCAGGACTTAAACCTGATCTGGTTCACTTTAGTAACAGCATGGTAGGAGACATTTGCCAAAAACTCAGATCACAGCAAAATGAAATGATGCTATTGCTTTATAAAGAGGACACTAAACCTTTTGAGAATGAAAGCAAATGTTTGCACTCACTCTTCCCAGAGTAGAGAAACTGAGCTGGAACAAGAAAGAGAGGATCTCCACAAGGTCCATTGCTCTTGACTGCAAGACATGGAGCAGAATAAAAACTCTAAGCAGAACTGTATAATCATAAACAGAAGAAAACAACAATTATCTAAATTATTTTGTATTAAAACTAGACTGTAAGGTAGAAGGACGTCACCTCTACTAGAGTGGGGAGAACAAGTTTTTGCTGCAGGATTTTATTCCATGGCGGCGTAGCATGTTACTAATGGTCTTCTTTGAGACTCTGGCTATTGGCTACTTTCCTGTAGTCCATCCCAGCCTTGTGCAGGTCTACTATTTTATCCCTGATGTCCTTCCACAGCTCTCTGGTCTTGGCCATTGTGGAGAGGTTGGAGTTTGTTTGATTGAGTGTGTGAACAGGTGTGTTTTATACAGATAACGAGTTCACACAGGTGGCGTTACTACAGGTAATGAGTGGAGAACAGGAGGGCTTCTTAAAGAAGAACTAACAGGCCTGTGAGAGCTGGGATTCTTACTGGTTGTTAGGTGATCAAATACTGATGTCATGGAATAAAATCCTAATTAATCACTTAAAAATCACACAATGTCATTTTCTGGATTTCTGTTTTAGATTCTGTAACTCACAATTGAAGAGAACTTATGATAAAAATTACAGACTTCTTTCTACATGCAAGTGGGAAACCCTGCAAAATTGGCAGTGTATCAAATACTTGTTCTACCCACTGTATGTTGTTTTACTCTGTTCATCTAGACCAATTCTGCTGGAAATATGTGCCTAAAGTTCACTGATATTCTCTGGTCAGCTAAATGAAAAATACAAATGGTCTTTCTTTTTTGCTGTTTTTCTCACAGTGGAAGTGTTGCACTTCCCACCTTATGGATTAAAAATTGGATGAGAGTAAACAAATAAACAAAGCACTGATGGAATACAATTAATTTAATTTGCTAAATGTACTGTTAGATATCCTAAAACATACACCACCTGAAAACCCAGAGGGTGGTGTACAACAACAGGACTATAATAAATACAACTTAAAAACAGTTCTAATAAACATCCAACAATTCTGTTATGCAGTCCCGAGTTTACTTTTACCTGAGCCGTTTTGAGGTACTGTAAGGTGAAGTACCAAAGCTGAGAGGCTGTGTCCAAAAGAAGGAACTGGAAACCAGCAGAGGTGATGTATGGTGCTTCTCCTGCCTCACTTATGTTCAAATAGAATGAGAGAGCAACATGAGGAACAGTTCTGACTTTATCATCACCATTCTACATGGCAGTTCTTTCCTAGTGATGATCCTGTTGTGTTGCCTTCGGCTCAGTTAATTTGTTGCACACATGTTCCAGACAAGCAACTAAACTAAATGTCTAGAGCCTTCAGACAAGACAGAGGTTGTTGTCTTTGGACCGGAGTCTTTAAAAAAGAAACTGCTTAGTCAACCACTTAACCTGGATGGCATTAAATTGACCTCTGGCAATAAAGTAAAAAACCTTGGTGTTATTTTTGACCAGGACATGTCATTTAAATCCCATATTAAACAGGTTTCTAGGATTTCCTTCTTTCACCTCCGGAACATTGCCAAAATTAGAAATATCCTGTCCAGGAGTGACGCTGAAAAACTAGTCCATGCATTTGTTACTTCAAGGCTGGACTATTGTAATTCTTTACTATCAGGATGTCCACAAAATGCAGTTAAAAGCCTTCAGCTGATTCAAAATGCTGCAGCAAGAGTTCTGATCAAAATTAAAAAGAGAGATCATATTTCTCCTATTTTAGCTTCCTTCATTGGCTCCCTGTTAAATCCAGAATAGAATTTAAAAAAATTCTCCCCCCAACATATAAAGCCCTTTAAGATTTAGCTCCATCATACATCATAGATCTGATTGTTCCATATGTTCCTAACAGAGCACTTCGTTCTCAGACTGCAGGTTTTACTGGTGGTTCCTAGATTCTCTAGAAGTAGAATGGAGGCAGACCCTTTAGTTATCAGGCTCCTCTCCTGTGGAACCAGCTCCAGTTTTGTCCGTGAGGCGGACACCCTGTCTACTTTTAAGGCTAGGCTTAAAATTTTTCCTTTTTATAAAGCTATAGTTAGAGTGGCTTGGTTATCCTGAGCTATCTTCCTTTTTTTACCCCTCTTTTTCTCCCCGTTGGATGAAAAAGGGGGGAATCAGGTTTAGCCAAAACCCGGGCTCTTTTGGGTTTTGGGTGCAAACAACCCCCATTTCTGCTACCTCTATCCCCCCCTCTTTTTTCCAATGGTTATAATCAGTCTGACAGAGAGAGGTATCCCAATCGTTGTGGTTTTTAGTATAACAACGATCATCAGTGGGACCCTTTGTGGGGTGCCTTGAGACGACATTGTTGAAAATAAGTGTTGTTTAAATAATCTGAACTGAAACTATCTCTGTAGTTATGCTGCTATAGGCTTAGGCTGCTGGAGGACATAATGACCACTTTCACCCTCTTTGCTAAATTACTGTTTTGCCCACATCTGGGAGAGTTACGGTGTGGAGAAGCCCCAAAGAAGCGTACCACCCAGACTGTTGCATGCCCAGAGTGAAGCATGGGGGTGGATCAGTGATGGTTTGGGCTGCCATATCATGGCATTCCCTTGGCCCAATACTTGTGCTAGATGGGCGCGTCACTGCCAAGGACTACCGAACCATTCTTGAGGACCATGGGGCATCCAATGGTTCAAACATTGTATCCTGAAGGCGGTGCCGTGTATCAGGATGACAAAGGGCACCAATACACACAGCAAGACTGGTGAAAGATTGGTTTGATGAGCATGAAAGTGAAGTTGAACATCTCCCTGGCCTGCACAGTCACCAGTTCTAAATATTATTGAGCCACTTTGGGGTTTTTGGAGGAGCGAGTCAGGAAACGTTTTCCTCCACCAGTATCACGTAGTGACCTGGCCACTATCCTGCAAGAAGAATGGCTTAAAATCCCTCTGACCACTGTGCAGGACTTGTATATGTCATTCCCAAGATGAATTGACGCTGTAATGGCCGCAAAAGGAGGCCCTACACCATACTAATAAATTATTCTGGTCTAAAACCAGGTGTTTCAGTTTCATTGTCCAACCCCTGTATGTACCTGACTTTTGTGAAGTGCCTTGAGACAACATGTGTTGTGAATTGGCGCTATATAAATAAAACTGAATTGAATTGAAAAAAACAATTTTCTAGAACAAGTGTGGCCAGCTACACCTTTAGATTAACCTTTCCATGGTAGCAATTAAGATCTTTTGGTAAATTAATGCAATAATTTCATCTTGAAAACTACAACTAAAAACACCTCTATTTCACTTTTATATTGAGATTTACTTATTAAAATTTGATCTTGATCTTATTCTCATACATGTAAAAATGTATGTCAGAGTGAAAAACACACATACGATCACAAGTGTTGATATGCATGGCTGCACGGTGGCGCAGTTGGTAGCACTGTTGCCTTGCAGCAAGAAGGTCCTGGGTTCGACTCTTGGCCGGGTGGTCTTTCTGCATGGAGTTTGCAAGTTCTCCCCGTGGATGCGTGGGTTCTCACCGGGTACTCCGGCTTCCTCCCACAGTCCAAAAACATGACTGTTAGGTTAATCGGTCTCTCTAATTTCCCCTTAGAGTGCTGGAAATAGGCACCAACTCCCCCGTGACCCAGTATGGAAGCAGCGGTTATAGAAAATGGATGGCTGTTAACTGCCGTTCTATTTTTTTTTTTTTTTTTTAAAGCTCTTGCCAAGGATCTTAAGGATGTGATACTGACATTGAAGTGGCCTACACAAAGGCATTGACATTAACCTCCAAGTAAACCTGTAGAGACAATATGCCAATAAGAAGGGTGCACAGTCACCTCGAATAATCTCAGCTTTAATGATGAATTAACAAATCGATTAACACCTAGCGTAAAACTAATTTAGGTATTTCTCAAATGTTTTATATTTGGAAAATATGACTAACTAAGCTGTATTTATCTGTACCTTTTCATGAGGCCTGCTTGAACCAACAGCTGAGCCAGGTCTTGACTAACAGCACTGGGTGAACCCACCATGAACTGCAGGATAACTTCCCAGCGTTCCATAGCATAGCGGTCAAGGCTCTCAATGTCTCGTGCATGGCGATCAGGACCCAGAGTTCTACCCTCATCCGCCCACTGCGCACCCCTGTGGAGCAGTACATAATTGGATCATTTTATAGAGCAAAGAAGTTTACTTATTTTAAATCCCACAACTTGGCCGGGTAAAGATTGTGGGCTTAAAAAGAATTAAACTTGAATAAACAGAAGAAACATTTCAAATCGTTTAATATCAAGACTAGAAATGCAATCCAAAAAATGCTGTCAAATGACAGCTTGTTAAATCATGCACTAAAAACTGTCAAACAAAACAACATTATAATGTAATGTGTACATATGCAACTGTGGCACTTACACATATTGCCCCTCACTAATCAAACATGTATGATCATCTCTACACTCTTTTCAAGACATAGCCAACTGGATGTGTGTGTAGTGTACCTTTAAATCTTACACTAGGCTCCAGATTGCAGATGTAAGATTATGCCAATACAGACTTAGAAGTTCAGCAAAGGAATTTAAGCTGTGCAAGAGAATTTTAGTCCTTACTTGTGCAAAATTACGTTGATAGCAAGATATACAAGGGAAATGGTGATTGTTGGTTATATATGATAAATTATTTTACTTTAGTGATAATCTTTAATAATAATTACTAATTAATATTTTTTTGTGTTATATAAAAATGCTTTAAGTTGGGAAACGTTTTGTGTTTGCAGTAAATGAAATATTTTGGGAGAGTTTGGCAAAATGGAGGAAGAATGGAAAAAAAAAAAACTTTTATCTTCTAAAAGAAAACATATTTTAGGTAGCAGTGACTGAGCTCAGATAGATGGCTGTCCTGTTTAGGATAAAGTGACTGTACCAACCTGGACTACACAGAACATTAAATACTGTGGAATCATGGTCAACATATAAGGAGAATGTCTGCAGTTGCAGAAGTCTTCATTAATTAACCAAAAAGGATTTTATGGACTGAAAAGCTTTTATCTAGGGTGATGAGGGGCCATTACTGAGTCTATTTCATCGTCCAAGGCATGTCCTTATAGGGCTATTCTAAAATCTAGAAAAGCATGTATAGGAGGGAAACCTGGCATTCAACACCATACCTATGCAGTTGCGTTCCAAGCCAGGGTTTTTGGGCGATGAAAATAAATCCAGAATAGAATTTAAAATTCTCCTCCTCACATATAAAGCCCTTAATGATTTAGCTCCATCATACATCAGAGATCTGATTGTTCCATATGTTCCTAACAGAGCACTTCGTTCTCAGACTGCAGGTTTACTGGTGGTTCCTAGAGTCTCTAGAAGTAGAATGGGAGGCAGATCCTTTAGTTATCAGGCTCCTCTCCTGTGGAACCAGCTCCCAGTTTTAGTCCGTGAGGCAGACACCCTGTCTACTTTTAAGGCTAGGCTTAAAACTTTCCTTTTTGATAAAGCTTATAGTTAGAGTGGCTTAGGTTATCCTGAGCTATCTTCCTTATTTTACCTCCATCTTCTTCTCCCCTTGTTGGATGGAGTAAGGGGGAGTCAGGTTTAGCCAAAACCGGCTCAGTTATGGTTGAGGTGCAAAGACACCCTCCATTTCTGCTACCTGTATGACCCCCTCTCTTTTCCAATGGTTATAATCAGTCTGACAGAGAGAGGTATCCCAATCGTTGTGGTTTTTAGTATAACAATGATCATCAGTGGGACCCTTTGTGGGGTGCCTTGAAACGACATTGTTGAAAATAAGTGTCGTTTAACTAAATAATCTGAACTGAAACTATCTCTGTAGTTATGCTGCTATAGGCTTAGGCTGCTGGAGGACATAATGACCACTTTCACCCTCTTCGCTACATTCTCACACTACTCTACAATTTTGCATTATTTGCTGTTATTTCAGCTTTTAACTTTGTTCTCTCTCTTTTCTCTTCCTAAAAGCTACACCTGGCCTGGCTCTGTGTCTACCTGTGACACCTTTCTGGAGAGGGGAATCGTCCGAGCTTCTGCTGGCAACAACTTAATGTTCACCCTCTACCGATGATCCACATGGCCCTGTCTTTCAATGTTTAACCCTTTCTCTCTCCTAGACATGGCTACTGGCTGAGCTTTTATTGTGACTAACTCTATGTGCTCTCTTCAGACTCTAACCTTGAAAACTGGCTCAGAGTTTATCTGTTCTTTCTTTCTAGGTGAAATGACTAAAGGAGCTACATCCATTAACATTTACTTTTCCTTCCCCATAGAAGTACTCCTGGATCAGTGCTTCTTTGTTCTCTTTGTGTCTCTGCTCTGTTCTCTCTAACCCCCAGTCGATCGTGGCAGATGGCCGCTCACACTGAGCCTGGTTCTGCTGGAGGTTTCTTCCTGTTAAAAGGGAGTTTTTCCTCTCCACTGTCGCCACATGCATGCTCAGTATGAGGGATTGCTGCAAAGTCAACACCAGTGACTGTCCACTGTCTCTACATGCTCATCCAGGAGGAGTGAATGCTGCAAGTCACTGACTGGATGCAATCTGTTGGGTTTCCTTAGATAGAAAAACTTTTTATCCAATTTGAATAAATAACAGAATCTGACTGCACTGTTCAATGGTTAGGATTAATTGGAATGTATGTACCTGACTTTTGTGAAGTGCCTTGAGACGACATGTGTTGTGAATTGGCGCTATATAAATAAACTGAATTGAATTGAATTGATGGAGTGGGACACTGAAGGATGTGCGCATTTGGACAGAATGCACTATAGAGCACTGCACCTGGGGTACAGATGGGAAGATGGGTCTGCCTAGAATCAGCTAGAAGATTATTGCTATTTATACTGAGAAAATTTATAATGAGAAAATGTCAGGTATTATTTTGGTATGTGCAGTTCTGCATGCAGTTTGATGAGCTGATATGGGTCTGAAGTCACAAATTCTATGAGGCATGGAAATAAAGATTTATCATTGTTGGTGTTAGCCTGTATGTGCATGGTTTTCTTAATCACACAACTTGTAAGATTATTTTTATGCCCAGATCTATACAAGTTTTTGACAAGTGACAGTCATACTGCTACATGATGTAAAGAATACTCCAAACTTTCCAGGCAATTTCACAGTATTACCTGATTTATACTTTTATTCACATCTGTGGCAGAGGTCAAAACAGGATACAACTCTATGTTCTGCAGCCATGAAAATGTAAATCTGATTTTCTCACATAAGTGATATTCTGAAACAGAAATAAAATCCCTCCAAACTCAAAATGTAACATGTATAGGTTTTTTATAAATAAAACCAGACACATGCCAAAGGAGCATTGCAAAGAAACACACAGTGGCCTCATTTCAAATATAAAATCTGTTGCCTTAAAATATAAAAGCCTTAAAACCCTTAAACTGAAGTTTTAGTCCCTCTGTCTTCACCAAATGAAAGTAAATGGTAAATGGACTGAACTTATATAGTGCCTCTTTAGTCATACTGACCACTCAAAGCAGTTTAAACTAGAACCACATTCACTCAATTGTACTCACAAACACACACATTCAGTAAGGGCAACTTGTGGTTAAGTGCCTTGCCCAGGGGCACATCGACATGTGGCAAGAGGACGCTGGAATCAAACCCACAGCTTTCGGATTGCAAGACAACAACTCCTACCATTAAAATATAAACCGAGATAACTGAAATATAGTGCTTAGAAATGTCAACCAACATGAAATGGGTAAGCCTATCTACACTCAAAACTGCACCTTATAGTTCAAGGTAAAACAAGAAGGGCTAACTTCCACTCAGGGTCATTTCGGTAATCTGTTTGTAACCTGGTAGATGCAGTGGAAATGGAGGGGGCTAAATAACGACCCCAGAGGACTACCCTGGCTTAAAGAAAACATTCCAGCTGTTGTATTGTGCCTATATTAGTTACAGCCATGTCACCCAGTCCTAAGATCAGTTAAACTTATGTAGAAGGAAAGAATTAGGCCATAAAAATAACAAATCCATTTCCAAAAGCAGACATACCCTCCAAGCAGTGCTGTTCCTAGGTTGTCTTTGAACACTGGATTTAAAAAGTATCCTTGAAGCCCGCCCTGAAGGTGCTGACTGTGCCAAAGGCGAAGACCTGTCAACACTGAGACACAGTCATCATGGTCCCTGCAGGAACACACCAATAACACATAAATACAAACATTTCAACTAGAACCAGTGTGAAACACAATTAGCCATATTTTTTCTGTTAGGGGGATGACAGAAAAGCTGCAAACTATACATGGATTTTATCTACAATTCCCAGAGTAGTTTTATGATTTTCACTATCAAAATGTTTTATACAGCTCGGCCATTTGTCTACATATAAGTAGAAAGGTCCGTAACAAATTACACACAAAACTATTCTAATACATTTTAACAGCTTTGGACTAATTGTTAATGCAGGTTTGAAAAATGTAGTCATTTAAAGGTGGCAGTGATCAAGTAGAAACACAAGGTATCTCCATCAGGTACAGGGCGTATGATTTGATTTAATTTAATATAGGAAAAGGGGCAGACAAACCACCCTGATCCAATGTGAAAATATAATTACTCATCTTGTTAAATCATAAATTAACTTAGAAGAATAACATTTTTCTGGAAAACTGAATTTAATTCTTACCAACCACAACTAGGGCTGATTATCTGTTACAGAACCTGTCTGAAAACATGAAGTAGGCTAAAAGGCCAGAAAAAGCAACATATAACGCACCAATAAAAATTTAATCCAAAAACACTGCTGACCAAAAATACAACAAAGGCCAGTCTCACTTGTGCCAAATATCTTTATCCCCAATAATTTGGGAGACTATTCTTTAAACTAATGCTCTGTATGTGTTCAATTTTATATGAATAAAAACTGTGCTTGACCTGCCGTGAATGCGGTGGAACCACAAAGTGTCTAAAAGCTCAGGATTAATGTAATTACATAGAAATGCGGATCAGTCAGATTGGTTAACCCCAGGTGCAGTGATGCTCTTGGTGTCATAACAGGACAAGGTGAATGACTCACCTCTGACTATCTTTTTTTACCCACAGTGCCACAGCTGCCTGGGGGAGAGGCTGGTCCAGGAACAGCATGCGCATCACATAGTTCTTAGCAAGTGACGGAAGTTCCCTGTAAGCAAAAAATCCTGGATGCCATAATAATGGTGGATGTCGAGTATGCTGAGTGCTAATACAGGTTCAATACAGGGTACATACCTATAGACACCCAGACATGTTGCTGGGTGGTTATACAGTCTGTCCAGTATCTCAGGGTTCAGGTCTCTCAAGTATTCATGAAGGTTTTTACACTGCAGCTGGACCCGCAGTTTCATGATCTGCCATAGAACAGAACTAGTTCAACAAAAACCAACCATAAATACATACTGTTTGCCCTCTCTATACAAACAGTGACTTAATAAATGTATGAACAGCTCGTCTACCTTTGTTGCAACAGAAAAGTCTGAGAAATTTTCTTTGAACTACTTTCAGAACGGTCCTGTTTATTAAACGTCTGCTAAGGATGAAACACATACAGTCAAAATGTTGGGCATATTAGGTATATGTACCGCATAGAGGAGAGTATGGGAAACCAGCAAACTCCTCGTCGAAGAAATTTACTTTACACAAAAAACCAATATGGTAAACATGAGTATGTTCTTCTTCTGTTTAATGACGGTTTGTAAATGCGCATTACCGCCACCTACAGGGCTGGCATTTAGTTGGCGGGAAAAATAAAAACTAAAATAAATAAATAAAATAAAAATAAATAAATAAAAAAATAAAAAAATATTTAAAAAAAAAAATATATATATATATATGTATAAAGAGAGAGAGAGAAAGCCTTTATTTCTATTATTTACAGATAACAAAATTCAATGTTGCATTGGACCAATAAAAAAGTACATTTTAATACAGAAACATGGAATGTAATGAAGCATATGAACTGCATAATCCCTGCTTAATAGTTGTTACTTTTAAAGGGTGTTTTGAATCTGACAAACGAGTTTCGTCTGAACGCATATTCTAAATTACTGAACATGACTGTGTACTGAAATCCCTAGTGGTAACTGACTAAAGTTATTACATTTCTACGTTGCTTGTGTTTATCTTATGTAATGTATAATTAGAACCAGTATTCACAATTTTTAAAAAGGTGATTGTAAAGCATTCTCTTCTTGTCGTGTTTGCATTCCCTCTAATTTCAGCCTGCCTTTGAATGTTAAATAGATGTGTTTCAGTTTCACTGACATCCTAGTTTTGTTGCTATGTTGCATGGCCCTAAATCTTGATTTCGGCTTTACTTGATGATATTTGACTGTTGAAAGTCTTGTCTTACTGCTTGCTTAGCTGCAATATTAACAAACTCGATTAACTCTGCTCCAACATAAGCAAGACTCAAAAAATGTGTATTTAAACCTTTGCTTTGTGTTGTATACATATGTATGTAGTATTCTGATAAGGATTTACTGGATTTTACACTTGATGAGACTGAAACACTATGAAATTACTGATGTACTGTGATGGATCGACAAGCTATCCAGGATGAATGTCCCTTTCTTCAAACAACTGTAAAGCAAGTACACTTTCTAGGTCAATGGAATAAACAGATAAATGATCAGACAACCTTTTTATGATAAATGTTTTACCAGATGGAGCATACACTTGCCTGCTGTCCCTTTATATTGATCCTTTGAACCTTCTGTAAATACAAAGCCTGAATCTGATAGCATTTATATAAAGCACGTGGAAACAATGTACTATAATGGTTGGTGTTCTGCTGACTGGATGATGTAAAACAAGCAGTATTTGGCAATCACATAATCTTTATGGACGGTTCTTCTAACATCATTTCAATGCTTCCAGTAGGGAAAAAAAAGTTATGTTCTAGTAGGTTCCCTAAAATGGGATGGCCTAGTCAATGGCTTAGACAATGTAGCGCCCCTGAAAAAGAAGGAAATTATTCATAGGAGACTGCTTCCCTGGTTTAATGCAGTGCTGCGTACTTTAAAGAACAATGTTAGAAAGTTGGTGAGAAAATGGCGCTCTACACACCCAGAGGAATGGCATTTAATCTTGAAAAATAGCCTACTGTTGTATAAAGAGACACTTTGCCAAATCTGAACGCACACCGGGTGCCACTCCTGTCAGCTAAGAACAGGAAACTGAGGCTACAATTCACACAGGCTCACCAAAATTGGACAATAGAAGATTGGAAAAATGTTGCCTGGTCTGTTGAGTTTCGATTTCTGCTGCGACATTCGGATGGTAGGGTCAGAATTTGGCGTCAACAACATGAAAGCATGGATCCATCCTGCCTTGTATCAACGGTTCAGGCTGGTGGTGGTGTAATGGTGTGGGGGATATTTTCTTGGCACACTTTGGGCCCCTTAGTACCAATCGAGCATCGCGTCAACGCCACAGCCTACCTGAGTATTGTTTCTGACCATGTCCATCCCTTTATGACCACAGTGCACCCATCTTCTGATGGTTACTTCCAGCAGGATAACGCGCCATGTCATAAAGGACGAATCATCTCAGACTGGTTTCTTGAACATGACAATGAGTTCACTGGACTCAAATGACCTCCACAGTCACCAGATCTCAATCCAGTAGAGCACCTTTGGGATGTGGTGGAACGGGAGATTCGCATCATGGATGTGCAGCCGACAAATCTGCAGCATCTGTATGATGCTATCATGTCAATATGGACCAAACTCTCTGAGGATTGTTTCCAGTACCTTGTTGAATCTATACAACAAAGGATTAAGGCAGTTCTGAAGGTAAAAGGGGGTCCAACCCAGTACTAGTAAGGTGTACCTAAAAAAGTAGCCGGTGAGTGTATTTTGTTTTTGTATTTCTTTTTTTTAAGGTCTCTCATTATCAACAGCCACAGTGGAAGTAGGTAAAGCCCCTGAATTGAAACACATCTTGCCCATATCGATGTGTGTTCCGTTGGCACAAACCCAAAAGATACACTATATTGCTGGAAGTATTGGGTCCCACCACCAAATCAAGAATTTCAGTGTTTCTATCTCTTCCATGGCTGCACGTGTATGATGCTTGGTGTGGAGAAACCTGACTGGTCTGCAAAGGCCTGACCTTAACCTCCTTGAACACCTTTGGGATAAATTAGAGCAGAGGCAGTTCTTGTTTTCTCATCCAACTATAAAAATCCTCCTAAACCTTGTGGAAGATGTTTACAGAATAGTTAAAGTTGCTATTGCTGGCAACTGTGGCTCCATCAAGAAACTGGACCTTATAGATTAAGAAGGGGATGTTATCATAGCTCATGTAGACAAATACTTTTGGCAATATAGTGTATTTCAAAGGATTTCAGCCACTCGAGTAATATGAAAATCCTTGATTAAATCATATATAGGTATCTTTATATATCAAAACAAATGTGTTTTTGTGTTTTACCAACACATCAGACAAGCATTGTTCTACCCAGTTAGCTTGACTTTTTTTTTAACTTCTTTTTTGTACATGCCTTAAGACCACATGTTGTGATTAGGCTCTACATAAATAAACTGAAATACAGCTCTGAAAGTTTTTCAATGTCTATGCTCTACAGTTTACATGTTCATCACAAGGCATACATATTTTTGGACTGTGGCAGAACCCTGTTCCCCAGACATGTATGGGGAGAACATGCAAACTTCATGCAGAAAGACCGGAGGTAATTTGAACCCAAAAGCATCTTACTGCAAGGCAACAGTGCCAACTGCACTACCTTACAGTTACAACATCACTGATCACATATATCAGTACTCATCACAACATACTGCAACTCATGTTTAATTTTTAGTCAAAATCTTAGTTTATTAGTTTGGTCGAAGTCTGCTATTTGTCGGATTTAATACACCTAAATGAAAAACATTCAATCCTGCTCTCTAGCCTATATTCTAAATGTGGATACATGTTAAATCAATGTTTTAGTGCAAAGTTACAGCAACTACTTACGTCAATGTAGCCTTTCTCTCATTTCATTGTTTTTTATGAAATAGTTGCCCATCTATCTTTCACAATCCTGAAGAGGGCATATTAACTTGGTCTGTTATATCAGAGTTCTTAGTGATGGTGACTTTTTACAGCACTCACGAACTTTTCAGCTGAGATACTCAAAGTTCACTGAAATTGTTGACATCAGCCATTCTGGCAGCCATTTCACCCAAAGTCAACTTACAATTTATAGATAGAATTGAGTTTGTTGAACCTCTCATCATCTTTACTTTATTAAACCTTTGGTTTTCCTTTGAACTGTAGTGACAGTTCTGCTACTCTCTACATTAGCAAAAGCATTTGTTGCCCAATACAGTTTATCCCTCAGCAGAAGACAATAATACACCTTTTAATTATAAACATTTGTAGGGATGCACAATATATCGTTATTTTTAACATATCAGTATAGGTCTGATAAGGAAAACTGGGTCGATATTAATAACCGATGTTTATTTCCATCTTGTCATTTTTGCATGTGTGGAGGACAGGGAGTTGACCATGTGGTTTTGATTGGTCATGTGACAGTGACACAGCAAAGGATAGTGGGGTGTTTAATTGAAGCAGAGAAGCAATGTCTGTCACGTGGTTGTTTTTTTCACACCACCGAAAGGGTAAGAAAATATATATATCAGCAAATATCCGTTATTGGTTAAAACAGCAATATTAATACTGGATATCGATATCGCCCAAAATTTTCATATCACTGCATCCTTACATTGCTTATATTAATGCAACATCTTATATAAAAGGATTATATTTGAAACAATTTAGGAAACGTGATCTGATTTTGGAATTAAACTTTATTTCCAGCTATGAGTTGTACTTTACAACAGCAATCATGAACAATGCTTAAATGAAAACTTAAACAGTTGAGTGTGATTTACAACAATCCTGACACATTTCCTCTGAAGTGAGATTCCCAAAATAAAATCTCTCCATGGAGAGAGCAAGCTCATTTGCCATCGCCTGGTCCACCTAACTTAGATCTAAAATCATTCTAGTAAACAGATATGCCTGCAGATGCTTAGAACGTTTCTCTCAGGAGTCTTCCTTCTCTTGATACCTAAAACACAGACATTAAAACAATAAAAAAAACACAAGCCGCAAAAAACACAAAGCTGCAAAAAAATTTAAAGGCTTGTTAAGTCACCTGCAATGTATACAAGTGAAAAAGACAGTCTGTCCTTCATCCGCAGATCTCATCTGCCTGGTGTGATAAATCATCCCTTCTTTATTGCACCGAGTACAGCGTCTGTCGATCTTTAGGGAGCAAATGACCTCATTATTAACCATTTCCAACTGTTAGCAGCAAATAAAGCTCTATGAACAGGATGGTCTTACCACAGGTCCCTTCAGCTCCGAGCCCTCATCATCCTCCATAGCCACTGACGACTGCTCCACAGTGTTAAAGACGACAGTTGAACACACTTCCAGGCCAGAGAATTCTGGGTAATGAACATATGGAAGCAAAATTAAATCTCAGGAAAACAGTAAGGTTACCACACAGTAATGTATGATACCAGACGATCAAAACTTGCAAGGTTTTTTACCCATTATGTGAAACAAAAGCCACAGTTTCATATACAAAAATCATACAATAAACAATACCTTTTATTATACAGCTGGACCTCTATATATGTTTCTGGTATTTATATGGAATATAACAGTAATACAGTACTAAAAGCATGCTGGCGATGTTACCTGGGGTCATCAGGTGTTCCGAGTCATACACCATAATATCTACACCATCACCCAGGAGAGCTGACCAAGGATGTGCTCTACTAGCGACCCACAGATTTTCCCCTTTCAGCCTTATTGATGACAACAACGGTTTTCCTCTCTCCTCAGTTTCCTCTGTTAAAATTCTCAGCATCCAACCTCCACGGGCCATCGGTTGGTTTTTCATCCTCATCTATTGATTTTGTTTATCAACACATCACACTTTGTTCTTTTGCTCTTACAGACCAACTCAATCCTCTCTGAGTTATGACTCATCTAAGCTGTCAGAAGCCGGCATGCTTCTGATAACATAGTTGTGATCAATAAGAAAACTTGGCTTTAAGGCAAAGTCAAAACGTCAAGCAATTCTTTTAAAGAGAACCTCCTTTTCCCAAGTTATCTGTAGGAGCCATAAATGAAATTGGGCTGGTTTGTAAGATGTTTGATTGTTTGGATTTGGAATTGTTGTTTTTGTTGCTGTTTGTTTGTCAATGTGTGGGTCAACTGGAGATGGGCGGAGTTCAGGTGATTGGCCATAACTTGACCACAATGCAGAGAACAATAACTTCTTTGTTCAAAAGAAAAGACGGAAACTGAAGATGAAAAGTTATGCATCAGAAAATGGTTTATCATTGTTTCATACATGGCAGTTCTTTAACAATTGAGATATATAATATATATACATATTCTACATTGTCAAGTGATTCTAATTTATGCCTTATACAGAAAGCCTACAGTATATATACAGGGGTTGGACAATGAAACTGAAACACCTGTCATTTTAGTGTGGGAGGTTTCATGGCTAAATTGGACCAGCCTGGTAGCCAGTCTTCATTGATTGCACATTGCACCAGTAAGAGCAGAGTGTGAAGGTTCAATTAGCAGGTAAGAGCACAGTTTTGCTCAAAAATATTGAAATGCACACAACATTATGGGTGACATACCAGAGTTCAAAAGAGGACAAATTGTTGGTGCACGTCTTGCTGGCGCATCTGCGACCAAGACAGCAAGTCTTTGTGATGTATCAAGAGCCACGGTATCCAGGTAATGTCAGCATACCACCAAGAAGACGAACACATCCAACAGGATTAACTGTGGACGCAAGAGGAAGCTGTCTGAAAGGGATGTTCAGGTGCTAACCCGGATTGTATCCAAAAACATAAAACCACGGCTGTCCAAATCACGGCAGAATTAAATGTGCACCTCAACTCTCCTGTTTCCACCAGAACTGTCCGTCGGGAGCTCACAGGGTCAATATACACGGCCGGGCTGCTATAGCCAAACCTTTGGTCACTCATGCCAATGCCAAACGTCGGTTTTCAATGGTGCAACGAGCGCAAATCTTGGGCTGTAGACAATGTGAAACATGTATTTGTTCTCTGATGAGTCCACCTTTTACTGTTTTCCCCCCACATCCGGGAGAGTTACGCTGTGGAGAAGCCCCAAAGAAGCGTACCACCCAGACTGTTGCATGCCCAGAGTGAAGCATGGGGTGTGGATCAGTGATGGTTTGGGCTGCCATATCATGGCATTCCCTTGGCCCAATACTTGTGCTAGATGGGCGCGTCACTGCCAAGGACTACCGAACCATTCTTGAGGACCATGTGCATCCAATGGTTCAAACATTGTATCCTGAAGTGCGGTGCCGTGTATCAGGATGACAATGCACCAATACACACAGCAAGACTGGTGAAAGATTGGTTTGATGAACATGAAAGTGAAGTTGAACATCTCCCATGGCCTGCACAGTCACCAGATCTAAATATTATTGAGCCACTTTGGGGTGTTTTGGAGGAGCGAGTCAGGAAACGTTTTCCTCCACCAGTATCACGTAGTGACCTGGCCACTATCCTGCAAGAAGAATGGCTTAAAATCCCTCTGACCACTGTGCAGGACTTGTATATGTCATTCCCAAGACGAATTGATGCTGTATTGGCCGCAAAGGAGGCCCTACACCATACTAATAAATTATTGTGGTCTAAAACCAGGTGTTTCAGTTTCATTGTCCAACCCCTGTATATATGCATGCATATATGCCCCCAGTGCCTTCCCAGCCCCCTCTCTCGCTCCACCCCTAAGTACCAGCAAGAATTTAAAACTACTTTCACCCCTGGTGCTTACTAATGCATAACTTCTTTGCCATCAGCAGATGTTGGAAGATATGGTTTAGTCTTCTGATATTCTGTTTTAAATTTATCAAATTGTTCTCATTTGTTTTATATGGACATTTTTTTAAAATCAAAGATAAAGTGGGAGGTTTTTGTTTTTGCTCAATGAAAAATCTTTCCCAGGGCACCAAAATGTCTATGGCTGATTTTGTTGTGAAGAAAGTTTCATTGGGGCCTGGTCACGTACTGTGACCACAAAATAACACAAAAAACATATATTCATCTTCAAATAAAACAATAAATGAAAAGTGTTTGTCCTGGTAGTGTTTATTTAGTCCTTTTATAGCCTGAACATAATTTTTGCACCGAACTCTATCAGCAGACATAAACATTAACACTCTGCTGCAGTACCGCGGAACTAAACACAAATTAAGCACACACACTATTAACACCAACGCTCATATTGTATTCCCAGCGATACTCCTGTCTTGTCCGCACAAGGTGCCCTTTCTTCCGCTGGGGAACCTGCCCCCCAAATGTCTGTGCACGCCAATGGTTCCTGAGCCGATTCACACATGCTGTGTAGGATGGGTCAGAATCAGAAGAGTACCTGTTACCGGAATGCAGAAGGAGCAGCGGGGGCAGCATACTGTGTCGGATTTTCCTGGAAGCGGAAGAACATTTCCACATTCAGGACAGAAGTTCGCGTCACCACCAGAGCAGGACATATCTTAGGGAAGGTTGTTTCCAGAAACCTAACGACCAGAAACAGAACATCGGGTCTACAGCACTAGTACATGTCGGGAACAGTCGCGCTAAGACAACGCAACATTTGGACTGCTTCCGTTCTAACAGTGTGTACAGTAACCATAATCACGGTTAGGTGCAGCTACTGCTGCAACAGCGTCTTCCTGATCCACTGGAAATGGTACGATAGTGTTACGGTAACATTCCATAAACATTTCCTTTCAGATTGAATTTGCTTCTTTATTTATTTAGGAAGTACACGAGAAGCTGCCATGTATACTCTTTACTACCTATAAACCTTACCTTTATACTCAGCTACCATAAACGGTCACAACTTTCTGCTTTCACGTGCTAAAGAGCGTCGTCTTCTTCTATGGTGTTTAATGGCGGTTGCCATCCTTTTACATGCTTTACTGCCTCCTTCTGGTTTACCATTCCATTGTAGTTTTACTCTTAAGAACTTTTCCAATCTTTTACTGCATTAGTATGACCTAAAATGTCACAGAACTAAACAGTTTACTTTACAACAAATAAAAAGACGGTGGTATATCAGAAAGATCAAGGTCATCTGCTAATCTAATCTGCTAAGTTTTACATTTGTACAGCTTCTTCTGCCTTACCGAATTTAAGAAATAATAGAAAATGAAAACATTTTATAAAAATACAAAAAATAGTGATTACATTTAAGACAGGTTTATATTATTTATCAGTTGAAGAACATTGATAATAGTATATTTTTAGAGAATCCTGAGAAATGACTAACCTGACAAAAACCCCTGACGTTAGGGTTAGGGTTAGCTCTTTCCACGAGGCTCCACCTCGTTCTCTACCCTGCTGCCTAGCAGTGAAAAGAGAGGCAGCGCGCAAAACTGAATGTAGGCCTTCTGGTAGACTGGACTAAACTTGGATCCAGAGTTGACCACGATCTGGTGATTGTGGACCTGATGGTCGAGGAAGCAAAAGTTAATGACATGCTGTTACAGTACCCAATGTTCTTTCATAAAAAGGGATGATTAAGACAAGCTTGTCTTGAAATATTTTCTTTCTATGTTTCTGCAGAAAGTCATCTGAGCTAGACAGTTCCCAGAGAAGACGTCTCTAATCACCACACCACAGGAATCGCAGTATCGCACTTCTCTTTAATGTCAGGCCACCTTTTAGACTTGATAATGTGCAAGCTTTTTACGTAAAAACCACAGCCTAGCAGAAATTTTACTCCTCCAAATTTAGAAAATATATAATCTGATACATACATACATTGAAGTATCTATTGGTGCTTGGTTGTTTCAGAAATTGGTTGTAAATGTTCCAAAGCACTTTTTCAGGTTTCAGTATGATTAAAATCCTCTCGTTTCAGAATTCTAGCAGTAGGTCAAGCCTGCTTATTACTGAATCTCATTTAAAAAAACACCACAAAACCACACTTTCCTTTTATCTAAAGTGACAAATCAGATAAATCTGATCCATCCATATACTGCTTTTTTTCCTTCAGAGCTATTTTTTCCTTCAGTTTGTTGGGCACTCCCCATTGCTGAAACAAACAATGTGAAACATGTTTTTTGAGATTCAGCAGTGTCAACTTCAGAGTGTCAACTTCAGAGAAGTGTATATTTTTTTTTTTGGCTGATTTTATTGTTTAGGAGTTTATGGTATGTTGGTATAAGTCAAGATTTTACTTTTTAACTGTATTATTGGTAATCTTTAAAATTTTGGATGCATATTTACACCAGGTACATCTTAATCAGTATTTATGTCTGGATTTCCTAACTTCAAGTTTTTGCAGCTTCTTGTTACACAAATACAGCTGGACTCTGTGATGGAAAGCCACCTAGATCCAATGAAATGCAGGGCACCCTAGACAGTCCCTAATATCATATCTGAACTCCAGATGAATGTTACTGGATAGTTATGTTTTCCCAAAGTGGAGATTAAATAGTGTGATCACTTGAGGGCAATATGACCAGCAGCAGGTGTCCGTGCATCCAAAGTATTTTTGAGACAGTCACTCCTCTGTTGCTGAGCCAGAAAATGCAGCAAACTTGAACTTCCCTAATAAGTCTAATTTACTTTGCATTTGATATTGCTCTGATGGTAGACACAGACAGTCCTTAAAAACCCTGATCATTCATGATATAGAGGCTTTCCTAAGAGATTTGATTAGACTGGTGTAAGACACTTGTGAAACCAGGATCAGACAGGTCTTCCCTGGGCTACACAAAAGAAATGGGCTGATGCTAAGTGGTCCAAAATCCTCTTTTTACATTAAAGTTTATCTTAAATTTAATTTGGATACCAAGACCCCAGAGTCTGGAGGAAGAGTAAAAAGCGACAGAATCCAATTTGCTTCAGGCGCAGAGTGAAGTTACCACTATCAATGAAGATTTTGGAAGCCATGTCATCTGCTCGTGTTGTTGCATTATGTTTGATCATGTTCAAAGTCAGCATAGCTATCCACCAGAGAAATTTAGAGCATTTCATGGATCCCTCTGCTGATAAGCTTTATGAATATGCGGATTACATTGGCACCTGGCCACACTGCCTAAAATACCCATACCTGCTTGATGACCATGATATAACTGCACCTGATCAGCCTGTAAACCGGCCATATCTAAACCCAAGAGAATTTATGGATTTAGACCAAAGCACCAGCCAACGCTGCAGTAAAGCCGAAATCTGCTGTTAAAGCAACCGAAGCTGCCATAACATCTCAGCAGAGCCACAGGCTGATTGCCCCCCCACGTCCCACTGCACTGATGCAGTAATTCATGCAAAATGAGCTTTGACCAAGTATTAAGTGCTATACTGTACGGTACATGGACATTCTACACAGTAGGTATGAAATTACCAGATATTTACTCTTTAAATATAGCACTGTTGTTTCTAATGAATCTATACAGGGGTTGGACAATGAAACTGAAACACCTGGTTTTAGACCACAATAATTTATTAGTATGGTGTAGGGCCTCCTTTTGCGGCCATTACAGCATCAATTCGTCTTGGGAATGACATATACAAGTCCTGCACAGTGGTCAGAGGGATTTTAAGCCATTCTTCTTGCAGGATAGTGGCAAGGTCACTACGTGATACTGGTGGAGGAAAACGTTTTCCTGACTCGCTCCTCCAAAACACCCCAAAGTGGCTCAATAATTTTTAGATCTGGGGGACTGTGCAGGCCATGGGAGATGTTCAACTTCACTTTCATGTTATCAAACCAATCTTTCACCAGTCTTGCTTGTTTTATTGGTGCATTGTCATCCTGATACACGGCACCGCCTTCAGGATACAATGTTTGAACCATTGGATGCACATGGTCCTCAAGAATGGTTCGGTAGTCCTTGGCAGTGACGCGCCCATCTAGCACAAGTATTGGGCCAAGGAATTGCCATGATATGGCACCCAAACCATCACTGATCCACCCCCATGCTTCACTTTGGGCATGCAACAGTCTGGGTGGTACGCTTTTTTGGGGGCTTCTCCACACCGTAACCTCTCCCGGATGGGGGAAAACAGTAAAGGTGGACTCATCAGAGAACAATACATGTTTCACATTGTCCACAGCCAAATTGCGCTCCTTGCACCATGGAAACCGACGTTTGGCATTGGCATGAGTGACCAAAGGTTTGGCTATAGCAGCCCGGCCGTGTATATTGACCCTGTGGAGCTCCCGACGGACAGTTCTGGTGGAAACAGGAGAGTTGAGGTGCACATTTAATTCTGCCTTGATTTGGGCAGCCATGGTTTTAGTTTTTTGGATACAATCCAGGTTGGCACCCGAACATCCCTTTCAGACAGCTTCCTCTGCGTCCACAGTTTTAATCCTGTTGGATGTGGTTCGTCCTTTTGGTGGTATGCTGACATTACCCTGGATACCGTGGCTCTTGATACATCACAAAGACTTGCTGTCTTGGTCACAGATGATCCAGCAAGACGTGCACCAACAATTTGTCCTCTTTTGAACTCTGGTATGTCACCCATAATTTTTTGGGTGCATTTCAATATTTTGAGCAAAACTGTGCTCTTACCCTGCTAATTGAACCTTCACACTCTGCTCTTACTGGTGCAATGTGCAATCAATGAAGACTGGCTACCAGGCTGGTCCAATTTAGCCATGAAACCTCCCACACTAAAATGACAGGTGTTTCAGTTTCATTGTCCAACCCCTGTATATGACCTGAATTGCTAAAATAGCTCAAGGTTTTGTTTATAACTGGCTACACAGTGGTAGTTATTGGCACTGTGCCTTGCAGCAAGAAGGTCCTGGGTTCAAATTCTAATCCCCCACCTTACAGTCAGGCATAAACAATGATGGATGGATATAATATGTTGAGATCTTTAAAGGGTTACACCCCCAAGAGTGTTTGGTCAGTAGAATGCATTTAACTGTATCAGCTTCATCCTGAATGCTTTGCTCTACTTGTTTTTCCTGTGTTTGACATTGTACTGTTTGCACAAGGAACTGATCCTGACAGCCTTTGTCTAAATTATTACTTAACTCATCGGTCAGGACAGTGTGACCTGAAACAGGCAGATATAGCACTTTTTTGTGGGCTTTCCTGAACATGTTTACGAAACAGGATGTAGACCAGGAAACAAACCCAACCACTGAGGAAGCAGTGGGAACTGCTGATCTTTGCTTAGTCTCCAGAACAAACAGTTCTTAACTGTTCAACTTTAAGCAAACCATGTATGTATTATTGAGAAAAAGGATCTGTGTGAGAATGTGGAATAAATCTATGGAAACCTTTATTCAGCTTTCCTTTCTTGTGTATGGGTGTTTGCTGTACAAACCCAAGACAGAGGTAAGGTCTAACATGCCAGTCAAGCACAGTGAGTCAGTAAAGCCACTGTACTAAATTAATAGAAAGATTATATTGTATCTATTCAGATTACCTTAAATTCATCAAACTAGTTTTGCTTTGACAGCATCAAGAGTGCCTAAAGGTGTCAGCTCCTCTGGATTTATGTGGAATAAATCAGTCTGATCTGTTTTTTACTATGAGAACATATAAATAAGATAAAACCAGCACAGTGAGTTCAGTATTATCAATTAGAAGAGACTTCTTCACCAAGTAAACAAATATCAAAATAGTTGATTTTATTTATTCTGTAATAAAGTTATAAACAATTCAGGCAGTGGTTTTTCACATCACCGTACAGAATTGGTACTCTAATACTTACAGTACAGTGATAACTTCTCCAGTCTTGCTGCAGGACAAATATAATAATTGTTAGATTTACACAAGACCTAAATCAGCCAAACCAGATTTTGAATGTGACTGTCTCAACTCATTCTATACCAGGGCCTCAGAATATACATCAGCAGGATGACCCGCTCCAGCTTGGTTCAGTCTCATTTGCAATGTTGGAAGCAGGCTTAAGAAAATCAACTTAAGGACACCAAACATCCACCAACAAGCTTCCCTATTTTAACTTCATATGAGCACCTCATTTCATTTCTCCACAGTGAGAAAGCTGGCCTAAAATGGCAATTCCTTTCAGCAAAAGCATTTCTATTTAACCATCCCTCTGGTCCAAAATGCATTATCACTTCATGAAGAACATCCGTTGCTTTGCTGCTAGGTGAGTAAAATACATTTGAGAAAATTTCCCGTAATTTTCATGGCCACAACTGGCACCTGGTCCAGTGCAGTGTTTTTCAACACTAGTCCTTAGAGTGCTGAGTCCTGCATGTTTTAAGTGTCCCTACTCCAACATAAATGTATCAAAGGATAGATTACCTCAACAGCTCTGCATGGAGTTCTGCAGAAGTCTCCCAACAATTCACCAATTGAAACCAGGCTTGATAAAGCAGGAACATCTAAACATGCGGGATGGTTTGTGCTGAGAACCAGGGATGGGAAACACTGGTCTAGTCTATAATGGCTAACACATGAGCTGGCAGTTTTCAGACCTTAAGAGCCAGAGTCCAGCCTTGTTTAGACCATTTCCTCCTTAAATATACCTTATTTGAATGAATGGGTTAATAGCAGGCTCCTGCACAAACTGTTGACAGGCTGAAAAGATGACCATTTGAAGAACAGGCCGTCAGTCCTAGAGGTAGCCCATAACTGGCTAACTCAGTATGTGATGGATGTGTAGGACTGATTAAGGATCAGATTCTATTATCCTGCTGTTTTCCACCTGGAACTCTGACCATGCATGTACAAAGATGAATCTGAGCAAAGGAAGACAATTTTGGTCAGAGACATCCATTTATCAGGTACTATGGCTGTATCTGTTTTCACATTTTGAAATAAAGAGTGCCTTGTGTGTAGAATTCCAGGAGAGTACAAATTAGACCTACTTTGTAGTTTTAGTCCCAATTTACTGTTGCTAGATGGGAGAAGTTAGTGTTACTGCTTCTTCAGACCCTGCCTTAATGTCTCATTATCATTGGTGTGAACTAGCGGGCTTGAAAAGAAAAAATAGCTTTTCTCAAAACTGAATTTGCGTAATACTTAAAACCTTGTACAAGTTCTTCCATTTGATTTTGGATCAAATGTATTACAATTATGATTAGTGTCATATACACCCAACATAACAGAATCTGAATTGGAGCAATATCTTTAAAAAAAGTGTAATTTCACATTTTACTTTTTATTTTCCAAATATTTACCTTTGACTTTACTTCTTGTGTCTCTTCTCACTTCAAGAGTTTATTTTCATTGACTTCCTCCTTCCACTTACATTTGCTGGAAATATCTGCACGTTCTGTTAAAGTTCTCATTTGAGTCCAGAAAGCAAGGCACATCGCCACTAAGTGTTTTAAAATGGTGTCTTAGGTATTTTCCCCTAAAGGTTTTACCTATTTGTCAGATCTGTGTGGTGGTCCTTGATGTTAAGAAATGTGCAACCTTATTTTTCCATTGATGAGAGGTCTCATCTGTGTTTTTCGTTACCCTCAGTGTGTCATATATTCTTTGGTCTGAGAGGGCGTGAGTCTTACACCAATTACTGTGCACTCTGAACAACTCTCAGCTCCAACTTATGTCATACTGCGTCCAGCCCTCTGGTGGAGCCAAGAAGACCCTTCGGCCACGATGCAGGAAGCTGACTACGCCCCTGTAACCTGTGCGAGGAACTCCAGATTTTAAGTCATCCATCACTCCCAAATTTCGAGCAAATACTTTAAAACTGTCTCTGCTGGAGTACTGCACCCTGTATGGTCCAGGTCCTTTTAAATTACCCCCGTGCTGAAGGTCTTCAATCTTCACTGATGTGGAGCTATAAACCTCTTGAATAAAGATTTCATCATACTTATCCTTTAGCAAAAAAGACAAATCCTGTTTGGTGAAAGGCACAAACTCAGTGTTTAGCCTAATATAACGAAGGTATTGGTCAAAGAATTGGCCTAAACTGACACCTTTCCTGCCAAAGGTAATAGTCCGGGAGATTTCGGGTCTTACACAGGAGCGGTTTTTGCGCTGTTCAGGTTGACGCATCCAGTCATCCCAGAAGGCTGAAGGCCATTTTGGTTCCAGTTCGTCCCACAGCTCCTTCAGCAGCATCCAGCCCAGGCCAGGAAAGAAGTCTGTTCTGTAAAGGAGCTCAGCTTTGGAAGGATCAATCAAAGCATCCCTGCCATTATCGTTCCAAGCAGAAACACACCATAGGGTAGGGTCAGAGCACAAGATGGGATACAGGGCTCGGAAATACTCAAAGAAGTCTGGTGCCACCTAAATGGGAGAAGAGATGCACATTAGCTGGCTTACTTCAGGGCTGTTGTGCAGATAAATATAACCAGTAAATCGCACCTATTCAACCTGGAAAAACCTAAAGCAATTAAACTAGTTCTTCAATTACCTTTCAATTAAAATGTGACTTTCTGTGCATTTAATATGTTACCTTCACTTCAACTATTTTCCCTATTGCTATTTCTTCCCCTATAATCTACACGGGCATCTATGGGAAATACAAACTGTTTGGGGTTCAGTTCTGTCTCGGTAACATTACAGTTGTACAGAATCAGTTTGAATTTTCCCAACATTGCCTGTGCAGTATGTGTGTGTTGCAGTGCTGAATCAATCAAAAATGAATCATAACATCTACTGTACCGCACCATCAGGTTATGAGAACATTTTTAAAAGTGCTTACCTCCAAGTCATCCTCCACTATGACCACTGTAGAGTGGGAGAACACGTTGAACACTTGGTTTAATGCCCATCGATAGTGTCTGGAGATTTTGTAGTAGCCCTGGAACTTCCTGTGCTCTGGCCTGACTTTGATGTCAGACAGTTCTGGTTGTTTTATATGTGTCACTTGCTCTCCATATGAACCAATCACACGAGCAGTCTCCGCATGGCCACAGTCTTGGCTAACAATGATTGGATATAGTTCTGCAGAAGGGCGGTACTGTATGAGTCTATCAAGGTTCCGCTTCACTGTGACTCTGTCACAAGCAATAACCAGGATGGGAATGATGAATTCTGGGCTGGGAACAGGAGTCGTCACTTTAGTGTTTCTGATTTTCCCAATAGCCTGTTCTGGATGTAAGCTTGGAGCTACGTAATTAACAGGCCTTTGTATATAGGTTTGGTCCCTAACATCCATGCTATTTCTGAGAGGTTCTGGAGTTTTCTGAGGCTGCTGCTGAGCCTCTGCTTTTTTAAATTCTTTTATATTAGAAGCGGTTTCCCTTTTCCCAACATCCTTCTGCCGTGCCCACACTGCTCTGTGACTTTCAATCTGCTTTAGTAGCTTTTTCTGAGTATCAAGATGAACTTCCACCTCTTCTGCCAGTCGAATCATCTCTTCAGCAAGGTTGACTTGACCAATTTTACCTCTGCCTGCACCCCACTCATCATTTCCCCCTGGTTCAGCCCCTCCACCATCTCCAAGATAGCTGATGGGCGGTCGACCCCAAAGATAAAGCAGAAGCAAAGCATTCCAGGCAACAAACAGGAAAGCGCCACATAATATAAGAGAATTTTTCTTGCGAACCATGGCCTAAAGACCACAAAAAATGAATGATGGTAGGGAACTTCTGATGGCAACAGAATGAATGTCCAGCAACCTAAGGTTTCAATATTATATAGACAGGGATAATATTTCTGCTCACATGGTTTTCACTTCATTTTATTTTTATTTGTCAGGAGTGTTTCAAGAGGACAGCCGGCCAGTTTAGAACAAACTTGCATGATATTTCTGTGGAATTCCTGCAACCCATGAAATCCTGAAGAGTTTGGCCAATGAGCTGTAAAACGATTCAGCTTTGAGACGACAAAAAAGTGAAGCTGGGGTCATGTAGATTGAAGAAATCTGAAAACATCGAGGTTATCTATTCGCCATCATCCTAAAAAACAGAAACAGGAAGAGAAATGATGACCACAGTACATATTCTGACACTTTCACATTTAGATAAATAAAAATAAAAGATAAAAAATAAAATAAACAGTATATATTACACATTCTTATCTTTAAAACAAATTTTTAAACAAGTCGCAAAAACAGAAACCAGGTCTGCTGCTATGCTTTTGTTTTTTATTAATCTGATCAGAAACTGTTGTACTTTTACATGGTAAAACTATTAACATCTATGCATGCCTCAGGAACATTCCGGCAGTTATTGGGTGAGGGGTGGGGTCCACCCTGGACAGGTCGCCAGTCCATCACAAGGCAACACAGAGAAACACAGAACAAACAACCGCTCACACACTCAGGCCAATTAACCTACAAGTCATGACACTGTGGGAGGAAGCTGGAGAACCCAAGCCTGCATGGGGAGAACATGCAGGTTCCAAGCAGAAAAGGGCACCGGACGGTTGGAACCTAGGACCTTCTTGCTGCAAGGGCACAGTGCTAACCACTGTTCCACCTTGCAATCCAAATAAAAGATAATGTTCAATCTAATGTTGCCTCAAGAAAGCCTTTTCAACAGCCTTGATCAGAATAGTGAAGTATCGTCAAGGTCTGTCAATTATATGTTTAATAATGTAATTTATGAGAAAGACAGGTGCTACACATCCAAAGTATAATTATATCATACTATTATATTTATTTACACTGTCTATAAATAGCAGTTTTTGATTCTCATTTATACATTGGTAAGTAAATTAAGAGCAATGTGGGAATACACCAGAGTCCGCAGTCTTTCAATCATAACATTCCCGTTGATCATAGTTTTCATCGTTAGAACAGATATGTGTTCTCTTGCAAAGATTTTCAATTTTCAGCAAGTCATTAACAACTCTGAACACTGAAAATGGCAGTCTTTTTCTTTTTAATGATTAGTGGCATTTATTAGTAGTCTTACAGGAAGCAGGGCAGAGAAAGAGTGAATACAGTAAATGGCCCATGGTGGAAAAACTAACTTGGGACTGCTGCACGGGGACTCTGTGCAATAATAGTGCCCATATTTATATTAAACTGCCATTGTCAGCGCAATAACTTTAGGTTATATGCAATAGTTGTCTGTTTAATATTGCTTTCCACAATCTAAGGTCAGTAACTACTTTTGTTATGTTTATATGTACTTCTTTGATATTTAAGCTTAGTTTTATATTTAACATTATATTTTGTATATCCATGCTTATTTGTTTTATACAGTTTGGCATTTATTCTTCAAAGTGTTGCATACTGCGATGATTCGATTTTATTGATTTTTTTGTTCTTTGTGTTGTAACAATATTAATTGTTGTGAGAGAAATCAATGTTTTTGTATCTATAAATATCACTGCTATTCTAAGTGAATTAAAGTTCTTTGCAGGTTATCATTAGTCCTCGAATTAGAAGCCCAAGTTCTGCTAGTAGGTATAGGCAGATGGCTTTGTGATTCTGAATAGTCAGAGGATTTGATTAAATAACCAAAACATGTTCTTATATTTAAATTGTACAAGTAAATAAAGGAAAACCACCCATCAGAATTAGTAATCTGTTGTACCCTCTCTGGCTTTTATGGTCCCAATGAATGAAAATCAATAGTTTGCATTTTTTGTACTTCACCTAATTTTAGCCCTAGCTGATGGGTAACAATCGTTTTTTTCACAGACTTGATTTGTATTTTTCAAATAGTTTTACAATCCTTTCTGTTGGATCACCAGACAGCTCTCTTGTTGGGGGATTGTTTCTTACCAGTTAGCCAGGATTAAACACTAAAGATCTGCATTAGCAAATTTAGATATTGTTGGGTCATTTTACTAAATGTGATCATTAATTATTCACCATTAAGACTCATTTATCAAGAAAGGTTTGGTTCTTATTCAAAATAATATTTCCTTAAATATTATTGTACTAAAAAAAGACAGCTAATTAAACACTATTGAGAATTATTCATCCAGAAGGTTGGTTTTATTCAGCAGATCATTCTTTAAAATATTATCTTATTAAAATAATGTTTTATCTGATCTTGCATTGTGAATGGTTGTTTAAAGGTATACCAATTATTAGTTCCAAGACTAACTTAACTTCATTTCCAGATTCTTCAAGATAATCCTTCGTCCTCAAACATAAATAACATTACATGGTAATACTGCATCACTCTTTAGGTCATGGTTTTTAACCATCTTTGATTCACTTGTTCATATTGTACATACAGGGGTTGGACAATGAAACTGAAACACCTGTCATTTTAGTGTGGGCGGTTTCATGGCTAAATTGGACCAGCCTGGTAGCCAGTCTTCATTGATTGCACATTGCACCAGTAAGAGCAGAGTGTGAAGGTTCAATAACCCAGGGTAAGAGCACAGTTTGCTCAAAATTTTTGAAATGCACACAACATTATGGGTGACATACCAGAGTTCAAAAGAGGACAAAAAGTGGTGCACGTCCCTTGCTGGCGCATCTGTGACCAAGACAGCAAGTCTTTGTGATGTATAGAGCACGGTATCCAGGGTAATGTCAGCCTACCACCAAGAAGGACGAAAACCACATCCAACAGGAATAACTGTGGACGCAAGAGGAAGCTGTCTGAAAGGGATGTTTCGGGGTGCTAAACCGGATTGTATCCAAAAAAAAAATAAAACCACGGCTGCCCAAATCACGGCAGAATTAAAAGTGCACCTCAACTCTCCTGTTCCACCAGAAGTCCGTCGGGAGCTCCACCCGGGTCAATATACACGGCCGGGGGCTGCTATAGCCAAACCTTTGGTAACTAATGCCAAAAGCCAAACATCGGTTTTCAATGGTGCAAGGAGTTGGGAAATCTTGGGCTTGTGGGACAATGTGAAACATGTTGTTGTTCTCTGATGAGTCCACCCTTTTCTGTTTTCCCACATCCGGGGAGTTACGGTGTGGAGAAGCCCCCCCAAAGGGAAGCGTACCACCCAGACTGTTGCATGCCCAGAGTGAAGCATGGGAGTGGATCAGTGATGGTTTGGGCTGCCATATCACGGCATTCCCTTGGCCCAATACTTGTGCTAGATGGGCGCGTCACTGCCAAGGACTACCGAACCATTCTTGAGGACCATGTGCATCCAATGGTTCAAACATTTTATCCTGAAGGCGGTGCCGTGTATCAGGATGACAATGCACCAATAGACACTAAGACTGGTGAAAGATTGGTTTGATGAACATGAAAGTGAAGTTGAACATCTCCCATGGCCTGCACAGTCACCAGATCTAAATATTATTGAGCCACTTTGGGGTGTTTTGGAGGAGCGAGTCCGGAAACGTTTTCCTCCACCAGTATCACGTAGTGACCTGGCCACTATCCTGCAAGAAGAATGGCTTAAAATCCCTCTGACCACTGTGCAGGACTTGTATATGTCATTCCCAAGACGAATTGACGCTGTATTGGCCGCAAAGGAGGCCCTACACCGTACTAATAAATTATTGTGGTCTAAAACCAGGTGTTTCAGTTTCATTGTCCAACCCCTGTAGTTGGTCTTCTTTATTCTTTCATTCTGCTTGGTAGTTTAGTTGGATTGTTCTAGTATTGTAAATAGTTTTTGCTGATTGAAATATGTTTGACTTTGAGTTGACTTATTTTTGTTAATAAATTCTTGTATTTTAAGAAATTGTGTGAATTCATTCTGTGTGTGTGCAGAGTGTTGCTGTTCAATAATGTCAGAGCTTGGCTCATCCCTTTCAATTTTGTCCTAATACCATCACCTTACTGGACTGGTATTCACAGGACAACCCTTAACAGACCGAAATATTATTTAACAAAATATTAAAATATTCATATATATTAAATAATATAGTCCTGATAATAATCACAACAATGTAGTGAGTTTTAATCGTAAAAACACACCATCATTAAAAACAATGCAATTTCAAGGTTTTTATTTTTTTACAAAAGTAGAAAGTTCAGTTGTTATATAAAAGCTTTGAGTCATATCTGTGATTTTCTTTTGCTACAAAGTAAAGCAACTGACTGAAAATGCTTTAGAAGTTCAGATCCCATATATCTGGTCGAGGGTTGTGTAATGTTGAACTGGTGTCCCACTGATCAGTAGATCTGATTACAGCATTAGGTCAAGCCCTACTCCTCATTCAGCACTGAAGATCTTTGGCTAAAAAAAGACAACATTAGGCCTCGGCAGGTTAGGCTTTATAACTTTATATAAACATGCAAGACACACAAACCAAGTTTCTTAATGCAATATACTGGTGAGCAACTGCATGATTCCAACAGACCAATAAGGCTGATTTGCAGATAATTAAATTATCCTTGTTTAACAGATCTCCATCAACAGGCATCTGGCACACATTTAACACATGCAGTTGCAGCAATCAGACCACCTGCCTTAAATATAGTGCTATCTGCTCCTTCAACAAAGTTTAGTTTCTACTATAATATATACTGGCAAACTCCACAAAGTCTAAATGTCAATAAGCAAACCTAACATGGTTTACATTTTGAAACGACTTCACAGAATGGCAATGTGTAAAGCATGTGGAAGAGTCCTGATTTTCCATGGCTTTTATTATCCAGAATGATGGATGAAAGCCATGAATGAGTCAGTGAGTGGAGGAACGAGGTTACGCTGACTCTACCACCGAAGATTGTCAGCATTAGAAACACCTAAACCTATTAGTGCTGACAAATATAGGTCAGTAATATAATCACAACAATCATAGTGATATCTCTGTTCCTTGCTTCTATGATAGGACCAGTTCAATTTCCTGTGCTCTAGTTTAGCATCCTTCAACAAAACAAAGAAGTTACTTCTTCACAAACACAAACATATTTCCTATAGACAAATTTAACACTTTTCACACATTCAGTTTGATCATTCACTAAACATTATAATTCTCACCAGACCATTCACATAAATTGCCTGCTAACTATAGCTTGTCCTTTTTGACATTTTCTTTGTAAAACAAATATATCCTAAAATATAAAGACATACCAATATTTACAGCCATTCACTGTTGCGAAAGTTGTTTTTGTCTACTTTTTCACTGAACAAACTCTGGAATAATTCATTTATTTTGAATGTAACAAAAAATCGGAAATAAAAATATGCAAACCATAGAGTGGATTTTTGTCTTACATACAACCAGACATTATTGATTTTTTGTTGTTTAGACTTCTGTAAATAGATTTTATTAACGCCAACTTAAAGTGTCATACCTTGAATCAGTCTTAAATCAGTCGTAAATTCTGTTTAGCAACGGAGCAATTGACCAATTTGAGTGCGAACAAAACGTCAAAACCTCTTAGAGTAAGCAGGAAGTACTACGTCTAGTAGAAAAGAGTTAAGTGCAGGAAAATGCAAGTCTGAAGCTAGGAAATTAAGGCTAGCCTACCTAATGTCAGTGGAACAGCTCTCTTCTGATGCTAATAAAGCTTTGCAGAGAAGAGAAGACAACCTTTAACGGGGTAGGATCGTCGCTTCTCACACAAACTGTACCAGCTGACACTGTTGTTCTTCAGTCCGCTCCTCCCTTCGTCAGACAACAACGTGGAACTGACCGGTTGGATCCCACAGCTGAGCTCCTGTGACTCGCTCACATGACTGTGCTGTGTGATTAGTACCGATGGACAGTCGACGCCGCTCAGTTTGCCCGCTCCAAGTACTATTTACTGTGCATCTGCTTCCTATTTTAGCCTCAACATAGCTGTTAAGATTGACGTGCTGGTTCGGAAGGCAGCTGGATCTACCGCCCGATTGAGTCAAACATACAACACGCTGGCCACAGCGGTCTTTTTACACAGCAACAATATGACAGCATTGCAGGAGCACCGTCAAGGCTGACCTGCTGTTAGCTTGATAACTACCGTCGAACACATGCAGTGGCCGTTTTTATCTCCCATTCCAAACCTGTTCTAGCTGGAGCCATGGATGCAGCCACAAACTCACCTCACTTACCTTCTGTGATGTTGTTGTTACAGAGTGGATGCTGGCGTTGGACCTGAGGCTCATCCAGCTGCAGCACCGAGAGGCTAGCCGTTTAGTTAGCCTTCAATGAGTCGAACCGACCCTTTCCAAAGCTTGCCTCCCAGTCACACCACATATCTGTGCGGTGTCACGGAAGCTTTGGGGTTGCCTTCACCTCCACCGACACACACCATTATTGTCCGGGGTTCCAGGTTCTCTCCAGCACTGTGGCTGCTAAACTGCCTGTTCAGACGCTGACGCTCCACTCCTACCGCTAATTTTCAATCCAGTCTAACAGCACGCGATGCAACAGTCTAGATAGATAAAAAAGCTTTCTTGTTGTCTGCTGCTCTGGTTCTTTTCTCATTTTTCCATCCTACTACTCTTTCACGGGCGCCTGCCGCTGATGCATGGGGACAGTTTTTTTCATTTAAACCAAACTTCCGGATTGATGACTCGGTTAGAACCGAATTGACCCGAGCAGTGTCGAATGCATAGATCCTATACTTTCCGAATACATACATTTAAAAAGAGCGAAAACCCCATCTAATTGTTTAGGGGGGACAATACACAGTCAAATTTCAGAAAGTGATTCCTGCGGCGGACATGAAAAAAGGTCTCAACCTCTATTTCCAGCCCCCTTAATCCATATTTTACCTGTATACAGATTTTTAAAAATACTTACAGACATTTGAAAAATCTGGATATCTCTCTAGGAACAAATCTGAAATGTCAGTACATATGAATTATTTCATTAACAACCTGACAGACGTGTTTTTTTTACTCATTATTTCCTCATCCATTTTCCTCTCAGTCCTAAGTGAATCGGATGAGCCTGTGGCCGAAACACTGAAACACGGAGCTGCAGGTGTCGTGCCTATTGAGTGAAGTTGACACCGCAACCACATGAAAAATTTCGGTAAATAGACAGAATGGTTAGTGCTGCGTCTGTGCAGGTTTGTCCCGTTAAAATTTGCGTTTGTGCTGCTATGCTTTCTGAGATATTAAAGATTATTTATAGGTCATCCAGAGGTCATCAACACCCAATTTTGCTACGAATTGAACCGAAGTGGTCTCATTTTTTAGTGCTTCGGTTGTGCAGGTTTGTGCCGTTAAAATGTTTGTTTGTGCTGTTATGGTTTATGAGATATACATTTTATTTCAGACGATCACATGACTTTACCTGTGTCTGTGGAAATGGATTTTACCAGCTGAAGGCTGTAATTAGGCACTGTTTGTAGTTACACGTTGGTTTCATTTGTTCCTGTACATCCTTATTCACCATTTCAGTCAGTGAGAAGGAAAGTTGGCGATTTATAGTGCGGGAAAGGGAAAGAAAAGGCAAGTCTTTTATTTCTTTCTGGGCAAAACAGTGACATTTTATTGAGGCATTTGGGGCACATTTCCTGGACAGTGTCTTGTACACATGCAGCTGAGTATGACTCCAGTGCTGACAGAAAAATTTGTTCAGTTCCATATCTGCATTGCTTTCACTGTGAGGTGTGCTATATTTTAATAACTGCAAAGATACAAAAGGATCTTTTCCCCTAATTCCAAATCGTTTCTCTCTTGTTTGACTTTCCACAGTTTTTTTTAAAATTATTTTGGGGGCTTGGCCGGGATCCCACATCCATCGACTCTGCCTTTTTGACCTTTTAAAAGCTGGTTCCATCCTGCCCCACACGCCCTTTGAGGTTTCCAACAACCCCTTTGGGAATGGCCCTGGCCCTGGAAATTATACGGTTTTCGGGATTTTAAAGGGTAATTTTTTAAAGAACCTGGTCTCCTTACAGGGAAAAGAAGAAAATATGTAAAATCTTATTAAAAGTTATTTGAGTTTTACTGCTGCATGCACACAAATTAGGGTTATCACACCCCCTTACCATCTGCTCAATCCATTAAAGCGTCAGGATACAACGTACTGGCATGGGTTTGTTTCTACTCTCTGTAACAAGGGTGGACCCCAGATAAATAGTGATAGGTCCTTTGTTTCGGGTGTTCCACCCTTTATCCCCGAGAGGAGTAGGACTGGGCCCCCGGGACCGTAGTTTACTATTTTTTTGCTTTTTTATTAAAGTATTACAAATGTATTTACGAGTTGTAGTATACATTTAAATTTAAAGAGTAAATTGAATCTCTTTGCCTGGGAAAAAAAGGGCCTAGTAAACCCAAACGGAACGGGTTTCACTTCGTGGAAAATTGGGGCACCATTTGGGGGTGTAACTGTGGCTGTCTGTCTTTCAACGTGGCCATTGATACTCTTACAGAAGCCTCTGTCTCTAGTAGGTCTGCTGATGTTTTGGGAAAAAAATTGGGTTTTTTGGAACACAAAAGTATTGTTTTGACCCCTTTTTCCAAATCCTAAACAGTTTTTGCATGAGGGCAGGCCCGGTTTAAAAATTTCGATTTCCATTTTTCCCAGTTAAGAAAGCTTTTTTGTGTATTCTAAATTTTCAGGAATATTTTTAAAAACCCAAAAGGGGAAATTTTCTGGAGAAATGCAACCCCGAATCTAAGTCTGTGTCCAACCCCTCTTTCAGAATCACTTTCCGTTTTAAAATTTCCCAAAGGGTGACCAAAATTTCCCGGTTCTGTTTAATTTCACCAAAATTACCCGGGGCCCTTTTCAAATCTTTTGTTCCTTTCTGCTGCTCAGATCTGTCCCAAAAGTGGCAGGTGGCTGGTTTATTTTGGGGTGTGGCCTCTTTTTAGGTACTGAAAAAAGGAATTCCTGTCTACCGTGGTGTCAGGGTTAAATTTAAAAAATAAAAAAAAAAAAAGCTATGTTAGCATTGATCAAAAATTTTTTTTTGGGCTAAAATAATTTTTCTGAGCCCCAAAAATATCAATTTCGCAATTTTTGGACCCTTTCTACTTACAATCTTTAATCACAACCCCCAAAATCCTCTTTTAAAGGGGCCTTTTCACTTTCTTTTTAAAAAATCAGAATAGCTTTTTTGCCAAAATTTGTACATACCAAAAAAGGAATTTTACTCCGGGAACTTTGGCCCCTTTGGTTTTTGTTTTTTCACTACAGAATATAAAATATCAAAAATGTACAAATATACACATATATAAAAAAATAAAAAAGGGGCTTTTTCAAAATCGTATGCTGTTGTTTTGTACTCTAAATTTAATTTTCAAAAAAGAGAAACAGGGCCCGGGGGGAAAAAAGTGTTCTGGGCGGCTGGTTTTAGTGAACAAACGCTCTTAAACGTCGGCCGAAGGCAGAACCTAAACGGTTTTTTGTGCAGGGGGGTGTTGGGGGCTGCAGGATTTTAAACAGCTTTTTTTCCCGACCCTAGACCTGTATAAGTCCTGGATGGAGGGAAGGTCACCCCGATTTTCTCTCTGCAGCCCTAAATTATTCGTTGCAGTCTGGACCTTTTCCCGTTTTGGGGATAAACCCAAAACCACCCCGAGATGGATGAAGCCAGGAAATGAAGGGACCCAGTTTTAGAAGATGCCCAGGAGCTCCTGTAAGGTTTGTCTTCTTGATTTCCCTTTCAGGAAGTACGTCTCGCGGGCCTTTTTTCGAACAGGGGTGAAGACCATCTCGGGTCCTCAGAAGGGGGTTTCCCCTGGGAAACCCTGAATTTGGTCCCCCACCGACACGTTTTTTGGGGGATGGTGGGGGGGGGTGTAGGGGTGGGTTTTCCGAAATTCCCCCAAAAATTCTCCACAGTTGAGGGGTTTTTTATTTCCCAGGCATTTAAAGGGACAAAACCAGTGTATCAGGGGGCCCAAACCTCCAGTCTGTAGCAGATTTCATAAACCGTCCTGGACAGTCCGGACAGTATTTGTCATTTTGAAAAACTTCGGGAAATTTTTCACGGACGAGTCCGCGGGTTTTTTTGCAGTCATTTGGGAAACAGGGAAAAGAGGAGGGGGGATAGAACACCCCCTTGGGGGGCACCAGTACTTTTGATCTGGTTGGGAGAAGATGCTCCCCCTTTCCACCTGCTTTTTTGTCGGTCCGTCAGGAAGCTGTTTATCCAATGACAGGGGAGGCTGGAGTTGGCTGGGGGAGGCTTCTGGGAGGAGGGCTGGTATGATGGTGTTTAAAAGGCCCCAGCTGAAGTTACAAAATGGATCCTGGCGGGGGTCCCTTGTGGGGCGGAGGTGCCCGCAGGATGAAGTGTGAAAAAGTTAACCCAAAACATCCCTCTGCCGACCCGGGGTTTCTCGGAAGCAAAAAGCAAGGGGTCCAGTAGAGGGGGCCTTTTTTGATGTCTTTTAGGGCTTCAACACCAGCCGCTCAAAAAATTTTATTTACCACAGCGTCCGGGTCACAGGCCTGTAGTCCTTTAAAACCCAGGATGGGGGGTTCCCTTTGGGGACGGGGATGAGGGGGATCGTTTGGGAAACAGGGGGACCTCACCCCTTCTCCAGGACTTGTTTTAAGATCCGGGGGTAAGATTGCGAGGGGAGTTGATTTGCCAGGCTTTCAGGGATGATGGGGAGACGTTATAGGTCCTCCAGCTTTCTTTTTTTCATGCACTGAAGACCTATTTAATTTCCCTCAAATCTTTAGTGCAGGCAGAGGTTTAAAGGGTTGGGGGTTGTTGCTTTACTGGTCAAATTTTGTTCCTGAATGGATTGGGGGGAGGGGGTTTGAGGTGTGAATGGCTTTTTGTCATGTCTCAGAAAAAAACCATTCAACGTTAGCCAGGTGGGCTTTGTTCAGGAAGGGTGGGGGGCTTCTGTACATCAGGGTTTTTCAACCCTCCATACAGCCGAAGTGCACCCTTAAAGGGGTGTTTTTAGCTTCTCCCTATGCTTCTCTTGGCTGCTTTTACTCCTTTGTAATCTGTTCCTGGCCTTCCTTACCGGGCCCCCAATCCCCACTGCTTGGTTTCTCCCTTTTCCCGCCAGATTCCTGAGGTTGGAGTAAACCTCCTTTCTTTTTTACCTTTTTTAATAGTTCTTAATTTCAGTTTTTTTTATTTAATTTTTTTATTTTTTTTAAAATTTGGGGAAAAAAAAAGGGTTTTTGGGGGGTTTTGAAAGATGCCACCAAATAAAATGCTTATTTTTTTACAATTGGCTTGCAAAGAAAGTACCCGTTCAAATTTTTAAATGTTCCTCAGCCCTCTAGGGTTCACAGACGCTCCCCAAAGCATCATGAATAAATTGAATTCATATCTGTGAGACAAGCCAGCTACTCTTTATTTTAAGTGTATCAAAAAGGTGACCTTAACTATATTACCAGTTGGTATTTCTTTAAGCATGCCCCCAAAATCCATCCATCCATCCTCCCCCTAATCCCCGGGGCAATTTTCAAGCACACAGACATGGGGGGAGAAATTTTTTATAAAATTTAAAAAGGCAAAAAAAACGTTCTTTTCCGTAAACCTTGAAGACATTAAATAGGTCAATTATGAACAGAAATGTAACTGACAAAGTAAAAATAAGACAATGCATTACAAATTTCATTGATTAAAGTACATTATACACAATATTTCTTAACCAAACTTTATTTAACAAATTTACACACAAAGGCATAAAGTCATTTTAAGAAGACAAGCTGGGCAGCATCAGATGTTACCTGTTATAATCGTAGCAAAAACAAGGCAATTACAACAACAACAGTGCAATTCTGTATAGGGCATAGTACAGGCAGATTTCGAAATGTAAAAACAAAGTGTTATTAATGAGAGAGAGAAAAAATATATATATATATATTAATAATAATGAAACAATAACTAAAATAGCAACAAGGGGATTGATATGTTAGGATTGATATACATCGGTGGGCAGTTCCATTAATATGGTATTCAAATGATTCAATATATTTTAGAAATTTCAAATATAACTGGAATTCAGATAAAAAGATGTTAAAAACTGGGGATGATCTCAGCACTCTTTGTTAATGAATAAAGAATTTTGCCAAGCAAAATATTAGGTTACAACAGAGTTCTATTGTTTTGTTTTTTAATAACACTCCTAAAGCTACCATATCTCTAGAGATAGATTCAGGAAGTGTAATTTTTTATTTGATCCACCTTTCTAAGCAATTCTAAAATATTTTGGTTTGACTGCATTCATAGAAAACATGGTCAATCGTTTCTATATCATTTTCACAGAATGAACATTTATTGTCATTGATATTAAAGCGATTCCTTAATAGTTCTTTTGAGGGAAAGATTGGGTTTAAACTTTTAAAGTGTGTTTCTTTAGCTTTTGGTTGTATGGGTAGTTTTAAATAAAGAGTTCTTAACCTTTCAATTGATTTTTTTTTAAACTTGCAAAGAATGTTATTTTTATTTATTTTCCCAGGGAATAAAGTTTCGTTTAGACAGTTTCTAATTGTGTGGTTATTCAATTTTGGGTCAGTGAACGATATTCCATTAATAGATAATTTGGGAAGTTGTGGAGTCATTGGGCTATATGTTATAAATTTTTTTATCTGATTAATAAATTGTTTTGGTAAGGCATTAAATAATCTGCTAAATTCAGCTTTTGGGGGAAGGAATTGATATTTTGCGCAGAATTGTTCGTAATTTAACATGCAACCATTAGCATCCATTAAGTCTATAATAGACCAAATATTCTTCTCCATCCAATCTTTATAAAATAAGGATTTATTGCGATGTAGTATGAATCTGTTATTCCATATGATAGAGGAGTGTGGCGAGTAGTTATGTACATAGAGCATTTTCCAGTAAAGTAACACTTGTTTATGGAACTTTGATAGTTTAATGGGAAATTTATGAATATTGAAATCAGCTTGAAGTACAAGTTTTAGACCACCTATTTTGTTAAATACATAATTAGGAACACAATACCAAAATAACTGAGAATTTTTAATCCAGGATTTCAGCCAATTAATTTTAAGGGTTCTGTTAAGACAATCAAAGTCAATTACCTTCAGACCGCCATCTTTGATTTCTTTGACCATATGACTTTTCCATAGGTAATGTGGCCTGTTTCTCCAAATAAAGTTCATGTTCATTTGGTTAATGGTCTTAGTTAATCTATTTGGGACAGCAGTGCTATAAATTGAATAAATTAATCTTGACAAACTTTCCATTTTGGATAAGTAAATACGTCCTAAAATAGAAAGGTCTCGTTGGAGCCATGAGTTAAGTTTGGATTTGCAATCTTTAATCTTGTTTTCAATAGTTAAGGTTGATTCTTGGTTTTTAGTTATAACAGTTCCCAAGTATTTAATTACAGATTTAATTGGGATGCTAGATATTACTTTTAGGGGAGTGTCACTAATGGCTATAAGCTCACATTTTTTAAGATTTAGCATTAGTCCTGAAGCCTCTCGGCGAAATCCATTCTCACACAAGGTGGTGTTGTCTGGCACAGAAGGGCGTAATCTATTCAGGCGAAATCATGTGATTGTCTGGAATCAAAACATATCTCATAAACCGCACAAATCTGCACAAACGAAGCACTAAAACAAAAGAGGTGTTGTGCCATAAAGTGATGGTCTGCCAAAAACTGATCTGGTAAGACCGGGCGCGTCCCCGCGGAGGAGCGAGCAGCGAGAGGAGGAGGAGCTTGCTGCAGGACTGCACCCAGCCCGGCGAGTGTCTGGTTTTGAGAGTTCTTTCTCGGTGGTTTAGTTCTTCAAGTCAACAAAAGAAACACAAATAAAATAGTTATGTTTGTATGGTCAATGTTACAGCAAAGGTGTGTCTCGTTTTTCATTTTCTCCTTATAAAAGTTTGACGTTCTCACCGTGAAAGTGTCGGTTTCACGTTTTCGTCGTTTGTCATAAATATCTGCAAATTTACATTTTAAACTATAGCAGTGAAAATAAACGTTTGATCATTTATCTGCACAAAACTTGCTTAGATTTAGAAGCATTCTGTCACGCAACTGTACTGTGATGGATGTAACTCAATAAATGACAAAATAAAATAAAATAAAAAAGTTTGTTGACCTATATTGTTTTTTAAGGGGGTTATTATTCATTTATTTTGAAAAAAAAAATTACAACAGGTAGTGCCCAATAAAAACTTAGCAAAATTTCAAAATTATAAACTGTATTTCACTCAGAGGAACTATATACAGATGTCACTGAAGGCATGAAGTCCCAACTTTTTCTCTCTGCAAAAAAATTATTATGGCCAATATGTCCTGACCAATGAAATATAATTTTTGCCTTAAATGACTCTCTGAATGCTCGCTGTGCACTTATAAAATTGCTAAAATAGCCAGAAATCTAGGTGTTTTTCCTCTGCCAAAAATTGATTATGGCCTTTTTCTCTGACCATTGAAATGTAATTTCAGCCTAAAAGTGCTCTGCTTCAATCTGAGAAATTATATTTTACTGATCTTACTAAACACTGCCCATTACACACTAAATAAAATGCACAATATGAAAAATATTGCACTATTTTGTTTGCCAAAAAGTGATCAAGGCTTGTTTTCTGACCCATGAAATGTTATTTCTGCCTAAAATAACTTTATTGAATTCAGAGGGATTATGTTTTATCGATTTTGCTGAGCACAATCCATCCCAGACTTAAGAAAAGCCCAGCATGGACAATATCTGGGTATTTCACCTGCCAAAAATTGATCATGACCTATTTTCTGACCTATGAAATGTAATTTCTGTCTAAAATTACTTTATTTCATTCAGAGGGATTATAAATTACTGATCTTGCTAAAAACAATCAATTACACAGTGAAAAAGGTCCCCAAATGGACAATATGGGGGTATTTTACCTGCCAGAAATTGATCATGGCTTATTCTAAGACCCATGAAATGCAATTTCTGCATAAAAATGTTTTATTTCAATGAGATGGATCATATTTAATATATCTTGCTGAGCACAGACCCTCCCACACTGAAAAAGATCCCTAAAAGTACAATTTGGGGGTAATTCACCTGACAAAAATTGATCATGGCTTAAACCATGACCCACAGAATAGGATTTCTGCATAAAAATGCTTTATTTAATTCAGGGGGATCTTATTTAATAGATCTAGCTAAGCACAGACCCTCCCACACTAAAAAATTGCCCCAAAGTCTGGTTTTCTCTGCCAAAATTTGATTATGGCTTATTTTCTCCCCAGCTAAATTCCATTTCTGCCTAAAATTACATTTTTTAGATCTTGCCAAAGGTCGTCGGTCACACACTTAAAGAAAATGGCCAAAATGGCCTTAAAATAGCATTTCATTCTGCTAATAATCAGATCAGCTTGATAATTGCTTATTGCTTTTCTTTTTCAAAATAAAATACACCACGTTGGAAGAAATTCATTTAGGTTTATTGTTAAATTGCATCAAATGTCATTATAATAATCAGGTTTTGTTTTAAAAATCACTTGGTCAAAACACTTGCCTGCTAATTACAAGTCCTTTTTTAAAGTGCGGTAGTAGAGGTTTGCATTCGAGTTTTATGACTGGTTTGTGACATGGATCCGACATTGTATCAGCAGATGTTCAATTATAAGATCAATGGAACTTTTCCATCTGGCTTTTCATCTACGCAGCAGTCAAATTTTCTGAGAAAGGCTAAGAGCTTCGTTGTTCGAGGTGGGTTAATAGTTTCACTCAATGCTGCATTTTACTACTGTAATTATTTGTTGTTGCAACATTAAGGTATTGTTTTACTAAAATTTGGAATGGAATTATAAATAGCAAGAATAAGGATTAGTGTGGGTTGCAAATACCTGTCATTTAAAAAATAAATTGATGTGCTTATGTTTTTTATCAGACTAAACATTTGTCATAAAGTTTTCATCAGAAGCTAGGATTAAAAAAGTTATTTCAGAATGTATTTATGTTCATTTTCATGTCATGTCAACACGAATGAGACAGCCTTCAATGTCCTATTTTGGTGACTTATGGTAGTCCAAAATGAAAATCCCATATGGAAAATTCCTGATAGGGAATGTTATTTTCGATGTCATGGCACCTAAGTTGACTTCAGAACTCAAAATTTTGTTTTATCTGATTTAGTATCAACAAAAGGTAGTAATATACTGTACTTTCTGATCACACCAAATTAAACATTGATTGATAACTAATGATGTTGTTCATGTTTCTACAAATCGTTCAAATTTGGTTTAGTTTTGTTTTAAATAAATAGACATTTCAACCTCTGCATGAAATATGCTGCTTATTGTGTTCTGCATAGTAATTTTGAATACTATACATTTCATCAATACCTCACACTCACTGATAATGAAAGACATAATTTCTCTCATCTACCTCAGATGGCAAGTTATTCTATTGTCGACATGGAGGCACACCTCATTCGCTCCAGGTAAAGGTTTTGTGTGGCCAAAAAGAGGCTAATGAGGCTTTTCTGGACTGCCATGCCAGCAGCCAAGGTTCTCATTGCGGACAGAAAAACAACAGAGAGGCAATCTCTCAAAGGTTTTACTGGCCAGGAATGTCAGAAGACCAATTTGTGGGTCAGTATGCATTTTTAGATTTTGCTTATTCCTAAAAATTGTGCAAATGTTAGTTCCTTTATTATGCAAAGATAACAACAAATGTCACCATGATACCATTTAATTAAATTTATAAGTTAGCGTCAATTTCACAGCCTTTGAAATTTCATTTTTACTAAAAGTAATGTTCTGCATATTTTTCTTGTCAGGTTAGTCAGTGTGTGGCATGCCAGGCCAATAAAGTAATTATAAAACAGGAGGTGGAGTACACACCAATAAAGGTAACCTTGCACTTTAGTGAATATTATGTAATCTTTGTATTTTAGAGGAAATAGTAAAGAAAAATATAAATGGATGGATGTATTTTTTTTATTTATAAATTGTTACTACTTTTCTAAAGGTGACCCAGCCCTTCGAGCTACATGGCATGGATTTGATTGGAAAATTAAAAACTACTGCAAGTGGCAATCAGTATATACAGTATGTGTCATGATAGACTACTTGACAAAGTGGCCACAAGCCTATGCTTTAAAGACAAAGAGTGCAGAGGAGGTGACCCAATGTCTTCTCAAGTTTGTCTATCAGTTTGAAGCACCAAAGCGAGTTCTTACTGATCAAGGGAAGGAGTTTGTCAATGAAGTACGTATAAAAAATGATGTTGGTTTAGAAGTCAGACATAAATATAACAGGATGATGTGTTCAATATTTAGTAACTTTAGTAACTTTAGTAACTATAGTATAGCAATGTATACATTTTGTTTTCAGGAAATACTTTGTAAAACTATGTTTGTTTATCGTCTTATTTATACGAAAGTCAGTGACATGCTGGGGATTAAAAGAAGTCTCTGTGCCCCATACCACCCACAGACAAATGGTTTGGTAGAACGAATGAATGCTACCATACAGAGGTATGTTTTTAACATGAGAATGTATTTAGTTGTTTTAGGGTGTGCTTTTATCAGACCATAATTTTCATTATATGGTTGTGATCAGCTTGTCAATTATATTTCCAAAGCACTTTCCAAACTGGTGCAAAACAAGCCAGAGGACTGGGACAGATATTTGGATGCCGTACAATTTGGCCTAAGGACAAAACGCTAAGTAACTACCAAATTCTCACCATATTTTCTGATGTTTGGAAGAGAATCGAGATATACAACTGAAATACCTGAAGATTACAACGTGAGTTTTAGTTCTTAACATGTTGAAATAATTAACTTCTATTGTTTTGCATGTAACAACAAATATGTTAAATAATCTTAAATTTAGTTCAAAGGTGGACAGCAGTGTTGAAGACAATATGTCAGTGGAGGAGGTCACTGAAAATGTTTTGAAACGTGATGAAGCTATTCAGTCTGTAATCACCTCCAAACAACAAAAGACAACCAAAAGCAAGGGAAAAGCCACAGCTAATTTTCATGTGGGCATGAAAGTGTGGCGATTGACTTTCAGAAGCCAGCAGAGGAAAGGGGGAAAGTTAGACCCAAACTACCTAGGATGTCTATATTTTGGCATCAAACTTTGGTCCATATAAGATATTTTTTGATCACATTTCCAACACTGCTCCAGATAAAGAGTTGGAAAGTGAGGTGGGATGTCAAAACTGAAACTTTACTGTGCAACAGCTGTATATGAACTGATTTTGATAAGGGAAAAAGTCTATGCATTTTTTGTGCAGTTATGATATTTTAAAAACAGTTTCAGATGTTTGTTTATAACAGGTTATTAATGCATACTTTACACTCCTGGTCAGAAAATATAATCAAGACAATACTGACAAGGCCTTTGTCATTGACACATTTGAAATGACAAGCATATGGCAGCAGAACAAACCAAAAATTAGGGTAAGAAATGTCCTTTTCTAACCATAACTTGCAGGTCCCTCACAAAAACGTACTAAGACTTTGATTTCTCACAAATAACTTCTGTTACATTGTCTTACAGATTGACCCAAAATCATATAAATATATCCTGGGAATAGTAAATGAAAGCAACCACTGGATGCTTGTGGTACTGTTCTTCAATTAGATTTCTCTTCAATGCCTCTTAAAAGTCCTAAACTATTTGTTATCTACGTTTTTTTAATTCATATTGTGTCTTCAAATATGCAGGTTCTGATACCAGGAGAAAGGAGAAGTATTTTCTTTGACTCATTAGGTGAGAGTAAAATGAAGACCAAGCATTGCCAAGACATTTCCAGGTGAACATTCCTGTATTACCGTTTACTATTGTCAAAAAAGTGCAGTGGAAGATACTTGGTTTGCATCATGGATAATTGTGAACTTATTGATCTACCTTATTCATTTCATTTGTCTAACTACACATGTCTTTTAGATCATTCATGAGATTCGTGAGTGGGCTAAATGTATCTCGATGGGCATGTGATACCGTTACCCTGCTCAACAAGACTCCACCTCATGTGGTGTGTACACACTTATAGTACGTAACTATTTGATTTTACAGAACAAACTGAGAGCGTTTGCCTAACAAGACGATAATCGCATCAGTCTAAATTCCAATCATAAAAACATTGCCGCGTGTTAAACCATATTCTCAACATGTAAACTGATCTGCGATAATTTCTAGATACACCTTCCTGAGTACATAACTGAACAGTTGTCTACTTTATTCTTTTAAAACACATTTTTGTTGCTAGCTCCATATGAATAAATCGCATGATCAGATTCCAAATGTAAAAAAAATAAACACTGAATAAAGTTAAGCCCAACATGATTCAAAACCCTGGCATATCTAGATTTAACTTGATTTTCATAGGAAGGAAACAAGGCAGGTATATTTCAAAATATAACAATGTATAAGAAGTAAAAGAGATTAAAAAAACAGTTTTATTTACATTGTATGAAAATGGTATGTAGAGAAGTATATATAGTTTTCTCAATAATCAATGGAAAAACAATTACTGATGTTTAGGCACTGAAACCCATTTTATAAGTGTTAACCAGCTTTTTGCATGTTTCCACTGGTGCTTTGACATTTTTCTTTGGAGCACAGAGTCATTCAGGCGGAAAGTCCTCCATGCCATCAAATAATCTTCAACGCAGTGTCTGTTCTAACATCTTCATTCTAACAATCTTATTTCATTCTACACTGCCAGAATCTGTGTCCCCATTCTACTCCAGCTATCTAGTATTTTAATTTGAATATCCTTAAGATTATGATTACTTACTCCACATCTCATGAACCTGCGCAGGGATAAGGAAGAAGCTCACAGCAGTGGAGATTGGGCGCGGTACAGGGAGGCCAGGAACAAAACTAACAAAGGAGATCAAAGCAGCCAAGAGAAGCTACAGTGAGAAGCTGAAGAACAGTCTTTCTACTGGTGATGCTTCGGCTGTATGGACCGGTCTGAGAAACCTAAGTGCCTATAGGAGCCCCCCCACCCATCCTGAACAGAATCCTCGCCTGGCTAACCGTCTGAATGGCTTCTACTGCAGACATGACAGGAAGCCGTTCACACCATCAAACCATCTCCTCCACATCCCATTCAGGAACAAATTCTTCCCATTAAGTAAAACAACCCCCTACCTTCAGATGTAAATAGGCTCTTTCAGTGCATGAAAACAAAGAAAGCTGGAAGACCCGATAACGTCTCCCCATCATGCCTGAAAGCCACTGGAGAAGTGTGAGGTCCCCTCCTGCTTCAAACGATCCACCATCATCCCAGTGCCCAAGAAACCCACCATCCTAGGATTAAATGACTACAGGCCTGTAGCCCTGATGTCTGTGGTCATGAAATCCTTTGAGCGGCTGGTGTTGAAGCACCTGGACCCCCTTGCAGTTTGCTTACCGAGCAAACAGGTTGGCAGACGATGCTGTCAACTTAGGTCTACACCTCATCCTGCAACACCTCGACCGTCCAGGGACACACGCCAGGATCCTGTTTGTAGACTTCAGCTCGGCCTTCAAAACCATCTTACCAGACATCCTCCACCAGAAGCTCACCCAGCTCAACGTCCCAGGCTCCACTTGTCCACTTGTCCACTTGTCAGGGGAGCTTCCTGACGGACCAACAGCAGCAGGTGAGACTGGGGAGCATCTTCTCCCGCACCGGATCAATAAGTACTGGTGCCCCCCAGGGGTGTGTTCTATCCCCACTCCTCTTCTCCCTGTACACAAATGACTGCACCTCAGCGGACTTGTCCGTGAAACTCCTGAAGTTTGAAGATGACACCACTGTCATTGGTCTGATCCAGGACGGTGATGCGTCTGCATACAGACAGGAAGTTGATCAGCTGGTACACTGGTGTTGTCAGAACTACCTAGAACTCAACCCACTCGAGACCGTGGAAATGGTGGTGGACTTTCGGAGAACACCACCCCCCTCACCATCCTCAACAACACCGTGTCAGCTGTGGACCACTTCAGGTTCCTAGGAACCACCATCTCTGAGGACCTGAGATGGTCCTCACACATAGACACTGTTCGGAAAAAGACCCAGCAGAGACTGTACTTCCTGAGGCAACTTAAGAAGTACAAACCTCCACATGTTCGAGCTACCACACCCTGTTGGCGGTCAAACGCCTCGGAGCTCCTCCGGTCCTTGGTCCCCAGAAGCGATCACACACTCTATCTAAAGACTTTTAAAATGAACAAATCTCAAACAGTTTCTAACTTTTAGCTTCTTTAATCTAAATTAAGGCAGAGGAATGTTTACCGAAATCAGAGCTGAGGCTCCCGTCTCGGACTGTCGCCGTCTGTTAGAGGATGACGAAGAGCCTCGAAAGAAGGTCACATGTAGTTTTTATATCTGGCACTCCAATGCAATGGATGTGCCCTCCCTCAGTGATTATCAGTAGACTATGTGTCACCATTGTGGTGTCTGTCTGTTAGATTGTGTAGTAGCGGGTGTCCATCCTTAGTCTAAGTGTGCTGTGGCATTCTAATCAAACCAGTTATACCGGCTGCTCCACCATCTACCCCAGTGCCCCAGCTTCAGGTCATTTATGACAAACCTTGGGCCATTTATCCTTGTCCTGTATGTTTATGAGCATTCTTATCCTATTGTAACAAAAGGGAAACATTAGAACTTATACTTTATTTCACTATGGTATAAATGGAAAAAACAGCTATGAGTCATATTAAAAAATGTTATTCCTAACACCCCCCTGATGAGGTGTCATTTAAAGGCACCTCACTAATTTAGATCAGTTAACCCCCTAGGCACTGGGTAGTGGACCACCTCCAACTGGGTACCCACCCCCCGAAACAATCATTCAACCCTGTATGTGTGTGTTCAACCTATATATGACCAGGGAATCTCCTTCCAACTGTCACGTGTTTCACTTAATCAGTCTGTCATTAGATTCATGCAGCAGTGGCTGCATGGTGGCGCAGTTGGTAGCACTGTTGCCTTGCAGCAAGAAGGTCCTGGGTTCGATTCCCGGCCGGGGGTCTTTCTGCATGGAGTTTGCATGCGTGGGTTCTCACCGGGTACTCCGGCTTCCTCCCACAGTCCAAAGAAATGCCTGTTAGGTTAATGAGATATGAGATAGGCACTAGCTCCCCTGCGACCCATTATGGAATAAGCGGTAGAAATTGACTGACTGACTGACAATCTGTCATTAACTTATCTGATACAGCATTTATACCGTTAAATCAAATATCCTGATTCCTTTAATATCAACATTATTCATTAAGTCACAGAAATCACTGTAAAGGATATCGGGTCAGACGGCAGCCCCCTTTTCACTTATGGGTTATCCTCTGTCAATCCAGTGAACCTGATCACAGCCCCCTCTTTCTTACACCCTTGATTTGAGGGGCCCGACCCCTTAACTATTGGCATCTGACAGGCGGTTTTCACTCCCGGACCCCTTGAGTCCAGGAAGCCCATGGTTGTAGTCATGCCCCCAAGGATGTTATGTAAGCTGTAGCAGTGAGCGGTGCGGCAGATGAGCAACGAGGGCAGATATATTTAATTAAGGCAGCAAAGAGATTATTAGAAAAGGCCACAGAATCATATATCCATAACAATCCACCTGTTGAGGTGGGAAAAACCCACCTCACATCAATCAATGCGTCTGGTGCATATGGACCTAAGCTAGAATATGGGAGGCAGTTCCTTCCGTCCATCGCGTAACTCCGGCCCCCCAAACGGAGTGCCATCTCTCCAGCAACTGCCTGCAGCCCTCAGTGTGTGAACCCCCTCTGTTTCCCATAAAACAGACCTATGCTGATGTGTGTCTGAAATTTAAATAATTAAAACATTGCAAATAGATAATAATGCCCTGTTGAAAAATTAAAACAACAAAAATAATAAAAAGCTAGAACCACAGCGGAAATGAGCAGCACATTTGATATTCTGGTAATCTCAAACCTCTAATATCACTGGAACCAATCGCGCGATCAATACACCTGAGGATGAGAGCTTGAATACACGTTGCACAACAGCATACATAAACTGCGATCACCACAACAGTCAATGAAGTGAATACACTCACTAGTAGGTTTCCCCATTTTCTAAACCACGTCTCAAACATGTTTGTGAATTGTTCATCGATTCCTGAGTGCGATTTTAATTCAATGGACAGTGATTGCAATTCATTTAGGGCCTTCGTCAGAGATCCATCAGGTGCTGTAATTGTTGGGGATAAAAGAACAACAAAGCTCTCCACAAACACCACACAACCTTCTTCTTTTGCTAGGATCATATCCAAAGCTATTCTAATTTGACTAGAAATAATTTCAACATCCTGTTTACACAGCCTTCAGCTGTCTCTCCTGTTTTGCCTTGGTGTCATTTAAAAGATTAGAAGCGTTTCTAACAGGAAGCAGTTTGTATTCTAGCAGACATATCAAGTTCAAAAACACATTTTCTGAAAGGTTCCCCCTGACGAAGTAGGCCAATCGGTGTCAGGGCATCCTGGATGGAGAGGGTAACCAGGGCACATCTTTCCTGTCCAGTGAATAGGTAGTCACCCCTAAAGCAATTATTCCTCTTAAATCAGTTCTGTTCAGCGGCAAGTAAAAGTTCAAGGCCTTGTATCAAGTTAATTTACAATCTAAGATGCAAACAACATCATCTATAAATAAATAACTCAGAAGCACAAGGGAAGTTATAATTTCTATTCATGAAGTTATTCAAATTGATTAAATAGTTGAACACTCCTTTAACCCTTCATGCAATTTATTCCACAATGTCCCACATTCACAGAAGTAAACATTTATTTGTTGATTATTCACACAGTTTTACTTTACCAGGACATACTCCTTCAAGCTTTAACCCAACAAATAGAATTTTTATTGTTTATTTCTTTATCACGTTCCCTCTGTTGAAGTAACCCAGCCCACTCAAAATTTATGAAACAGGTTCCACATAATTGTATTTTGTTTGTTGAAACCAAAAAGATGAGTTAATCTTATGGTTTGAAATGAAATGTTTGGAAATGAAATGTTAAGTCAACAGATATCCAATCAAACCTATTCGTATGTACTTCCTCAGGTGCTTTCTGATTTCTCTGAGGTTTCCTTCGGAGGATGGCTCTCCCTTCCTGCAATATGATCTGCTTACCTTAGTTTTGCCCTCATCCAGAGTTCCATTTGTTTCTCCTGTTGGTTATTTGCTTAGAGCCTCCTTTGTGTTATGAGACAAAAACTTCACGGCAGATTAAAATCTTTGAACATGTCAGTTGCTCTCTCTGTGAATCCAGACTGGGTGCACACCCTGACTGAAGAGAGGAGGTGAAAGGTCAGGGCATGGTTCTTCCTGTCAGCAGCTCATGGGGAGTTAAACCCATGAGCTCAGTGGGTGATGATCTGATTTAAAACATCACCAAGGGCAGCGCATCCAGCCACTTCAATTTTGTATCAGCACAAACTTTAGCCAAATGTTCTTTGATTGTGTGATTAGCTCTCTTAGCCGACCTGGTGAAAGTGTCAACCACATCTCTACATCCTTTCACTCTGTTGTCAGTACCCATATCAATCAATAACAGTTTCCTTTAGGGCTTGTTGGGAACAGGAAATGCTCCAATACCTGTTTTCATGAGAATCTTATATGTAGATAATATAACAGAGTCATCTTCTCACCTTTAACCCAAAATCATATTTATATTGTAACCCAGTTAGTTGCTACTTTATTGTCCGTTAACTAGTAGCCAAAGTTAGATATGTTCAAACCATTATTTTCCATAACATTTTTGAAATCATCCCCAGAACAAAGTATTCGCATCATTTACCATGAAGGTGTCCAGTGTTTTGGACACCTACTTTCCAAGCACGTTGATAATTTGATTATATCTACCTAAATTAGACCTTTAGGGTCCTTCCCCGTAATCTCTACCCTCAATACTAGATACAAGTAATTTGCATATTCTGTACACCCTTAATTATACCATTATTTAGTTATTCATTCCTGTTAAACATTTGATCACTATAACCAGTCATTTTTCCCCAATATATCCATTTCCATTTTTTCCATCCTATGATTATTATTATTGATTCTTTTGGTTTTCTCTGAAGTCTAAAGGTTAGTCAGACAAACATTTAAGACAAACATTGAAACAGAAATTTAGACAAACACTTAAGACACACAACACATGCCGGCTTCTGCCTCCCCTCTTAAGGAAGTTTGGGCAGCCAAATCTTTTACTATCAAATTATTCAACCAGAACCCTATGGCACAATGACAGGTTCTATTTGGTTCTGTTCCCAACCCAAAGAGAATTTAGATCCAATTTCACCAAGAAATGTAAGTTTTCACCCTCTAAAACTAAAACCTAGAAAATTGTTTCAACTTGCAAGCATCTGAACACATATAGAGAACACCAACATTAGAGAAAAACAAATGAAAAACAAAGCCTGCACTCCAAAACGTTCATTAGTTGTCCGAACACAACTATGAATCAAAACCCAAAACAAAAATGAGCTCACAGAAACTAAAACATACCATTCGATCCATGAACCTTTCACTCATGTGGCCCACATCATTCATCATTCATACCTTGGGCCTTCATTCATTTCTGTCACACTCTTCTCAACCACACGTTTTCAACCCTCAAACACAATCTTTGGATTCCTATTGTTCCTGAACCCCAGAGATCTCATGTTCCAAGTAATAATGTGTCAATGGACCCATTTGTCAGGTTGGTCTCAGCCACCTTTTCAGGCCTTCTTCACCTAGGAGAAAAATACATGTTTAGGGTTATCACTCACATCATCAGGCAATATAGTGGGACGGCTCTTCATCAACCTTTCCAGAGAAATTATGAGTATTGTGACCGGCAATGCCTGAAAATAAACAGTTTGATCATACAGCCATCCCAGTACAACAAATTAACACTAACAAGAAATCACAAACTTGGGTAGTGAAATCAGCATTTTTCTTTCTTTCACCATCTTCATTTCACAACACATAATCATATTTGTACATTGTTATTTCCATTATTATTATATACAAAGAAGACAAAAATAAACGACATTGCAGTCTTGTTGTGTACCAGCTTATTAAGGAATAAAAGAAGATAAAAAGCAAATAGATTAGTTATAAACAGAATCATTTCGTTCAGAAAAAGGAAAGTATAGCCTACCTTCGTAGCACCTGGTGGTCTGACACAAAACTATGGATACTTGGCTTCTTGTCACCCTTTACAGCATCGTGTAGTGAGAGTTGAAAATTAATTTGTACTTCTGCCTACCACAATAAACCTATTTATGCATAATAATAACTGTGACATCTAAACATTATTAGTTAAGTTTTCAGTCCAACTTTCCTTTCATTTTTCTTATCCATCCTTCTATTCTTACCTCTGTTATTTGATTTTACATCAGTGCAATGCCCCTCCTTATGCACAGCGTCCTGAGTGCCTTGTTGCTGAAAAGCGCCATACAAACAAACCTGACTTGACCCGACATAAATCGGTATCTATAATCCGCCAGTGATTTTATTGTTTTTAATTCCATCAGTTAAATCAACTCTATCATTTAATGCAACTACTACTTTTGGTGAAAACCAAGTTTTAATATAGGACATTAATTTTAAACTTGTTAGAAGGCAATGGTAGATTTATTCTTTTCAAATTATATAAATTTAACAGCGTTTTTTCCTCCTGCTGTAAGTCTTAAATGAATGAAAGTTTTTCCAAGTTTAATCACTGCAATTATTTGTTGTAAAGTTTTCAAAAAATCATCTTTTGGAGTTGGATACAATCTGAGTCTAACTGGTCGAGCTAAAATCCTAAATTTAATATTGTTTGAAAGCCTGTTGCCTTAAAATTGTCACATTATCGTTCTGAGAACATTGTTTTTCCTTCCAGCTCATAAAAGAATTTTCCACAACTGCTGCTGCCAATCCTAGAACACGCTGATGTTATTTATGGCCATGCCACAGAAACTAATCTTCATCCCCTCAAACTTTGAAATACTCCGTATTTAGAAATACTTAATCCAATTTAATTCACTATATGGCCTGAGAAATACGGATACATTTTCTTTTTGTGCTTTACAATAGAATAAGGAAAAATTTGACATTTTGCATTTCAGTTTAAAGTTTCATCAGCTTGGAATACTTTGCCTCACTTACTTAGCTGTATTACTGACGTTCATATTTACTTTATTTTTCTTGCTTTCAGTAAGAATAAAGGTTAATTTATTCTGGACTTAATCCTCACAGAGATATGCGCCTGAACTCTACATCTGTATGTGTGCTCTTATTTTGTGCCTTGATGTTAAGTGTCATGCAGTTGCTATGCTGGTGGTTGTGATTTTGGTTGTGTGAGACTATGTGGTTGTGAGAGTGTGTGTTTGTGTGCGTGTGTATTCTTGAGAATGTTGTGGGTATTTCTGTGTGATTTTTTCACATTTGTTTGATACGTATTACTGTTGTTTATCTTCTGTTCTGCAAGGACCCTGTCAAAAATGAGATGGTACATCTCAAGGGGTCACCCTTGAAATAATCAGTTGTCAGTGCTGCCAATTATACCTTTTATTTCTCGTACTCATCGTACTCATCGTCTATCGCTTATCCGGGACCGGGTCGCGGGGGCAGCAGACTCAGCAGAGACACCCAGACATCCCTCTCCCCTGACACCTCCTCCAGCTCCTCCGGGGGGAGCCCAAGGCGTTCCCAGGCCAGCTGAGAGACATAGTCCCTCCAGCATGTCCTGGGCCGTCCCCTGGGCCTCCTCCCGGTGGGAGGCATTCAGTATAGATGCCCGAGCCATCTCAACTGGCTCCTCTTGATGTTGAGGAGCAGCGGCTCTACTCCGAACCCCTCCCGGGCTTTTATTTCTTTCCATACATAATATGGGCCATGATAGGGTTAGATAAAGTCAATATCAGGTCGAAAGACATTGGATCGTCCCTACAAGTGTTTCTGTTTGGCCATGATAAAGCTGCTCTCTTGTAATCATCTGGTTCCATAACAGTTTTTGTGGTATTCATCAGCAAGATGATAACAGCTCTGAATAATCTATTCTAATCTAGCCTTATTTAGATCTATCTAGATTTTCTAATGCAGGAAGTCCTTTCGTTGTTCGATGAGCTAACCCCTCCCTCCTACTTCCCTATGTCTAAGGGGATTGCTCAATCCAGCTCTCCATCCAACGGGTCCGGACTTCCCTAAACCTGAAAGATCTTACTAAGCAGGATTACTGAAAGTTCTGTTTAAGTTGGTGTCGGGAAATGACTCGCCTAGCCTCTGACAGCCTTCATACAAAAGTCTCGCCCTTCCTCAACTGGAGGTCTGGACGACTGAGTAGCCCACAGCAGTCATTCACACTTCGACAGTCACTTCTGTTCACGGCTGCTCATTCCCAATATTACAACTGGCTCTTGGTATATGGGCTAGGTTAATTTTAGTGGCTCGGCACCAGCCCCAAGGGCGCTGTTTTAACAAACTTGGCAACCTATAAAAACCTCATAAAAGTTCCTAGAACCAGGCAACAAGACTTTTTACCACCAATGAAAAACCAAAAAATAAGGTGATTCAAATAATTGAATGTCCACGATTTAACTAGAACTTTATATGCTTTCTTTAATTAGTAACGCTTTTGCAGGGGTCAGTAACAGCTTAAATTCAGCAACACATAATAATTTAAATAATAGAAATGAATCAATCAACTCAACCTGTCTTTCCCTGATGCTGAAACTAGGGAGTTTGGAGAGGCTTTGTAGATGGAGGCTCATCCATGCACCTGATGGACATGTTTCTTCTGGTAACAACGAGTGATTTCTTGAAGGAAAAACGACTTAATCTTAAGTTTTCTTCCTCTAAGTGGACAGACACTGATACTCCAGGTTTTGAAGATTAAACAGGAACTTTGTTGTCATATGACTCAGAAGACAGTAGCTTTCAGAGGCTGAAGAGTTGAAGGAAACCCTGGTGACATAAATGAGGTTGATTCAGGACTTCCAGAAGCCTGAAACATAGAGCAATCAGCTGTTCACCGATCAAGTTCACTTCTGTTGTCTGGATAAAAAGGCTGTAGATGAAATCAGATTCTTAATTTTGAGGCACAGTCCTTCCAGGGCACACGGGTTGATCCTCTTTTTAATGCAGTCGATCAGCTGGGCTGTGTCTGTGGTCCTTTTTCATCTGAGCGTCTTCTCCATCCGATCTTTTTCGCTGGTCTCCTGCGAAGAAACAACCGCAGTTCCCTTTTTTGGCATTGCTTTTATAGTGCAGATGCTCTCACTGTTCAGCCCTTTGTTAGTCTTCTCAGTTATTGCGCAACATACTTTTGCCCAGTACGTTATTGCTCAATACTTAGTCATGGTCATCGTGACTTTCTGGTGCAGTTTTTTGGCCTTGAAGATTCCAGAAATAGCCATGCAGCTGGCTGTAGTCTCATCCTCCCTTCCTGGGGTTTGGTCTTCAAAAGATTCGCTGTCAGCATGCAGCTGGCTCTCGTCACTCCTAGTCATCCTACAGTTCTCTCCCTAATCTGCTCAGTCTTAAACTTTACACAGGATTACACATTTCATTCTCAGCTTTCTGCATTTACTTTAAAACATAGTTACAAAACCATCACTTCATTCTTTTTATTCATATATCACGACTGCTCAACATTAAATCTCTTTCATATACAGGGGTAGACAATGAAACTGAAACACTTGTCATTTTAGTGTGGGAGGTTTCATGGCTAAATTGGACCAGCCTGGTAGCCAGTCTTCATTGATTGTACATTGCACCAGTAAGAGCAGAGTGTGAAGGTTCAATTAGCAGGGTAAGAGCACAGTTTCGCTCAAAATATTGAAATGCACACAACATTATGGGTGACATACCAGAGTTCAAAAGAGGACAAATTGTTGGTGCACGTCTTGCTCCCGCATCTGTGACCAAGACAGCAAGTCTTTGTGATGTATCAAGAGCCACGGTATCCAGGGTAATGTCAGCGTACCACCAAGAAGGACGAACCACATCCAACAGGATTAACTGTGGACGCAAGAGGAAGCTGTCTGAAAGGGATGTTCGGGTGCTAACCCGGATTGTATCCAAAAAACATAAAACCACGGGTGCCCAAATCACGGCAGAATTAAATGTGCACCTCAACTCTCCTGTTTCCACCAGAACTGTCCGTCGGGAGCTCCACAGGGTCAATGTACACGGCCGGGCTGCTATAGCCAAACCTTTGGTCACTCATGCCAATGCCAAACGTCGGTTTCAATGGTGCAACGAGCGCAAATCTTGGGCTGTAGACAATGTGAAACATGGATTGTTCTCTGATGAGTCCACCTTTACTGTTTTCCCCACATCCGGGAGAGTTACGGAGTGGAGAAGCCCCAAAGAAGCGTACCACCCAGACTGTTGCATGCCCAGAGTGAAGCATGGGAGTGGATCAGTGATTGGTTTGGGCTGCCATATCATGGCATTCCCTTGGTCCAATACTTGTGCTAGATGGTGCGTCACTGCCAAGGACTACCGAACCATTCTTGAGGACCATGTGCATCCAATGGTTCAAACATTGTATCCTGAAGGCGGTGCCGTGTCTCAGGATGACAATGCACCAAGACACACAGCAAGACTGGTGAAAGATTGGTTTGATGAACATGAAAGTGAAGTTGAACATCTCCCATGGCCTGCACAGTCACCAGATCTGAATATTATTGAGCCACTTTGGGGTGTTTTGGAGGAGCGAGTCAGGAAACGTTTTCCTCCACCAGTATCACATAATGACCTGGCCACTATCCTGCAAGAAGGATGGCTTAAAATCCCTCTGACCACTGTGCAGGACTTGTATCTGTCATTCCTAAGAAGAATTGATGCTGTATTGGCCACAAAAGGAGGCCCTACACCATACTAATAAATTATTGTGGTCTAAAACCAGGTGTTTCAGTTTCATTGTCCTTTTTTTCATTTTTAAACCTTAATGTTTTTTACTTTAATTATCAGTTCTTTATCATATTTCAATCATATATATTTTAACTTGATAATCAAAGATTACTAATTTCATTTAATACTTGTAAAAGAATGGAAAATCATCATACATCATTTCTTTGGATACACTTGTTGTTTATACTTCTGCAAAAGATTAGACAGTTAATATGTGGCTCCACACAGGCCTCTCCGTTCTTTCAGTCCCAGAATATGAGAATATGCTTGTTTCACTCTCTACTGCTTCAACTGTGTATTTTAATAATTGTTGCATGGATTACATGGAAAGATCTCACCTTATTTTGACACCCCCTTCTTGAGATCAGACTGTATCCATGCCCAAAGTCAGAGAAAATCAAGGTCTATATCATAAACACACAAGGAGAGGACCTCATCTTCCAAGAACTCAGAGTAATATGGTGATGGAGGGACTTGCGGGGGAGACCAGGCGTCAAGAATCTCAAACTCGTCAATGAAGTCAGGATGCATCAAAGGGGAGATGACACAGGCTCCTTCTGGAGGACAGGTGGTGAGGGAGACCCATCAGCTGCGGGGATCCGCTGCCATCCATGTGAGATGGTGTCAACAGGGTAATAAAGAGGCGAGGCAGAGGTTTGACAGGTGACGGTCTTGGTGGTGACAGAGGTTTGAGAGCTGCCTTCTGCAGTAGTGATTGACACCTGGCATCCTTTGACGTCGGTGCCTTGAGGAGGCGAATCAGGGGAGCTATGGGTGCCAACAGCAACAACCCTCCCATCGAGTAGATGCAGGGTGGGCAACCAGAATCGATCTTTAGGATCTTCCCAGATGTAACTGATGAAGGGGAGATACATTCCCCCTGGCAGTGTCTTTATCCTAAAGGTGTGCGCAGCAGCCCCGAAGGCCGATGTCCAGGTCGCCTTGTATCTGAACTGTTTGCCTCATGGTCATGGAGATATAGGGGGTCCCCAGGACCCTCAATGCAGAAAACACTTGTCACTGTAGCATAGTCAGCAGCAATAGAGAGACAGTGGTGACACCAGTGAGCTTCAGGCATAACCCACAAGTATCTGAGCACTGAGGCTCAAATCCCACATCTGGAACAAGAGACTGTGTCCTGGAGAGATATATTGGAGGCCCGTAAGTGGATTTTTCAGGAACATAATGTTGACGCTGGATAATCATCTCCAGGGTTAAAAACCTAAATGAAGAGATTGAACTAACTATAGAAGCATGCGTTTCTAGCAAGCGAAATTCAGACTGTAGTGCTAGACTACTTCTCTGTTCTGTCTCTGGGCGGCCAGCCAAGAGGAGCGAAAAGGTGGATGTTGAGTGTCACTCGACGAGGCGTCGGGGGAAGCAGCGGAGTAATGGAGGAGAGCTGCATAGGTCATAAGCCAAACCATAATGGGTAGATCAGAAGTGAGTTGTAGCCAATAAAGGGGAGAGAGAATACCCCCCATCCTAAGCCCCAAGCCCCCAAAGTAGCTATTTTTCCCTACCAAAATCCCATTGTTGCCCTTTTTGAGAGAGGGGTTTAGCTGCCCAAACATGCGATGACGCCAAAAAAAGCTAAGAGTGCCTCCATTATTGCTTTTTACTATCTTAGCAGGTGCGCGACGGGTGGCATGAGGCTCCGCTCAGCAGTATCTCAAGCACTAAGGACAATGGTGTCGACACAAAGCCACAGTGCTACCATCAGGCTTCTCCCCCAGTCAATGTTAAACCCTTCCCATAAGATAGGACGCAAACAGAGACAAGGGCCCACTTCCCCCATCTGCATATCCAGAAATGGCCAAAGATTAGTTTCAACCCTTTTGAAGCACGATGAGAAACCGTAATGGTTTTGGCCCCTAAACCGCCCAGACCCCCGGGTGTGGCAAATAGCATAGCCATCCACAGAGAAGCGCATAGAACCCCCAATTGTACTCACTTGGACAGGCTCAGAGATAGTGGTGGAAATTGTAGTCATGATGATAAGTGACTGCAAAGGTTAAGCTCAACTGCTGTCTTAAAACCGGAACTCAGAGTGACCCCAAAACCCCCAAGCCCTGGGCCAAAAACCCCGGGTGGCCCCTCCCTAAAAAGGGTAGGGGCTGATAACTCCTCCTTCCAGGGCTGAGCAGGGACCGAAAAAAATTTGTTGCGCAAAGGATTTTTTACATATTATGACTACAATAATCACCCCTACAGCAGCAAGCAAAAAAGGGCCCAAAAAGGCATCAAAAACAAATTAGCGATCCAAACTTCAACTACTGAAAACCCTTCCCCTTTTATAATGTGTCCGGCTTCCGGGAAACTGTAGTAACTACACTGCTGACTGAGTGTCCTAATGTCTAAACCCAAACACAAGCATGCTGATACACTCCTTTCCCACATTTCTTCCGGTTTCTTTAGGTGGCCTTACATGTGAGGTTGGAGTAAAAAAGATTATATCCTACCCAGTCTAAACCCTTTATCTATTTTGCAAGAGCATAAGTGCTGTCTGAAAGCATACAATTCGGCTAGACCAATTACTGAATCGGGAATGAAAGGCACAATAACATCCATGATGCTTTTCCTGTGCCTCAGATTGTGTCCCCAGGGAAGCTCTATTGCTTGAACCAAACAGAGTTGTTAAGACTGTCGAAAACTTGTTGTGCCAACACACTGGTCAATTTTGTGAAAATCTTCCCGGCCGTTACATTCAATAGTTCACCTGGTTTAGGTAGTTGAACATACATATCTGTATAATAAGGTCCTTTCAAACCTTCATGTGTTCTGCTTTCACCCTCTGGGAAGTCTCCTTTGAAGTGGGGAACACCGTAAGCCTTCCATACCCAGAGAAACGTCGTGTTCAGCCATTCTTCGTGTTCAGTCCAGATGGTTTTCGACCAGATGGTTATGAAGGACAGATATACTCGATGAGTGTAAAGAGGGCCCAAGGGCAGATAGTTCTGAGTGCGGCATTGAGTGAATATGTTCCAAAAACAGCTGGGCAAATATCTGAGCTCGGTATTAATACATTCCTGCAGGGCTTCTTGATTCCGAAAAGCCAACGGATAATTCGTACGGTTTCTGGTTGACGAAGTGTTTTTAGGCTTAGGAGTGTCAGGAATGTGTGTGCGATTCTGCACTGTGGTGTTGGATCCCCTTGCGGGGATGACAAGGCCCCATTCGGTGTGGTTGGTGATCTGCTGGGATGCGTCTGGTTTAGTGGACACATTCTCGTCACAATTTAACTGATATTTTCCCCAAAATTCCCAACGGGGAAACCAGGCTGGGCAACTCACAACTCTTGAAGAAGCCCTGTGGATGACTTCAGGCTCCCAATAACCTTGGCCTTTAAACTATTCTAAGGGCCGACAGGCCCAGTCGTGGTGCCACTCCGGGACCCCTCGATCACGGTGTATCTAATTGCAACAAATTGTACGGCAGATGAGTCGGTGCAGGATTCTCACCCATATTATTACTCCCTCGTCAGTGAGTTCAAGGTTGGAGATAGACCAGGTGTGATTGACAAGTTGTTGGGTCGTCGAGTCGTTAATCCATGCTGGGTTTCTCTCTAGAACCTTCTTCAGTCTGGTGAAATTGGTGTTTTGGCTTTCACGAAAGAACATAGACTGGTTCTTTTACGGGAGGGTATTCTGTCCAAGGCAAAAAGACGTTCAGAGAGGTTGTGTTCCAGCAAGTTTGGTAGGCATATTTTGAAGAACCATGAGCGACCTTAACATGGGTTAAGTTCCATGGTCACACTCAGCTTGGTAAAGTATAATTAACAAAAGAATAATGCCGATAAGCAAAGCAAAAAGCCTAAGCAAAGTCTTTAAATAAGACGTTTTAATCCGTAATCTTTATCCTTTTTCCATCGCTTGGGTTTTTCGGGGTAGAGGGCTTGTTTGTCAAGGTTGTCGGGAGGCTCTTCGTCTTGGGCATTAAAAGTAGCTAAATAACTGAGAGGAATCATGTCCGAATGAGTCTCTGGCCTGGTTATCCTCGGGAATAGCCTGCTAATTCCAGTTGATCTGCTTCTTCAGTTCTGTCCACTCGTCCTTTGAGTAGGGTTTGATAAATGGGTGATGGGTAAGGCCATCCAGGTTCCAACCCCTTCCATATCCACTTCCACTGGTAGACCGTCCAGTAGTCAGGTTGTATCTGTGGTCCTGCAAGGGTATATCCGTCTATGGCTCGCCTTTGTCTGTATGTCTCGTAAGCCAACCCTACTTCTGACAGGGTACATATCGAAGTGTACAGTGGGTGGCCGTGAATCTTGAGTTTGACCCGACGGCCTGGCCGAGCCGGGGTGGACAGTGTGGGTGTGGGGGGTTAGGGTAAAACCGTGCTTTCCCCTCTCCCCGAAATGATAATTGGGTGTTTTTGAAAAATATCTGCCAGGTTTTGGCGCTCTTTTCCCCCTTGATTTTTTTTTGACATAGGGGGGTGATGTGGCCCAAATTACAGCTCCCCGGCCATTGAAAACTTCATAATACGTGCCTTTTGTAATAGTTCTTGATAATGTGATCCCATCTGATTCCCAAAAACTGCTCCTCTTACTTTAAAGGGGTGGACTGCAGTGAATATCCATGGCGGGTTTTGGGGGCCCGTCTGGCTAGATTACAGCTTGAGTATCCAGCCGGGTGGCGCCCTTTTTTTGCAGGCCAAGGACATTGTGCGATAGAGGGAAAAAGTTACTTACATCCCCATGGCAAGGCTTTGCATTTTCCAGCATGGTCAGGCTTTTGCAAAATTCCTTTCTATGATACTCTATATTGGAGAAAAAATAACTTTCTTGAAGGGAGGGGGAAAAAAGGGGCAAAAATCCGCTCTTGGTGTGTCTAGTAGAAAAATCCTGATGGCAGTTTTCAGATATGGGATTACTTGCGTCAGGCCATTCAAGGTGGTTTTGGCCCCAATTTTAAAAAACTCTGTCATCAATGTAGGGAACCCGATGGGAAAAACATTCTTTTTTTGTGTTTTTTTTTCCTCTGACACTTGACAATTTTTTTCCCCCTTTTTCCCTGTTGGTCCATCAGTTTTTTTCCTTTCTTGTCCATTTCCACTTTTGGGGGCAAAGAGGGCCAAGGGCCAGGAATGTGAGTGTTTTTTCCTGTATGCTGTTGCAACTTCTCCTTTTCCAGGGTCTACTTTTTTGCTTTCTCGGAATGACTGTTATGGTTTGGTCCCGACAGAGTATACACCTCTAAAATGGAACTACAACCATCTGCACTGCCAGTTGTAACTTCTGGTGGAGCCAGGGTCAGGGGTATTTTCGTCCAATGAACCCCAAATTCCTGTAATCTGTAGGACCCTATCGCTATGCCAGGTTTTTCAGAGGTTACGATTTTAACTCTCCCCCCCTGTGTTTTGGTTGGGCTCCATGGCTGCCCCAGACGTCTAAACTGGTGGTGGTTTGAGTATAGCCCTGTCCCCCGAGCACCCCTTTCCTTGGGAGTGGTTGGGGCAAGTCTTCCGGGGGGAATCAACAACTTTCTAATATTAACTGGGCCCAGGGTTGTCAACTCCCAGGGCCCCCAACCATCCACTTGGCTGCGCCTGTCATTCTTCATTGTTGGGAGGTTGTTCCAGTGCAGTGCCAAAAAACCCTTCGTGACCCTGTCCCTCTATATACTCGAAAAACACCAGGGGATGCTGTGGGGGTGGTTAAAGGGGGGGGCGGCTTACCTGGCCCCGAGAGGCTGGATCATATGGCCAGGACTCCCTGATTGATACTGTCAACAGATCTGTTGGGCCCCCCATCCAGGCCATCATTCAGGTGACCCCATCCTTCGGTTTCCCACATAAAAAACCCTTAAAAAAGTGGAGGAGCCGTATGGTTGAGCAAATTTAAAATACCACACTGTCTTGGTTCTGGGTGGCCTGTCTATATAGTGCAGGTCCCCCTTCATCAGGATGCGGTTTTAAAAGGATCTGAGGGATCATAAACCCTTTTTACTTTCCACCCTTTCTGCTTGAACCACCTGCATCTGCCTTCCTGATCTTGTCTGGGCTCTGCAAGAGTCACAGTACTTAAGAAATGAACCGTCCCACAGGCAGGTACACTCCCTTGGCCTGTCTTCACGCAGATCCCACTGGGTCACAAAGACCACTTCTGGGGAGAGTGGTGATTCGGCACCTCCCACAAATGAAGATGTCCTTTACCTTGACGGGCTTGTATGGCAGTTGGTCTAACTCGTCGCCACCGGTGTTGTGATGTAGTGGTTTCTCTCGTCCTGGCCCTTTCCAGCGGACCTTGAGCTGACAGGGCCCGTGCAGATTGCGCAACAGTTCTTGACCTCTTGCCACCACAACATTTCATCTTCTGTTGACAGGAATCCTTTCTTAGCAAGTTCCAATTTTTTTTCAATGCTTTTTCCTGCCCAGGGGCCCTTAAGGGGTTTTTTCTTCGAATGGCACCACCCCATATACAGTGGCCAGTCTGATGTAGGGTGGCATGGTGCTTGGTTCGCTGGCCATCTCTCCGGTTTCTGGTTATCCTTAGCTGGGAATTGGTTTGAGCTGTTCAACTCCTTGGATCCCTCTCTTCTGTAAGAACACTGTGTTACGATCTAATACTTGCTTCACAATGTCAGTGGTGTCGTACTTGGGTTTCACTGCTGTCGACACAGGGTGATCTTGTGCTCTCACCCACACTCATCCCTCATGGAATGGCACCTTAGGTGCTGGCTTCCCTGTTTTCTCATTGGAGCTCCGCCCCTTGTGAAGAAAAGGGTCGTTGGTTGAGTTCTGCTGCAGGGAAGGGTCTACTGACTCGATGTCTGTCATTCAGTGCTTGCCCTATTTCTACAGCTTTTGTGCTCCAGTCATGAAAATTAGCATTCTTTGATATCCAGTTTCACCAGACCTATGGTGCGTTCCACCACTCCGTTTGCTTGGGAAGTGTATGGTAGAGAGTAAATTCTCATTACCCCAAATCTCTGGCACCAGTGATCAACCTGTGCATTGCGAAAATGAGTCCCATTGTCTGTTCGCAGTTCCTTAGGCACCCCAAGGGAACTACAGACTTGCTCCAGCATGGCAACGACACTGCTGCCGTTGGCTCTCCTTGCTGCTCTTACAGTTACATACCCTGACATTGAGTCTACTAGCACCAGGAGGTACTTTTCACCTTCCTTCCCTGTTATCCCCATGGGGCCCGCGACATCCATGCACACTGAACCCCAGGGGATGGTGCTCTTGATGGTCAGACCTTCTAGCCGCTTTCCACGGCGCCCTGCATTGTATTGACACATACATGTACATCACAGTCCCGTAGTACGCGCCGAATGTGCTTCATAGGGATCCATAGGTCCTGCTCTTCCAATTCCTTATGGGTAGGTAGCACGCCTTCATGTCCCAAGGCCTCATGCACGCTCCCTATCACCTCATCCACGTACTATTCAGGGACCGCCCGTCCTTGTGGCGTTCTGTCTCACTTCTCGATTCCGACAAAGACAACTTTCCTCTGTTGAACATAATGATCCACCTCATCATTTCCTCGCCAGTGAGCTCCTTCTCGGGTATGAGCCTTCTGGTGCTCCACTTCAAGCTCCAGGCTCATCCTTAACTCGGCGATCTTCTTCCACAGATCATGATGGGCCACTAACTTTCCTTTGGCGCTTTCAAATCCATTCTCTTCTCAAATGGATAAGTCTTCATTCAAGGTTTGTGCACAGTAGTGGCTGTCTGTGATTATCTTTGCTCTGCTGTCACTTCTCCCGCCTGTGTACTCCTGGGAGTTTTACCTTTCTGGCGACACCTCTCTTGGCCGTGCTGTTTGAGAATAAACCCCCAGTAGGCCATCTGATCCAGTCCTTTCTTCGACCCAACCGGTGTATAGCACCCACTCTTGCGGCTTTTCTTTCACAGACGGCTCTAAGGATGTTTTCTTGCTGGCTGGTTGTGCTGGGCCAATCTCAAGGTCGGGGTCCAGCAAGATGTCTTCCCATCTTCCCCACCTTGTATTGGTTGCTTTTGTGCTTTCCACCGTTCCTTTTCTGAGATACTTGTGAACTTGGCTCTGAGTGATGACTTTAATCTGCTGTCCCTGTGCTAGGTCTTTTTAGGTGCTCCAGTATCTAGCAAGCACTGCTAATTCTTTTTCTTCTTGGGGGAATTTTGTTCTCTACAGATGACAAAGTGTAGCTCCACAAATTTACTAACCCCCTATTTTCATTGCTCACTTTCAGCATGGAGTCCTCATCTTCACAGCTGATCTCGGCCACCAACTTTTCAGTCAAGCTCCTCGGTTCCAACCTCACGGCTTCTTGGATTGCTCTTTTGAGCTTATCCAGGTCGGTCTGGTTTGATGCAGTCCATGTCCAGTTTTTCTTTGTCATCTTTTCTTCTCCTTCTCGCTTCTTTAGGCAGGCATATAATTGGCTTAGCATACAGTGCCTTGCGAAAGTATTCGGCCCCCCTTGAACTTTTTTTAAACCTCTTTGCCACATTTGGCTTCAAAACAAGGATATACAATTCTAATTTTTTGTGAAGATTCAACAAGTGGGACCAATAGTGAAGTGGAATGAAATTTATTGGATGTGTCAAACTTTTTTTAACAAATAAAAAAACTGAAAATGGGCCGTGCAATATTATTCAGCCCTTTACTTTCAGTGCAGCAAACTCACTCCAAAGTTCAGTGGGGATCTCTGAATGATCCAAGTTGTCCCAAATGACTGATGATGAAAATAGAATCCACCTGTGCGTAATCAAGTTCCGAATAAATGCACCTGCTCTGTGATAGTCTCAGGGTTCTGTCCAAAACCGAGAGCATCATGAAGACCAAGGGAAAACAGGCAGGTCTGAGATACTGTTGTGGAGAATTTTAAAAGCCAGATTTGGATACAAAAAGATTTCCCCAAGCTTTAAACATCCCAGGAGCACTGTGCAAGCAATCATTGAAATGGAAGGAGTATCAGACCACTGCAAATCTACCAAGACCCGGCCGTCCCTCTAAACTCTCATCTCGAACAAGGAGAAGACTGATCAGAGATGCAGCTAAGAGGCCCCATGATCACTCTGGATGAACTGCAGAGATCTACAGCTGAGGTGGGAGAGTTTTCCATAGGACAACAATCAGTCGTACCCTCACAAATCTGGCCTTTATGGAAGAGTGGCAAGAAGAAAGCCATTTTCAAAAATACCAAAAAAACTCGTTTTAAAAATTGTCACAAACCACCTGGGAGACACACCAAACATGTGGAAGAAGTGCTCTGGTCAGATGAAACAAAATCGAACTGTTTGGCCCAATGCAAAACGATATGTTTGGCATAAAAAACAAACAGCTCATCACCCTGAAAAACCCCTCCCCCTGTCAAAAATGGTGGTGGCAGCATCATGGTTTTTGGGGCCTTTCTTTTCGTCAGCGGGGGCAGGAAGATGGTCAAAAATTTTGGGAAGATGGATGGGCCAAATAA